>VWZE01015970.1:85818-196453 GCA_013396675.1 Eubucco bourcierii
AGCGCTGGGGCTCGCCGCGCTCCGCGCCGCCGGCGGGTCAACCTGGACTCGCTGGGCGAGAGCATCCGCCGCCTGACGGCCCCCGCGGTGAGTGTGCCGCGACCGGCCCCGGCCCCCTCTGCGCCGCGCGGACCCCGGGTCGGTCTCGGGAGGCGGCGGTGCCCGCGCCCTCCTCCCGAGCATCCCCGCGGGTAGCCTGAGCCCCCTGCCTTTTCCTACCCGCACAAGCTGTGGGTCCCAGCCCCGCAGACCTACGGAAGTAAAGATCTCGGCAGTCCAGTGCTGGAAATCGAGTCGAGAGGCACAACGACGCGCAGCTGCCTCCCGATTTGTCTGGGTTGATCGTTCGTCGACTTCCTCTCTGTATTAAACCTGTAAATTAATGAAGTGCTGATCGCTAACCGGCACTAGCTACGCTTTTTAATAAAAACCAGGGCATGCACATTTCTTCCTTAACCGCGGAGATGTGAACTTTATAAGGTTTTTCCGTAGTGAACAAGGTGGAGGGGAAAAAAAAAAAAAGTTTCGACTTTGTGTTCAGAAATCTTTCAGCAACAGATTACTCTGTCTCTCCCAGATGCGCCGGCATTCCTAGGAGATAAGTTGCTTCAAAAGTGTGCAGTTAAATCCATGACTTACGATTATCTGGATAGCTACACTTGCAGTTGAGGAGCAATGAAGCATTGCTTAGGTTAACACAGGGAGCGAATTTGGGTACAACCCGTAAGGTATGCTGGTATCGCTTTGTAAGGCTGAAAGAGGCGGCTCAGGAATTCTAGTTGATTCATAGAAAATAGGTTTATCTCTAGCTTTTCGGGATGCTTGTTCTGTAACCATCACTACATTTTCCTCGTAAAGTTTCAGCTACAACTGAATGCTTGTTTGGTTTTAGATATTCTAATCTCTTAAAGTACAAAACGTTAATTGCAACAAGTAGTCTTAATCTGTGAGATAATGCTTATCTGGTGTTGTGGCATTGGCTTATGTTTTTGCATACTGTTACTCACCTTTGGAAATTCCTTAGTCTCACAGCCATCAGCTATCCACTGCTTTATTTTCAACATCTTCCTTTTTTTTTTTTTTTTTTTTTTTTTTTTTTTTGTGTGTGTGTTTATCGAACCGCCTGGCTGGAAATAGACAAGCTGTTTAGTGGGGGAAGTTAGCAGTGCATCACATAGCTAATGGTCATCCAGTTAAGACTTTTCTTTCTCATTGATTTTTTTTTTTTCCCCTCTACGCTGGGAATCTAGTCTTGTAATACTGATATTAATAGACGATATCTCTGGTGACTTGTCTTGTTTTAGTAAAAAGGAAAAAAGCTATTTAATTTGATAATAATATAACGGTATAATTAGAGCATGTGTTACTCAAAATATTTGAAGTATGCTGAAGTAGCTCGGTGCAGTATTTTTAGATAACCTTAGTATTTGTATTTGCCCAGCTTTGACTGTTCCCTCTTGTATTGAGTTGCTCTAAAAGATGATTACGGTTTCACAGCTTGGATAAATTGTTGAATTTGCTTTTAAAATACTCATGCTCTTTGAATTAAGAGACAGGGAAAACATTGACAGGTCTTATAGTCACCTTTCCTTCATGCTATCAGAGAAATTTAAGAATGCAAAAATGTTATCCAACCTGGATTTGATGTCCTAAACTACATTTTCCATGGCTTTTTGGGCAGATAATTATAGAACCCTTATTACTAAAAAGCTGTGGTTTAAAAACAATTCAATGTGCGGTACATACTGCTTAAAATTTGCCTTTTTATCTTGGCATCATCACTAGTGCTTCACTCTCATCTTACGCATTTTGGCATAAATTGATGTCATTAAGTGTCAAAAGTAATGCTATCACGTTGTCACACATACACACACAGTGCAAGAGAGGGATTGAATCCCATCTTGATTTTTCACTCCAGGAAATCACTATTCAGGTGAATTGTTACTTTGGTGCATTCTTTTCTTACTAAGGATCTTGTTTGTAGATACTGAATATGTGTCTTCTTCCAACAAGCCCAGCTACCGTATATCTAGCACTTTGATTAATTTTGCACATCTACTAATATAAATCAAGAATAACTTTAATTAGAAGTTAAAAAAAAACCCAAACTTTGCCTTTTAAAATTAGTGTCAAATGGGATTAATTTCCATTATTTGCAGAATTAAACAGCAAGTCTGAAGAGTACACTGTCATATGTTCTTTCTGAACAAAAAGCTTTAATAATTTTGTACAGAAGTAGATAGGTCTTCATTCCATGATACTATAGATGTGAATCTCTGTTAAGTTTATAAACACACATTTATGTATGTCCAAATGTTTGTGTGTATACTATACATATTGCTTGCAATGGCTTAATGCTTTCCTTTCCAACATGAATGCTGCAGCAATTTGTCCCCACCCCAGTGCTGGAGGGTGCCACAGGTTCGTTATGTTTATACTTAGACTTAATTTTGTGCTTCCCTTTGGTGATGAGTGGGATTGAAGTACTGAGTAATTTTTAAAATTTCTTTTGGGGGTGTGTTTTCACTGAGGGAAAAAAAATCTCTGTGTTTAATAGTGTTGTGGCATGCAGAGAGGTCTCTGGGATGACGTTTTGGTGTGGCAGTAGCAGGGGCTGCCAAGAGCTGCTCTGGGGATGTGGAGAGCCTCAGACTGAGCAGGGAAGGAGCATCCAAAAGTGGAAGGAGCTGAGCAAGAGCTTTGTCTGTGGGGCAGAGTAGCAAGAACACTGTGCAAGCAGGCTAGGTGTAAAAATGTACATGAAAATTATAACTTGTGCTGTGCAGTGTTACTACCTTTGTGCAAACCATCAATGGAGTTTCTATAGCGTGAAATGTGGTAGTGCAGTATTTGATGTATTTTATCTAAAACATAGTGAAAAGAAGTTGCTGTGTTTTGTATTGTTTTTAATCAAATTTTAGCTCAAGCTTAGCTGAGTATGATCTTGCACAAATAGTATTTTTTGTGGAATTGTAGGAAAAAGTTAAGCAAACCTTGCTGTACTGCAGAGTTTAATCCATCCTTTTCTAATTGCTCCTAGAGAACAGCTTCTAGCACTTCACAGCACACATGATTCCCCAACTTTCCTCTTAAATACATTTGTAGAGATTTTCCTGTGGTTGTTACACTAGAGGATGCAGGGGTCTCATCATCAATCGCCACGGGGTTATTTTGTCTTCCTATGGATTTGTTTCCCGATGTAGCTGGATGGTTGAAGGATGGACACTGTTCGTATGGAACCTGCTTACCCAAACCCTCTCTTCTCTGACAGCCAGAACTAGAAGGATGAAGGAGCTCACCTCCAACCTCCAGCTGCATATTTAGGAGAAATGTGTGTGATAATGAGGAAGAAAAGCAGACCCCTGTATGTACCCTGCTGTTGGTATTCATGAGTAGGATGTGCTGGGGAAGGTCAGGAATGCAGGGTGCATCAGTTAGGGAGGCAGAGCAGCGACAATGCAAGAGAGGCATCTTTTTATCACGGTTGCATTCCAACAGACTAACCATACATACACTGAATGTCACATCGAATTGGTGCTCTGTTGCCCATGAAGTTTTTCTCAGAAGCAGGAGCACTGACAGCAGGAAGGTTGAGGTTCTTCCAGTGCAGCCCAAAGAGATGGGGGAACCGTGCCCAAACTGGGACTGCACACAGCAGCTGAGTGTGAAGGTGATGGTTTATGGGACCAAACTTAGCTGTTCAGTGCAGTAAACTCCAGGCATTGCACACACTCAGCTGTTGTGAGCTGTTTAGCTCACAAGATCATGGCCAAGTGTGCTCCATTATTGCCCCACGCCTGGTCCTGCCCTTTGTCCTTGTGATGTCCCTACAAAGCTAAGCTGATAACTGTGTAGGCAGCTCCTCTTCACTCTAACGTGTTCCTAAATAATTTTCCTGACTAGGCAAAGATGTCCCTTTGGTCTGCTTCTGCTGAACTACCATCAAAAGTTCTTTAGTTACCTACTCTCTCAGAGAAATTTGGAGCTGGATCCAGTTGCTGTCAAAACTAATAGACACCTTTCTCACTCAGCTGACTTCAGGGTGTTGGAGTTAAATAATAAAAAGCTGGGAACCCGGTAGGGAAATTGATTTATGACTTGACTTCTAAGAAATAAACGGCAATAATTATATGTACATCACAAGCAAATTCAGCGATGTGTTTTTCTTGTGATTCCAGCTTTGTTGTATTGTTCCATTTTAGAGGATGAGTTTTATACTCACAATGACATAAGTTTTGATTAATTATAACTAGAGGCGATGGTACTATATGCTGTTCATTATTAACATAAATTTTTTTTCTGCCTTTAAGAGCTCTGCTATATGGGAATGGTATCCTTGCACCAGTGGACACAGTTTTATTCTGTAGAAATGAGATTTAGTATCTTACTGAATTCCAGTTCCTTGCAGCAATTTTCACATTTGTTCCAATTCTATCTTGATTTGTATCCAATACCAGGTTGCAAATGGAATCAAAATCAGAAAAAAAAAGTCACCGATTTGAAAAGTCAAATGCTCTGCTCCCATTTAAGGGACATGTACTAGCTTAAAAGGGCTGTGAATAGCTGAGGGTGCATTCAGAGGAGATTGTGTAACCCCAAGTGCTGTACTGATCTTTCTGGATTTATAGCATGACACAGCATTAAACTGACTTACATTTCTGTTTGATTTTAATTTCTGAATGACCTGTGTAATGTATCTCTTGAACTATAAACATTATTAAGTGAAAATCACTTCTGCTGTACTACTGTGTTCATTCAGAATTATTCCTGCTATTCTTTAAAGGCCTAGTTGAAGACACATTAAAGTAAGAACATCTTTTTCCTGTTTTAAGTTTAGAAGCTGCTACTGGCTGCTGCCAAATAGTCAGAATTTAAGAATTGTCTTTATAAATACAGCCTGTTTCCCGACAGTGGTAGAAAAGAGAACCTAAAGGCAGTTGTTTAGGTTAATGTGTAGGCTATTACTTATGTCACAGAGCTGCTGTAACTTCAAATTGCTTAATTGCAAGTGAATCCTCCAGTGAGTGGAGGTGGGGTTTTGATGGAGAAGTTGCAATACAGCAGCTCAAATTGAACCTGGCTCTGTCACAAACGTCTACAATTTACACTCAAGAAATAACTATTTTTTTTCAGTAGCAATAACTAGTTGTCACTATCGAGAGAGTTAACAAACTGATTTTTACCTGAGATTTTGAAAAAAATTTGCAGAAGCGTTCTGAGCTCCTTTTGACTCACATTAACACATCAGGTATATCTAAGCTGTGCTGCTGCAGGAACAGCGTCTGTCTTTCTGAATGAAATAAGGCATTGTCAAAGGTTAACCGTATCAGCAGCCTGAGTTTATTCACTTAGTAGCTGAGGCTGGATGAGCTTTATGTGAGTGACATCCTTCTCAGAAATGAGGGTGTGAAGGAAAAAAAAGCACAAAAAGAGTGAAGAAAGGCACATCTCATGATAAAATCTTTAATTTCTAATTCCATCAGGAAAACAGGATGAATTTTTCTGAAGAATCTTTCAGCTTTACAGAGAGAAAAGCCGTTAGTGCACAAGGTCAAAGGAGAAGTCTATAGCCAATCCATCTGCTATTTCATAGCATGGAGCAGAGCTGTAGTGTCTTAAATGCAAACATTCTGGAAAACATTATCAATATGAGCACCATGGTGGATTTTGTTTGTTTGTCTTGTTCGGTAAGTTTAATATCTCATGCAAAGGAACTTCACCCTCATCAAATAAAATATTTTTAAAATCGGTTTAGCTTCCCTGGAGAACCTGAAGCATTGTATTGACTTTGCTGAAATTAGTTTGAGGGTGGGTTTGAATGAATGTTTGACTTCTGGTGCTTAGACTGATCATAGTAATTGTTGCTTGCTTTCATTGCATAGTTCCAGGCTGAAATCTTGACTTCTCTACAGCGCGTTTTAAAAAATGTGTTCTGGAAACAGTCGTACGTTGCAGGCATCTTTGCTGCCTGAAAGCAGAGAGTGTGTTCCCACTGGGGATCAGTTCTGCCCACAGGCAGGTTTCAGCTGCTGTATGACAAACCAGAGTGTGGCAGCACCGGTGCTGATCCCACAAAATTGATTTTGGTTGTTTTACACTTGCCTGCCTCCCTTCTGACCCAAGTGTCCAGGTGTAAATAATAGAGGAAGACTTTGTGAAGTGAAAGGGAACATTATGGTCATCAGTATATGCCCCTAAGTAGCAGTGTGCAGTCACAACTACATCAAAATGGGAGTGAATGCCCTTTATTTGCAACTTTTTGAGGGGAGACAGTTGGCACTTCACAACAGTCCAGTGTACTTAATGTTAACCTGGGGAAGAACCCTTTCTTTCTACTTCTTCTGTTACTGCTAAAGGCTATTATTAAACACTTTGAGTAAAAGAAATTATTTAATCTCATACCCACATTCATTCTAGATGTGTCTGCTTGCTAGCTCTCAAAGTTTTGAAATGAAGACAAAATAAAATATCTATGGTTTGTCTATAGGTCTCTGAGGGATAAGCATCTTTGTAGCTCTGCACATGAAATTACATCTAGTAATACTGCGGAAACTGGGTTTGTTATATCCCAGCAGAAGAAATTCTTTGTGAAGGACTGATACATAAAGCTGTTAATTTCCTATCTGTCTGCTAGGGTAGCACTGATAATTTTGTGTGGTGGATGTGAGTTGCATTAAAGATGAACGGGTAGCATTAGCACTAGATCATCTGTTCTCACCTACTGAATACATTCTTTCTGCAGCACAGAACAGATCTAGCCATTCCAGACATGGCTGAAATTCAAAGATGAACAAAGTAATTCCAGCCAGTATTATAATGGATAGCACTCTGAGATATTTATCCTTCACTGTCAAGGAATTAGACTAGATGATCTAATAGGCAATTTCCATCTGTAATGTCTGTGATTCTTCTAGTTGAAAGGTAGCTGGGGATGCAGGAGTTATAATTTCTAATTATTATTTAGCTCTGTTTTATCTCTTCAGTGTTAGCATTGTTACTGCCATGAAATAGTATGGGGTAAAATTCTTTGTGTCAATGCTACTTATTAAATTTAGGTATTTTCTCTAATGTGTGGAAGTATTTCTCTTTGAAGAGTGCTCCAGGGTGCATGAATTAAGGATCAGAATAGTCTCAGGTTTAGATGGGTGGTACTGAGCTCAGTTGTTGCACCCTTGCTCAGTCTTCTCTGGATTATTGAGCTATTACAGGATAGTTTGTTTTGCCTCCTGCTGTCAGTCATTCTGTTCTGGATCCCAAATCAGTCCTACCCTGGGCATTCTGCATCTTCCTCTCTTGATACCAAATCTGGTGCTAGTCACAGAGGTCTTCAAGCAGTTACTGCTTATCCATCTCAGAGACTTTTGGAATCAGGAGGCTGATTTTGGTGATGAAAAAAATTAACATTTTTAGCTCATACAGTTACAGAGAAAAAAGTGCACACTAAAGGAATCTAGAGAGTAAAAATATTTTTTTCCCGATTACATTATCAAAGGCACTATTAAACTACCAGAGATGGTTTAAAAAAAAAAAAAAAGATTGCTTATATTTAGGCTCTGCTTCCCCATTTCTGCTTTGTTTGTTCCTTTTCATTCCATTCTTCAGCTATTGGGAAGGAGACAGGGAGAGATCCTGGCTGTGCAGGACCTGAAACAACCTGCTAGGGAACTTTGCTCCTCCTTGCATCATCAGAGAATTCTTGGATGCCACAGGAGCCTTCCTCTTCTTTTTCAGTTCTGTGTTTCTTCAGTAGCAATTACTTATGTTAGAGAACTGCTGTTACTTCAGATTGCTTAATTGCCACTCTTGGCATTTGGGTATGTTGATAAATGTTTGTCTTCAGCTGTAGCCTTGATTCTTTGTTTACAGCCCCTTCAACATCAATATTTTGGTGACTGGAAGGACAGGAAAAGAACAGTTTTCCACTGCTTTCTTGATCATGGTGTAAATATTAAAAAAAAAAAACCCAAAACCAATAGATGGGACACTGAAATTACTATTTTGGCATTTATTTCCTTACAGATGGGCCAGGTGCACACCTACTCGTGTGTGCTTAGAGATCTGTAACCACCTATGCACAGAGACTTGACAAAAATTATTTCTGAAATATGAAAAAAAGAAAATGTTTTTTTGCCAATGAACTATCACCAGCAGTGAAAACAGCAATTAAAATCTTACACATCTGCTGAGTTAGTGACTGAATGCTACAAATTTGAAGCATGTAAAACTTTCAGCGTCAAAGTGCTGGTTTTTGTTTGTTTGTTTTTTGCTGAAGTCTGTGGTAGCTTGCTTCTCCAGGATGCAGAAGCGTGGATTCATCTAGCAAGGACTAACAGCTCCCTAGGGCACAAGAGTCTGGGGGAGGCCCCAATTTGCTGGACTTCCTCGAAGAAAATTCTGATAGCAGCAAAGTGGTTTCTAGCTGAGGCTATTACACTTTTCAGTGCTTCAACTTTCATGTCTAAATTTTTAGCACTCAAGACTTTAAAATCATTACTGCTGAAGCACTTCTGAGGCTCAGTTAGGAGTCATTGAGCTTTTGCTAGGAAAAAAGGCTAGGAGCCTTGTTACAGTTAAGGAGAAACTACATATCTGGCTCCTCTTTTGGACTAGCCTCCCCTGTTCCATCCATATTCTATCCAGTCCCTGTCTTCACTAATTCTACCTAGTTATGTTAACATACCGAAGGAATGGGATGGAGAAATTGAAACTGCATTTATGCTAATTTAGATTTGAGTTATTCAGGGGACTATATGTGCAGTTTTGTCACCTTGGAGTGGGGTTCGTCTGTCCTTACTTTTAAACATTTAAAAGATGCCTGTGTCTAAAGCAATCACTCAACAGCTTTTCTAGACAAAAGAAGGAAATGAGTATATCTAAAGACTGAATTCTCAGGCATATATTAGATGCCAACTGTAGAATGAAATGAATCATGTTGGGTTTCTGCAGTTGGGTAGATGAACTATACAGCGTATTTCTGAAGGTGCTGCAAATGAAAGACCTCTTAGAGGCAAAAGAAAATGACTGAAATAGGCTAAAGTCTCAGTCTTCTGAGAACATTGGAAAGCTTATGTTTGATGGCTCTAGGAGAGACATTTATAACAAGGGATGCAATTAAAGTGGAAGTCCTCTTTCCTTTTTCTCCAGAACTGGAGGCAATGAGTTTAAAAGAAGGGAAAATTAAACTTTAAAAAAAAAAAAAAAGCGTACACAATATTTAAACTGAAATTGTTTTCCAAAGGAAGTCGAGTTAAGAAATCTGGAATACTTCAAGTTTATTTAGATGAATATCTTCACAAAAAATTTCTCCAGTTGTAAAAGTGCTTTTGAAGGACTATTACTTTAATGTCGGGTATTGTACTAGTTTTGTACTACTGGAGAGCAGGATGAGATCTTTCGAGAATGGCAGATTTCTCTACAAGTGCATCCTGCAAACAGCAATAATTGATGGAGTCACAATGACTGTCATGGCAGTGCTGCCATGCACCGGATTGCTGCCTGCTGGTGTGCAGCAGCAGTGTGATCTGGCTTACGGCACTGGGGTGCTAGATGGAAGAGCTGTAGTGGATAGTGAACAGACTGTAGGCATCAGGGAGGATTGGCAGGTTTTTCCTGAAAGCCTTGCAGAGCCAAGAACCTGAGCTCCATGTAGAAAGTAAGGAGGAGAAAATGGAGTTAATACTAGAGGGTCGAAAGCGTAAACTTCTGAGGTAGAGGAGGCTGTAGATTTGTGACGACACTGCTGAGGCCACTTGTGGTTCGGCAGTTATAGGTCAGGTACAGTGCCCTGAGAGGAGGTGGGAGAGATGACCTCTTTTGGGATAAGGGTTCAAGAAAAGGAGGGTGGTATCAGAAACTCTCTCCTGAAGAGAGAAACTCTTACCTGCCAGCCTGTCTTGCTGGCTGCAAAGGTTTGCTGCTTGCTTAGACTTTCACTGCTGCTGCTTGTCCATGTGGGCACCAATGTTATGGTCACAGGGGACCTTGAGTATACCAGGAATGACTACTTGGCTTTGAGTACAAGAGCAATGGGTATGGGTGCCTAGCTGATGCTTCTGGTGAGGGGGAAAGGCTCTGGTTGGAGCAGACACATCTAGTAAGGCAGTCCCTGTCTGTGTGGCTCCTGTGGCTGGCAGGGTGTTTGGTTCTGTGAGTTTGAGGCACTCTGACAAAGTGAGGTAAGGGAGTCTTTGCTAGCAGGCTTCACTATCTTGTGAGGAGATCTTTATGCTTGTTGGGGAGCAAATTTTAACCTGTGAAGAGAAGAGAAAGCAATGAAGTATTGGGACAGCAGCAAGATGGAAGAAACTTACGCTCACCTCATGAAAGCAGGATGATTGAGAACTCCTTTCAAGTGCCTGTGCCCAAGTGTAGGCACCATGGGGAGTAAGCAGGTAGCATTAGGCTTCCCCATGCTGCTGCCGAGCTTGAACTTCCTCTGAGATTGCACACATTTTTCTGTGGAGTGGCACAGTATGGGAGTGCTGCAGGAAATGGATACAGGGTTTTCAGGAAGGACAAGCTGGGAAGGTGAGCAGCAGGGGCGATGCTCTGTGCCAAGAGGTGGCAGTAGTGCACGTGTGGTTGCCTTTGGGCAGGGCGAGCTGGCCCAGAGCATCAAGGGTCAGAAACAGAGGACCAATGAGCAGAGGCAGTGTGCTGGCTGATCTGCTACACATTGGATGCTGAAGAAGGGCCTTTAGACAGCTGGATAAAGCCTCAAAATAGCAGGCTTTGGTACTCAACAGGGACTTAAGTCAACCCAAAAATCCACTAGAAGGGCAATACGTCTGCGCACAAGGAAAGCAGGAGATTTTTGAAGTGTGCTGAAGACCGTTTAATACAGGTGATCTGTGAGCTGTCAAATCAGGGACACTGTGCTGGCGCTAATGCTCAAGAGATAAGAACTGGTGGAAGTGATAAAGGTTTAGGACAGCCCTGGCTACAGTGATTATCGGATGCTGGAGTTCAAAAAATGAGAGATGTGGGAAAGACAAAAAAGTGGAATCGCAACCTCATACTTCATGAGAGCGGACTTTTGCCTTCATAGATATTCGGAGAGGCAGCGGCAGCGGGACCAGCCCCGGCGCTTAACGGTGTTGCTTTCAGGCGAACAGGAGGCACCCGGAGGAAGGGCAGGAGGGGCGGCAGAGTCCGTGGCCTCACGCGCCTGCGCGAGGGGATGACGCACTGGGGGCGTTGCCGTGGTTACGCGCGAGATACAAAGGCGGGCGAGCCAGCGGCGGAGCGCCCTTGGGAGAGGCAGCAGCTGTCCCGTTCGATTCTGGCCAGTAACGCGTCCCGTGAGGGTTATTTTGAAACAAAACCAACAACCAGGAAACCACAGACAAGAAAAAACACCAAGAAGAAAACAACAAAACAAACACCAAAGTGTTAGCCATGGTTGTAACCTGGGCAAGTACTGTGGCTAAGAAAACTGTGGGCACCCAGACTGGTGCCTCATGCAAATATGTACGCGTCCAGACTCCTGGCTGCAGAGAATGCTTGAGCCTAGCATTTGGAATGGAAAGTGGTGGGTGTGAAACCTGTGTGAGGTGTGAGCAGGTGAGTGATTGGAGTCTTGCAAAGATTATGATGGTTTTAGAATGAAATTTCTCTAATTAAGGGGCATTTCAAGTATTAATTTGCGAAACAATTAGATGTCTTTTCCAAAAGACAGGGAGATACCAAGTGTCTCAAATTTGAGTGTTTGCTGGTATGAGTCTAATCAAAATATCCCAGTTATCTTGCTCTACAGAATAACAGAAACTTAGAGGTTGGAAGTGAGCTCCAGAGATCATCAAGTCCAACCTCCCTGCCAAGGCAGGATCCCCTAGGGTACTTCAGTCTACACAACCTGTCTGGGCAGCCTGTACCAGTGCTCTGTCACCCTTACTATAAGGAAGTTTCTCCTCATGTTGAGGTGAAACCTGTGTTCCAGTTTGTAGCCATTGTTGACAAGCAAAAAGAGATTTTCCCCATTCACTTGACACCCACCCCTCAGATATTTGTAGACATTGATCAGGTCTTTTCTCAATCTTCTCTTCTTGAGACTAAACAGCCTCAGGTTTCTCATTCTCGCTTTGTAGGGGAGATGCTCAAGTCCCCCAGTCATCCTCGTGGCTCTGTGCTGGACTCTTTCCAGCAGGTCCCTGTCTCTCCTGAACTAGAGAGCCCATAATTTGACACAGTATGCTGGGTGTGGTCTCACCAGGGCGTTGTAGAGGGGGAGAAGAATCTCTGTGGACCTGCTGGTCACACTTTTCCTGATGCACCCCAGGATGCCATTGGCTCTGTTGGCCACAAGGGCACATTGCAGGCCCATTCAGAACTTGCTGTCCACCAGGACTCCAAGGGCTTTCTCCACGGAGCTGCTTTCCTGCAGGGCAGTCTGCAACCTGTACTGGTGTCTGTTATTCCTCCCCAGATGCAGGACCTTGTACTTCTCCTTATTGAACTTCCTAAGATTTGCCTTCACCCAGCTCTCCAGCCTCCAGAAGGAAGGTTTATAAATCCCAGTTGTGTATCTTTGACCTCTGACACTAGCACAAAATGGACAGATGAAAAAACATCAGTTTTAGTACAAACTAGTAATTTGGTAAGGACGATGTTTGCCATAAGTGACTCGGAAAATTCAAAAGCGAATTGCATGGATTTCATGTTTGCTTTATTTACTCAAAGATCTCTCATCACAAATTAATTAAAATAAGAAAAGTATCAGTATCAGTACTAGTAAAGATAGTGAGCATACATACACAGATACGTATTTTGGTGAACAGTGTAATAATAATGCAAAAAAACTCATATAGTCACATACGTAGTTTGGTGAATACTTTTAAAGTAGCATAGAAATACTTGAAGTGTGTCATGATTTTCTTTTGATGAGCTTGAGTTTCATGATAATTTGAAAGACGACTGGAGAGTCATAGCTTGCCAGGAAAGTAAGCCAAAATAAATTGCATTTTTTATAATATTCTTTAATGCAAAATGCTCTAGGGAACACAAGAGGTTTAAAAACACAGTGTCTTTTCCTGGTGATATTTTCATCACAAAACAATAGCATATTCTTGCAGGCTACTTAAATTCAACTAAATTAATCAGAAAATTGTTGGGTGATAGTTTTTGAGAGCTAATAGCAAAGCGGGTTCCTTTTTGAATGGTGAAGTAACATACAAGGAATGAATAATACTTCATATCCATTGTTGTGGTGGGCATCAGCCAGGAAGATGATGATGATGATGATAAAACTGAGGAAAAATTATGTGTTAAAAGGTCTGTTAATTAAACTGTAGTATACTTTCCTAATCATATATTTTTAATGTATTCTTCCACAGCCTCAGACCATTCAGCAAACTCTTCAAAGGACACTGCAGTATTTTGAGCATCAAGTTATTGGGTAAGTGTTAAAGTGATGTAGTGAAAGGTGCACGTTAATGTTTTGCTCTAGTCATAGCCTTGCATGACAAACTTTTAATTTTTTTTTTCTCAAATACTTGGAGATGCTCTGGAGTAACATTGTGGATGTTAATGATAAACTACTGTCCAGTCCTGCTTCCATGTAATCCCATCAGAGCATGTCTGCTCCTATAAACAGTAGTGTTTCCTTTAGAGGGAGAGTAGTGTCTTTTTATAGTAGTATAAGGCCTATTCCAGTTTGTTTTTCACAGAGCCATCTGAGAATGCTGGAGAAGTTGAGATACAAATCTTGCAAAATCCTTTATTACTGATCATTATATGCATATATGATTACATATGTGAAGGTTTGGGAGTTACCCACCCACTCCCAAACCTTCACAACGTACTTCCAGGATTTTGCACAAGCAGGGCTGAAAGCCACCTCCTAAGAGTTCATTGGGAAAATTAATAGATGACTGATAAATGAAAACTATAGCAGCTGTCACAATAAAAACCGAAAGCATTCTTTTATTGATTAAAATGATCTCTTTTCAACCTTTTCCTTATCTGCACAAGTATTTTCCTTAATCGTGCAAGTATTTTACTGTTGGAGATAACTTACTTTTCCTAACATGGGATACAGTGGCTGCATGACTACAGTCATTAAATGTCTGTGCTCTATGACAAATGAAGAATGCTGTCCTCTGAATTTAATTACTCAGATATGGGTGTTTTTAGAACTTATGGAATATTTTCAAACCTCAGTGCACTGGAGGGAATTGTCCTTTCTTATTTCTCAGTGTTTGGTTAAAATTCACAGGGAGCCTTAGCTTAGTGGATGATACCTGCAACATTAACAGTCTGGCTTACACCTGAGGGCAGCTTGGGAGCCAGTCTCAGTAGGTCGTTGTGATGTCTGCTGTGAGGCAGGCCACGGGAGATGCCTTCTGGCTGCTAATATTTTCAGTTACTGAAAAAATTGCTTGAAGTCTCACATAAGGAGACTTGAAGATGATACAGTGTCTTGAGGAGAATGTGTGCAGTAACAACACAGCTTTTTATGCACAGCCACATCTGGCTTAGATGTACTTTTTAAATGGACAAAGTTAAAAATTTGTAATTCCTGTAATTTAACGATATACTGACTCAGTTTATTGAACATCAGCATGAGTTGGTTAAAGTAGCATCTGTGGCTGTCAGGGGTCCAATATTTGTCCTACCCCATGATCTTTACTGTTGATAAACACAGCAGTGGATCAACCTTGGCTAGTTGCCAGATCCCCACACAGCTGCTCTGCTCTCTGCTCTCCCTGCTTCCCTGGGCAACCTGTTTCAGTGTTTGACAAAAAAATAATGCAGTATTCAAAGTGTGGCCTTATTATAAGTGCTGAGTTCAGGAGCACAATCACTTCCCTGCTCCTGCTGGCCACACTATTCGTGATACAGGCATGGATGCTGTTGGCCTTCTTGGGCACCTGGACACACTGCTGGCTCATATTCTATTGGTTTTCAACCAACACTGACGGGTCCTTTTTCACCAGGCAGCTTTCCAGCCACAACATGAACTCCATGAATTCAATCTTCCCAATATACTTCACTCCACTCAGAGAACCAGGTTACTACCTAGGTGTGAGAATTTGCAGACACTGACCAGATGAAAAGTCCAATCCTTAAAACTGCTATTCATGATTTATGAAGTACAAGTATGAAAGCATAACAAAACCATTAATGAAATACTCATTAGAAAAGCTTTTCTCTGTGCCTTGGGCTAAATTAATTGTGTATTTTGCCAAGTGCATTACCACTCTGCTGCAGTATTTTCTTCATTTTTATTCTCTTTTATGCGCTCATTATTACTCTTGTAAAGCTTTGTTTTAAACAGTTTCATCTTCTGTTTCTGTTGAATTAAGGAAAAAATAAGACAGAACTAAATCAAAATGATTTAGATGGTTGCCGCTTTCTTGCTGCTCAGCTGTGCCTTTCATCACTGGCGAGATTCTTTTCATTTTTTTCTTTAACATGCTATAATATAAACTTTATTCTTGATAACATACTAAGTTGCAGCTTGCCATCTTTCTTATTGCTGAGATCTTTCCAGAAGTTAATCCATAGAGAAGGTTAGGTTTTATACTTGCAGCGCTAACATAAGGTGATGTAGAAGATTTATTATTGCTATTAAGTACTTGCCACTGCCTCACAAATATATGGATTGGCGCTTATACCACAGCTTTGTTATAGACAACACTCCAGTTGGAGCAGTACGTAACAAATATGTATGATAGCCTTCCCTCATGCCACAGCTCTTTTGCACTGTTTTTCCTTATGTCTTCATTCTCAACAGAGGTAATATTCCAGATTCTAGTGTAATACTTGAGATGCTTGGCTGATAATGCTGTGTCATCTGTGTGTGATGGAGGGGAGAAGAGGGAGAAGACAACGAATGCTAAAGGCATTCTTTACCACCACTTCTGAAAGATGTTTATTGACCTTGCATTTGTAAGGTGATAACTTTTTTTACCTTTTTTCTTTTTTTTTTTTTTAACTGTAGTTACAGGGATGCAGAGAAGAACTTTCACAATATATCGAACAGATGCTCCTATACAGACTGCTCTGGCAGTGAAGAAACTGAAGATGTCTCAGGAATTCTGCAGTGTACGGCTAATGTACTTGGTATGTATTTTTCCGAGGAAATTTGTTTCTTTTAGTTGGAAGGAAAGTTTACTAAACATCCTAATACCAACAATGAACCAAGGAAGCTTTAGTCCAAATAAAGGAAATTGAGGAGGTAGGTAGCTACATGTCAGTGCACTGTTACTACATTCGGAAGTCTCTGCTGTGTGAGCAGGAGCCTTTGCAGGTTGAAGGGGCTCATTATCCTTCTCTACTCAGTACTCGTTAGACCACATCTATATTAATGAATCCGATGTTGGGAGCCCAAAACCATAGAGAAGTTGATAAATCAGAGTGAGTCCATCTGAGGCCACTGAGGTAGTGGGGGCTAGCACACCTGACCTGTGAGGAGGGGCTGAGAGAGCTGTACTTGTTCAGCTTGGAGCAGGGGTGGCTTTAAGAGGAGCTAACAGTAGCTCCCAGTATCTGTAGGAAGATCCTTAAGCAGACAGGACTGGGCTCTTCACAGTTGGGCAGCATGAGAAGGGCAAAAGACAGCGTCTTAAGTTGAAAGAGCAGATGTTCATTTTGAGTATTTTTCTCTGTAAGGATAGTTAGTCATAGACACAGGCTGCTCAGAGAGACAGTGTGTGTGCAGTCTCTGCCCTTGGAGGCTTCTAACCACAACTGAGTTAAGCCATGAGCAACATGTCTTGAATGACAAGAAAAATCATGAGGTCTCTTGAAAGCTTCTCCAATTCTGGCCCAGCTAACATGAAGCAGCTGTTGATACTATGATGACACTTTTGCTACTTGAGCCTTTTTTTCTAAACTTTTATAAGCACTTACAACACTTGAGGCTGTACTGTTTTGTAGTATTGAAACCCTCTTTGTTCTTCTGTTTGAGGTCTTGATAGGTTGCTGAAGGTGGAGTGAAGGCATGAAAGATGGCATTCTGATTCAGAGTAAATGTACTTTGAACTGGTAATAGACAGTGTAAACCTGTGACATTTTTTATGGGATTATGAGTTAGAGAAATTTGACAGGAGGCACAACAGTGTAACCTGACCTTGTATGATGTGATTTACCTTCCATATCAGGGGAATATGGTAAGGCAATATGCTGCCCGCATTGTGGTCTGGACCAATGTATCCTGATGACCTAAATTCCTTTTGGAGATAACAGAATGAGGGGGGACAGTCTCAAGTTGTGCTAGGGAAGGTATAGGCTGGATATTAGGAGGAAGTTCTTTACAAAGAGTGATTTGCCGTTGGAATGGGCTGCCTAGGGAGGTAGTGGAGTTGCCATCCCAGGAGGTGTTCAAGAAAAGACTGGATGAGGCACTTGGTGCCATGGTCTAGTTGATTGTCTAGGTCTGGGTGATAGGTTGGACTGGATGATCTTGGAGATCTCTTCCAACCTGGTTAATTCTATGATTCTAGATATACACTGCATATGTGTCTTTTCTATCTCAAGCTGTTTAACAGACTCAGCATGCTCAGTGAAACAGCTCACATGTTGTAGTTGAGAGATGACTGTTTCTCTGACATTGAAAATGGTTCCTTTTTGGTGTCACCTACTTTGTGACATGCTGGGCATTGTTAGGCTGGTTCTGAATGCCTTTAACTGTTACTGGAAAGAGACGATACTTGGTGTTTTGCATGTTTGTTGAGAAAGAGAATTTAGAAAAAGAAAATATGTTCAGTGTTAGTGGCTTTGTTTTGTTTGCATTTAATGCTAGCTCAAATAAATAAATGCTGTGAGGGTTGAGGCAGGTCTCAAAACTGAAGACTTTTCATGTTATTGTGTGCATACTTAATTTTTTTAAGAGAAAAAAAGAAACCCAAGACATTTGGTTCTTCACCTGTGACACAAAGTTTGTGTTCTAAGAAATAATTATCAGTACTTTCTCATCTTTGGAGTGATTTAAATCGATGTTAGTTCTGGCCCCTTAGCATGGCTGAGTAGTGTGCAGGCTGTTTCTTTAGTGGTATCCTCACAGTGCAAGTGTGTCAAGGGCGGATCAGACTGTTGGGATCACAGGATAGGTATAATGTCTAGACATTTCTGTCTTGGGAAATTATTAAAATGGACTTCGTTGAAAATAAGCTTGCAAAGCTCACTTTTGAAAGAATGAGTTCATAGCAAAAAAAGCAGATGCTTCACACCGTGGCCCCTGTGCTTACACTACTCACGGGAAAGTACTGACTGCAAGCTGTACGTTCATTTTGATGCATGCGATTTATCATGTATGAATACAGAAAATTTCCTCCTGTCAAATCATCACTAAATTGTGACACCATCAGGAAGGACCTGATTCTCATTGTCTCCTTAATGAGTCGCTCCTGTAACAAATCTAGACATCAATAGAACAAACCTGCTTTAATCCACTGTAACTAAGGGAGCCATGCCCATCATTTTCACATGCTGTAAACTATGCCTGATACCAGATCAATGGCAGCTTTCCTTTATGTTGACAGCTTTTCTGAGGCTGGAATACTTGGTTTAATTTTATAGCCTTTCTAAATCCAGGCAGCTACTTTCTTTAATTTGTGCATGTACATTTTTACAATATAATTTTTTATGTAGAATCATAGAATCATTTAGGTTGGAAAGATCAGGTTCAACTGTTAACCTAGCACTGCAAAGTCTACCACTAAACTACATTCCTGAGTGCCACATCTGCATGTCTTTTAAATATCACCGGGGATGGTGACTCAGTAACTTCTTTGGCAGCCTGTTCCAATGCTTGGCAACCCTTTCAGTGAAGAAATTTTCTGACTTAAACTTTACATGATGCAACTTGAGGCCATGTCTTCTTGTCCTATCACTTGTTACTATGGAGAAGAGCCCAATGTGCACTTCACTACACCCTTCTTTCAGGTAGTTGTAGAGAGTGAGAAGCTCTTCCCTCAACTTCCTTCTCTCCAGACTAAACATCCCCAATTCCCTCATCTACTCCTCATAAGACGTGTCCTCCAGATGCTTCACCACCTTTGCTGCCCTTCTTTGGGCACTCTAACACCTCAGTACCTTTCTTATTGTGAGGGCCCAAAACTGAATGCAGTACTTAATGTGTGGCCTCACCCGTGCCAAGTAGATGATGATCACTTTGCTAATTCTGTCATCCAAAGGAAAATCAGGTAATAATGTATTGAAAGTCAGGGAAAAGAGGAGAGAAGTCTTAGCTTCTAAGGGGAGCTTTTACAAAGTTCTATTTGAAAGTAAAGTATTTCAGAGTAAGTGCTGTTGTATCATTTTGACACAGGTCATGCTTTTAGCTGCCTAGATAAGCTGTGTTCAGCATAGACTGGTGGTATTAGTTTGAACTTATTTTAGAAATAATGATAAGAAAAAGATTCCTGTGGTGTAGAGTATGTTATGACTACCACATTTCTTTATTAGGTGGCTATAAATGTATACTGAGGTATGTTAGAAAGAAAGATTGTATCTGAAGAGATTTCTAATTTGACTTTGGGCAAGTTTTTATTCTTTTCATGCCCCAATTTCCCATCTGTATAATGGAGATAACAGGGTTGTTTTTTTAATCCTTTAAAGCACATGTCAGTGCTATTCAGATCTTAGCCTTCTCAAAGCGAAGATGTTTTCATACCATTCGTACATTCAGCATTTTAGCAATGACAACCAAATCTTATTTGGGACTGGTTTTGTCCTGATCATTTAAAATAATTTGATTTTAAGTAAGATTAGAGTGTGCATTCTGACTTAATTGTAGCTAGTCAGAATAAAGCAGAAGACTTGCAGGCAGTTGCAAATTGCGTTTGTCAACAAGCAAATGAGAATGAAATTTTTTTCTGTTAGGCTGTAATTCCTACTCTAAGGGATTTATTGTGGGACATAAAGCCTTCATGACCCTGCCTCTTGTTTATCTTTTGGGTAGATATTCCAAGCAGTTCTGTGCTGCTGAGCTTTATGCAGCAACAGAGAAATGCCTAGTTTGCATTTTTCAACCCCACTGTGTACTTGTAATGTATCATATGATGTTTCTCACATAAATGCACAAACTAAATAAAAATTGCAGTCTTCACCTCACCTCCTCCAAACACTCTTTTTATACTGCACACAATTAATAGACTTTGTGAACATGAACTATTTTTCACTCGTATTTAAATCCTTCACCAAATAAAAAACAAACCAAACAAAATAAAAATGGCAGCAGAGTTTCATGAAAGGAGTTTCCTTTAAATGACTCCAGTATTTCCTTTGGAGCCTCTTTATGTCTTGATGAGGAACTGTGTAATCTATTAGAACTTTGATTTTTAAAAAAGAACAATAACCTAAATCCATAAACACATTAAAAAATCCATTGTGCAAAATTTGCCAAGTGGAAGTAGTTGTTCATGCCCAGTCATTGCTGACATGGAAGAAACCTTGTCTTTGAAAGCCTGTTGGCATATGTACTGTATGTACTGTAGCACTGTGCTATCTCTACTGCATCAATAACCCTTGCAACACCTTGGCTGCACAGCCTGAAATTACGAGCGCAGCTGTGTCAGGTGATTGTTTTAACAAGGAGGCCTGAGCAAATAATTATACCTATCTGACTTTCCATTTTTTGAGACAGAGGAAAACATTCTCCTCCTCTTTTATTTTTTTTTTTAATTCAGTAAATTAATTAATACAACAGAATTGTTTTTCATCTGTTGTAAATATTTCCTTAAAATCTTGCACAATGTAAGTCAGTGGCTGCTAAATCAGCTCTGTATGTAGACTCAAGTGTATTGAGAATTTTTTTTTTCTGTTAGATTTTCTTAATGTTAATAATACTAATTCTCTTGATTTTGCTTCTGAGAGTGGTATGAGGACTTTCTCTGTCATTTCTAAGTATCTTTCTGGACATTTCCATTTGGAGGATGATAGGACACAGTGGTAAAAGGATTCTCAGATTCCGTGTTGATAAGTTACATGGAATCCCAGCCCAGAGCCCTGTCCTGCTAGGGAGATAAATCACGTTTCTGGATTCAGCCTCCCCAAGACACTGGGAAGAGGTGGAGTCCATTATTGGTGTGGGGGTTTAGAGAGCTTTAGCTCTAGGTGATGTTTGCTTGTCACCACTGAAGAAGATACGTGCTGCAGGCTGTTTTATATATAGAGCAAATCATTGTGTGCCTAAACGTAATCTTGCAGGGTTGTTCCTTCATTTAATGCAAGGGGCATAATTCTGTAGAAGTCAGTTGTTCTCTGTGTGTTTGTCCAAGTTGAAGATCTGAATTTCATTTCTGAAATTAAGAAAATCTCAGCTGTTATCCATATTCTGTAGTTAAAAGAGGAATAAATTTAGAATCTTTCTGCAAACTATTAAATAACAGCAGCACATCACTGCTAAGAAGTACTGTGTTTGAAGAGGCAGGAAACAAGTTGAAAAGGAGGTTCAGGGGCAGATCTTAGCCTACTGTGAGATTAGACTAGGTGATGTAATTGGAAAAGATGGACAGTGGTTTAGTGCAGACTGCTTGGCAGGTGTCTGAGAGTTGTAAATGCTTCCACATCAAAGGTACATACATTACTGTTACTTTGCTTTGAGCTAAGAACTGCACACAGCCATTATGATGCAACTAATTTAGGACACACAGTCTGATTTATAATTAAAGTTGTTGGTTTACAAATGGCATAAAAGGAAATGTTGAATGGCCCAGAAGACTGGTCACAGCTAATGGATTCTAATAATACTGTGAACTCTATCCAGGTGGGGGCTAAGCTACACACACAAGACTCCTATTACTAGGTAGATGTTGCATACAGCACACTGCCAATACAAAAGTAATCTAAGCAAACATCACATAATTTATGTGATTTCAAAACTGAGATAAATACATCTAAACTAGTGAAGGACAAATATTTGTACCAAATGGACTTAGATGTCCCACCCTTCTCAAGGGTTACAGCTATTGTTAGAAAGCAGATGAACTACTGGTAGGTAGTGAGTATAATAACACCTTGTGGAAGTCTGTTTATAAGGTAGAAGATACTCTGTCCATGATTCATTGAATAAATGTAGGTGTTTGCCATTATTTTAGGTGCTGCACTGTACCTCGTGTGGCCTCTGTCAGAACTTCAGGAATGTGCAGGTCTCACTTAAGCCCTCTGTATCCTCGTAGGTCTAATTATCTTTTAGCTCTTTGTAGATGTCTTGAATGCCTTATAACAACTCAGGTAGTATTAGATTTCTATATTTAGTCACCTGAATTGAACCCTTTGTGAAGAGTTAAGAGGGATGATTTTACATTTCATGAGAAAAGTTTTGGATTTCATTACAGTTTTATTCTTTCTGACAAGTGAAGTTCTGCTTCTTATGCCAATTCTAAGACATATATACTTTTTTTTAATGCAAAAGTAAATTAAAACACTCTGTTCTTACTGCTGTTTGATCTCTAGAGTTAACATGAAGCAAACTGGTTCTGCCTTATTCTTAGGAATCACTAACCTAGAGACTGCAGTTTTCATTTAATAAACTCTGCTCAAATCTAAGAAGTGAGTTTTCCAGGATATGATGTGGACATAAAACGATGGTAGTCTCGGTTTAGGTAACTTGGCTTTACCTGCAAAATTAGCTGCTACCAGAGACACTGTGTGTGGAAAAAGAAAAAAGACATTGCCTGTTCTTATCTCTTAGTTGAGCTCCCTATGTCAGTGCTGAAGCAGTGTCTCTTACATGTATGCTGAACACAGGTGATCAGGTTCTCACCAAGAAGCAGTAATTACAATGCTATTTCTCAGCAACATTAACCAGACAAGACCCTCACTTTAACAAGGAAAGAGAACATCTCATTAAAACGAGATAAAACAAATATTATAGGTGTGCAAGTGTGAGAGATTATTTTAAACAGTATGTTTCATTTTTGTTCTGTGACATTTTGAAAGATGTGCAGGTCCTCTGTGTCACTGTAAGAAAAGTGTAGTATGGGTTTTACAGTTCTCTCAAAACCACACATAAATGCATAGAATAATGTTATTGTAATGATTTAAAATACTAAAAAGGCTAATATAAAAATACTGTCTGAATTCCCAGGATGATATAAAATCACTATCACAATGAAGTAAGATCAAAGCCTTTTATACAGTAATTAGATTCTGGTATTAGATTCACTTGCAAGGCAAATGCTTTGTCTAATATTCCTTCAGCATTGGTCTGTACACATCAAAACCTTTTTTCCTGTGAGAATGAATGTTGCTTTCTCACCATCTTAAATGATGCTTTGGAATTCTGAACTGCCACCTGGCTTTCTTTCCAAAACGCTGTTTAAGGAAAAGATGTTATTCATGCCAAAAATCTGATAATCCAAAGCCATTTAAGAGATACTTTCTATAATTGAAGGTGTCAAATTCTGCTTCTGTCCACAGTATGACTTCTGGAATTACATGTTGAATTAGAATCAGTCAGCTTTGGAAGGGACCTCAAGGATCATCTAGTTCCAACCCCCTTGTCGTGGGCAGGGACACCCTACCCTAGATCAGGCTGGCTAGAGCCTCATTCAGCCTGGCCTCAACCACCTCCCTGGGCAACCCATTCCAGGCTCTCACCACTCTCATGGTGAAAAACCTCCTCACGTCCAGTCTGAATCTCCCCATCTCCAGCTTTGCTCCATTCCCCCTAGTCCTGTCACTACCCGAGAGCCTAAAAAGTCCCTCCCCAGTCTTTCTTGTAGGCCCCCTTCAGATACTGCAAGGCCACAAGATCACCTGGGAGCCTCCTCTTCTCCAAACTGAACAACCCCAACTTTTTCAGCCTGTCCTTATAGCAGAGGTGCTCCAGCCCTCTGAGCATCCTTGTGGGCCTCCTCTGGACGCACTCCAGCATGGCCACATCCTTCTTGTAATAGGGGCTCCAGAACTGGATGCAGTACTCCGGATGGGGTCTCACCAGAGCAGAGGGGGAGAATCACCTCCCTTGCCCTGCTGGCCACACTTCTGATGCAACCCAGGCTCTGATAGGCTTTCTGGGCTGCAAGTGCACACTGCTGGCTCATGTTGAGCTTCTTGTCCACCAGCACCCCCAAATCCCTCTCCTCAGGGCTGCTTTCCAGCCAGTCACTGCCCAACCTGTATTTGTGCTTGGGATTGCCTTGACTCATTGTCTCAGTGCTTCAATGTTTGACATTTTATAGATTCTTAATGAGTATCCCAGAAAATAAAAAAAGATACTTTTCTATGACAAAGGAATCAGATGTTGGCCACCCTGCAACTGTAGTCTCCATGATTTATTACAAGGAAGAACTGGATGACTTCTAACTGCTTCTGTATGGTCTGCAAATTGATGGATTGCTTTGATGTTTTTATTGCATAATTCATATTATATTTGTTTCTGAAGAATCTATGGTTTGTGATTTTCGTTATGGGAACAGATTTTGATCTAAGTTCTCCACTTAGCAGTGTACAAAATACTTAGAAAAACTGTATTAGTTCCATGATGTTTTGTGGTGGTTGCATTTTACAGGAACTGCTGAGAAGCAAATTAATAAAGATATTTTACTAGCATGTTGTTATAGGACAAAGTCATCTATTTCTGCTCAAGTTCAGTGAAATACTTAATTTGTATTTGAGGCTGTGCTTAAAGACTTTTTTGGATCTGGATCACAAGCATAGGATCCCTTCTCTAAATAACTTTGATTAAAGACACATTTTCAAAGGATAATAGTAGCCCTTATATGATACTTTTGTCATAGATCCTAAAAGTACTTTGCAATGGTGACCCACAGCAGTATTTTTTTTATGGTTGTTTTGCCTCAGTTTCTTTCTGCAATGTGCATATTTAATTTCTCTCCAGTATGGGCTAGAATAAAAATGGCATTGTTACAAAAAAAACCAACAAAAAGAAACTATTAATGAAAGAAACATTTGGAGTCAAGACTTGTGGTTTCCTTTCTCAGACTGAGTGCTAGGAGCGCAGTAGATCACTTTCCAAGGGGAAAGCAAATTGAGACTAATGAATTTTAAGGTTTCCATTCAGTATTAGTAGAAGGTTGGTAAATAGCAGAAGCTCAAAATAACAAATCACTTCACTTGGGCAACAGCAGAGAGCATTGGGATAATTCTGTTTTATTTTGTATCACTACCATTTAATGAGGTCTTTGGTGAAATTAAGGAAGACCTTTTCCTATTTACCGAATGCAAGCGAATGCCCATTAGGAAGCTCTGTGTTTGCTGGGGTCACATATGAGGCAATGTGAGAGTGTGCGGCCCTGCATTTGTGAGTGCTGGGCAGATATACAGATCTCAGATACTTCATTTTTTCATTCTGAATGAAGCTTTTGATTAGAGGTTCATAGGGAAAGAATGGAAATGCCAGGTTTTCATAAAGGAATTTTGCTGAACAGTTGACTCACATATTCAGTGCCATCTCCAGTTTGAATTATTCCACTCCAAAATAAAAATGAAAACAAATGAAGATGTAGAGAAAGAATTCAATGTGAGACAAGTTTGAAAAGATGAGACTGTTTATGCAGGTGTATAACCAGAATATTATAAGGAAGATATTTTGAAGATTTTATTTGTTTACTCAAACTAAAAAAAAACAAAACAAAGGATATACTGAATATACATTGGAATTGGAAATTGTTCTGGAAGTAATTTCAGAAGCTGGTGTTTAGCCTGTAGAAGTCTTCAAAGGTAGTTAAGTATGTATTACAGAAACAATGAGTTCTGGAATTTATTTATTTTTTTTAATACACAGTGTTTTTAATATGCAATAACATTATCTCCTGGTTTGGTACTTCCATGGCTTTCAGTAAATAAGTAAAATGTTTACTGTAGCATATAGGAAGAAACTTCCTCAGAACCATGTTTTTTCATGATTTTCCATCATACTTTATGTTTTTTCTCTAGAATCTGATACCAAACACTTGAGATTTCAGAGCAGCAGAATAGCAAAGTGATGCAGTCTGACATATCCCTTCACTGTGGTGATGATGATTTCTATTACCTCTTGAAAGCTAACCAGATATATGTATACAGAAGAGGGTAGGGAGAAACTCCACAAAAGATACTGAAAAGATAGGGATCATTTATATGGCAGTAAATTAAAAGGCTGTATGATGATGAATATGTATCGAATCCATTCATCATTTGTTTCAGTAGGAGAGGCAAGAATATATCAATGAAAATACACAGGCACATCACTGAAGCTAGGAGCTTTGTAGAAATACAGCAGAAAATCCACTTTATATATGTTTGTTTAATAGAAATTAAAGATTTTTAGATTTAAAAACTATCATGCTTCACACAAAAATTAGCCTTGTTTTGGCGAGGCTTAGGAAGAAACTTTCCTCTTAGATATGTTATAGTTGTTTGTTTTAAAAAGTGGTATGGCTTAGTTTAATTTTCTCAGTGTCTTGTTGTATCTATTATTAGAGAGAGTAAATTACCAGCAAAGACAGACCAACAATTTGATCAAGCTTGGCCATACCCATTTTTGTCTTCTGAGTGAATCTAATTTTCTACTGGTACTGTGTGTAACTCAATTCAAAGAGAATTTTTTTTAATTTTTTTTTTTTAAGTAACTACATGTCCTTTAGCCAGGTCATTGACCTGGATTTCATAATACCATTCTTATTACTTGGAGTCAGTAAGTTGCATCCAGATTGAACAGGCAGTCCTCCAGGGCAGATGATGAGACCAGGCTAAGGCAATAGGTAAAACCTTAGGCTGAATAACAAGATATGACTCCCATTACGTACTTAGATACATATGGCCTATATATGCAGAGATAAAGTACATGAGCAGTCAGTTCTCCATATCCTATTTTCAATTACTGGTGCCAGGGCAACTAACCTTTCCTGTAATTTTATTATATACTTTTGTGGTTTTGCACCACATAGCAAATTTGGAATTTACCTCCCCATGAAGAGTAGATAACGACGCTTACTCAGAACTTGGAAGTTAAATAAAATTCCTATTTACAAAAGTAGGCCAAACATAAAAAGGTAATAAACATACACATCACATATTTTTATATATAGATGGTAGGTTGAGAAATTACCCCCAAATAAAATTTAACAGACCACCTCAGATGGCTTAAAAGTAAGATAAAGCTATATTTTGCAGCAAGCTAAATTTACAAGCATATCTACACAGTATATTTGCATGCATTTGCAATTACATACAATTATTTACAATTTAGAAATAATACAGAATCCAATCCTCCCCTGCCCTGGACAAAGAAAACCCAGAAGGGGCTCTCACCCTGCCCGATAGAAAACCAGCAAGGCTCATGTTGTCAGGAAAGGGTTAGTACATAGTGTGGAGGAGTCAGAGAGGTGAAGGAACAGTGACGGAGCCAGTGCCCAAGAGCCAAGAGAGCAAAGTGTTTATACATTGACATTTAATCCCTCTTAGCAAACCAATGAATGATAGAGACTTTATCCTTATTTTCCTTTTGCAACCAATGCCCTGCTTATTCACTTTATATTCAAAAGAACATCCAGATAGTTCCTCTCTAATGCTCTCAGAGCATTAGCTCTTATACTGCTACAATCAATATACAGTTCAACAACTAGACAACAGGCCAGCTACCCGCCCTGGACACAGCTCCCTGCACACCACAGCCTGAAGGCTACCTTGCCTCAGCTCCCCATTGCAATAACCAAACAATGGTTGGCACAAGAGGAGTGAAGGCAAAGTTCAGAAGGAACAAAGAAGGAAAAAAGAAGGAAAGGAGAGAGAAGAACATGTTATAACTCCAGATTATACAAAAATTTTACAGACTAATGGAATGGGATAAAGATATATCTTATGTTCTATTCAGCCCCTTGGAGAGTCCACACCCTCCCATCCCCCCATCCCCTGACTGTCTTGATTCTCTGGAAAACTTTTATTTACAGTTAAGACATTAGTCTTAAAACTGTAACAGCTTTAAAGACAGCTCACCTATGCCAGCATTTTAGGTAGCTTCGTGGGATGTTTCATCATTCAGTAACAGGTTTTGGTCCTCTGTATGAGTAGCCCAGGGTTTTGGATAGTGTCCTGTTCTTACACTTTCAGGGCATCTGCAGTCTTACAGCTTTGAGTGGCCCCGCTTAGACTGTGCACTTTAACACAGTTTTTTTAAAGCAACTCACAGTTCACTCTACAGGACAATGAGATTTAAGAGTATGCATTTGTGTTTGTGTATACATACAAATGTGGTCATTTCGTAGCCCCTTGCTATTAGTATCCACTTATGTCAATGTTATTGGTATGGATGAGGATTTAATTATTTTTGGGTCAATGGGCAATATTACAATACTGTCTTATGCAGACTTAGTAGTAATGAGTCAGGGATTGGCACACTGGCCTCTGAGTCAGGGTAGTAGGGGGCATTGTGTACTAGAAGTACTTTCTTTTGGCTTAGCTGTAGATCTGGCCATCTGTGGTCATAAAAGATCCTGGGAATATTTTTATAATAACCCAATTTAGTGACCAAATGTGATTATGACTAATGGCATTTGAATGAACTTTCCCAAATTATTACTATTACTTCTTTTGTAAAATATGCTTTGTCATGTTGTCCTGTTTATATATGTAATTTTTTCTGCATTTTCATCTGCTATTAATCATATTAAAGACTCAAACAAATTATCAATGCAGATAGTTTGCAAAGCTGTAGAATGCTTAAGTCTCTTGTGATTGTTATAACTATGACCGTGTGCATAGGCGTTTCAGATGCTGTCTTGAGATAATCGAAGGTGATTGCAAACAGCAGATCCAAGACTACTTCTAGCCATTATTATACCTCTTGGGTGTAAAAGTCACCAGTCACACTGTTCTTCTAAATTTAAAAGCCTATAGACAATCTAACCAAACAATGAGAAATTAATTGATCCACTGGGTTCTTATCAATGTTGTAAAGCATGTTGACAACATATTAAAAAGAAAGACTGGTGTGTCCTTCAGAAATAAATAATTGCCCTTTATTATTTCTGTTAGAATTCAAGTTAAATTTTCAGGTGTTTGACTAGCCAACAGAAATGTGATTTGATTTCCTTTCAATGCACTGAAGGAGCTATGTTGTTAATTCCTTTATTAACTTAGTTTCAAAGCCTGCTGGATGTTTGTAATTCACCTACAGCTGGTTGGTATTTATTTTTCTTCCGTTACAGCTTGGAACAATACAAACAATTTCCAATTAATTTTGCAGCTCTGTTATGTGTTAGAGGGACTAAATACAGATGAAAATTAACAGACCATGTCTTCCCACAAATAAGACAGAGGAAAATGTTTAATAACTATCTCATAATTACTTTCTCTAGGTTACCCCTAACCTGGTAAATAACAAAGTGGAGTAGAATTTGATAAACATTTGTATCCAGGGGCTTCCATCACTGACACTTTTTCATCCTTTCAGTGATACCAACTTTACCACCTCTGTAAATTAAAACCTTTTGAATTTCTGTGGTGGTGATGTGGATTTTGTGAGAAATTGGAGAGCTGTCCCATATACTAGCACTTTAGATTGTTCTAAAAGGTAGGAGATTTTTTAAAGGTGGGTGAGTGTAGAAACAAAAAAAAAAAAAAAAAAAGAGGCAGTAAATAGAGGAGCTATAAAAGCAGAAATCTTGTTTATGGTTAGGTCACCAATGGAAAGGGTGTACCCATGGCTGGGTGTATTCACACAGTGCACTGTATGTGACATTCAGAATTCAGGTAAGCTATAAAATCTCCTGCTTCCAGCAGGAAAAAGAGAACAAGCAACTAAAATTAATTCCACAGGTAGCTGTCTGGGACAGTGAACTGAAAGCATGGGGACTTCAAATTACAGGCAAATATGGCTTCTAGGTTTATTCCCAACCTCCAGAGAAAACAGAAGTCTTATGGGTAGGTATCTAGTGAAAACAAAAAAACACGCTTGCTGACTCAGAAAAATACCTGGCAAGTAGAGAATAAAGGGAAAATGTGACACAGTAGAAATACTATGTTGTTGATATCAGTATCTCCTCCTGTAGGTTTGAAGTTTGAGGAAATGCAAGAAAAGTTTGGGGAGGAATTCTTCAATATCTGCTTTGATGAGAATGAAAGAGTTCTTCGAGCTGTAGGTGGGACTCTTCAAGACTTCTTCAATGGCTTTGATGCTTTGCTGGAGCACATTAGAACTTCATTTGGAAGACAGGCAACCCTGGAATCCCCTTCATTCCTATGCAAAGAGCTCCCTGAAGGCAATCTCATGCTTCATTACTTTAACCCACATCAAATTGTGGGATTTGCAATGACAGGAATGATAAAGGAAGCAGCAAAGAAGATTTACCACTTGGAAGTGGAAGTAGAACAAGTCACTAATGATAAATTGTGTTCAGAGGGGATGAACCCAGGTAACTGCAGTTGTCTGACTTTCCTTATCAAACAGCATGAAAATGCAAATATCACAAAAGCACTTCCACCAGGAACTTCCCAGTCTCCTTTAGATCTGAGGATTAGCATCAACACCTTCTGCAGAGCTTTCCCCTTTCACTTGATGTTTGATCCAAACATGCTAGTTCTCCAGCTTGGGGAAGGTCTTAGGAAGCAGCTCAGATGTGACACTCATAAAACTCTGAAATTTCAAGACTGCTTCGACATAGTTTCTCCTAAAATCAGTGCCACATTTGAACGAGTTCTCCTGAGGTTGTCTACTCCCTTTGTCATTCGGACCAAACTTGAAGATTCTGACACTGATAATAAAGATAAGGTAAGAACATTAATTTGGAAGGAGATGTGTGTATGTGTGTGCTGTGGGAGAGGATTATTTGTTCAGAGAGAAGGAGTTCAAGTCCTGTGTACTCTGGAAAGCTCATTTGTGCCTTACAAACAGGGGCGAAGTGGTATTCCCTAGCCAAGTGAATATTTTCTTAAATTATTTATAAGCTTTGCCTGTGATGCCGGAGCAAATCATGACATTGCCATTCAGAATATTCTGTGCTGTGGAGTTGAGCAGTGCATCTGAAATCAGAAGGGTGAGAAATTTTACTAAGTGCCCAAATCTATTACAATAACAGTTACTAAGCCATTTAGTAGGCAATAGCTTTCAGTGTGGTTTCTGAAAGACTCCTCACATTACCACTTTGTTATATCCTTCTTCCCTGCTTCAATACACCGCTTTCCTCTGTGTCTCTTCTTATCTCTCATCCTGCACTCAAGGGAGCCAGAGGCACAAGTGGCACTAAGTATCACTTATGCCAGTTTCAGTGCTTTCCAGTCATTTAAAGTGGCACTTGTTGCCCTATACTGCCTCTTTTCACAGTGTTTTAGAGAGAACTACCTTAACTAGTTAGCCCTATGTTGTGCTCAGTATGGGTTAGTTGAGAACGTGTCTTACAGACTGGATGTCTCCAAAGATTGGTTGAAGTTTGTCTCATTGCATAACCTTCAGTTATGGGAGAGCTTTTTGGTGTGAGGTTGGCTTCCAGCTTGTTATGCATGTTTGGACTTAATGCTTGCCCTGAAATATGTTGTATAGGTAGCTTGAACATACTGCTGCTTTAAGTGATGGAATTACTGATTTTCAGGGTTTTAAAGAAATAGCATCTAAGAACAGCCAGTCCCAGTGACACTGGATATGTAGACACCTAACTTCTACCTATAGGTGTCACATTTACATTTTGGGTGGTCTGGATGTAGCTTGAGAAACTCTGTTTCTGTTTTGCTACCTACACTGGGACAGAGTTTGAGAAAGACTCCTGTACTAAATGCATACTGAGTTCTGGGTTCTTTTTAAAATATAGCTACTTCTGACAGCAGCAATGTTTCCAGCTCCTCTTCAGCACTGCCCTTTGGCACCACTAAACATGTTTCTGCTGCGTTTTCCCCTAGAAACAACATGTTCCCACAAAAGAAGCAAACTAGTGCTTCTCAACGTAATTCAACCTATTTAAAACCTATTTTTCAGAATCTGTCCTCAAAGTCACTCTAGCTTTTAATTATGGAAATGTTGTGTGAAAAGCGTGGAGGTGCTGGCTCTGAGCTACCATTCAAGCACAATCGTTTCTCCTGTGAAAGAGGCTTGTTCCATGCTCCTTCCTTTCTTAGAGCCTGCCTGTCCCTCTAAAGCACCTTCTTCTATCTCTTTACAAGTTTCACAAACAAAACAATCTCTTACCTGGGCAGATCTCACGGCTTGTGGTTTGATCACAGGAAGGGTAGCAGGGAGTGGAACTCGCTAGAGGCAGGTTTGAGCAGCCATGTTGGAAAACAGCTCTAATTTCAAAAACTTATTCTGTACCATCAAGCTGTGCAGCTCTGCCTGCACCCTTGCATCACTGCTGTGTTTCATGACATGTGTCATGACAGGTGCCTGGTGAATTGAGTCAGTTGTCCACTCAGGAGAGCAACCCTGTTTGCCTTAAAGTCTTCTGCAGAGTGAGACTGAACAAGTGTCAGCAGTAGCCCTGTAGTAGCAATTGAGATTTTCTTGAGAAGCAGGTGAAAGGCAATGGCAATAAAGGTAATCCTTTGTCTGCCAGCAGTTGTGACAAAAACTGTCTCTTGAACAATAAGGGGGAAAAGGTGATGATGAAGTGCAGGGGACCCGAGTGAAATGTGCTACAGGCATGTGAATTAGTTTAGGAACGTCAGTTTAGCCAAAGAGGTATTTTCTTCTCATCTCATCTGTTTCATAAGCACTTTGCAAAAGTTTCTATATCTGCGTAGTTGCATAAAGCTTCGTGAGTAGTTAATGCAGGTCAGCACATGGTCCATTTTGCTAGATATTCCTGGTTTTCCAAAATGAAAAACTGCACAGATTCAGAGGTTGTGCTTGTCTTGCTTACATAGATTTTGAGACAACATGGCAATACCATTATGTCATGCTCAAGTCCTTAGTATCTCCTGGATTATTAAAAAAAATAGACTGAGACTTGGGAACTGTGTGCTGAATTCTTTTCCCAGAGCTTACGTCACTTGTGTACCTTGTTTTGGAATTCTTTTCAGTTTGCCAGCACTTGCCTGGAAAGATGAATATTGAGCAGGTAGATCAGTAGCTGTAAGATTAACTGACTGAAGTGTTTCACTGTTTCTCTGTCATACATCATTATTCAGTTCATGCTGGAAATGCATCCCACTTACCTAGCTCTTTCTCTTTAGAAATTTTTCACTCTGCAATAACCTCAACACTTTTCAAATGTGGTTACTTTAAATGGCAGTTGAAGGAATGTGACCTAGACAACTCTGCTGTATTTTGAAGCTGTTTAGTTGTCTCAATGGTTCAAGAAATAAAAGTATTTTTTAAAAAATTGCAATGAACAGAGGACCTTTCAGCCTTGCTTCAAAGCATTTTTATCTTCATGTCAATGCATATAGATTTTCTTTTGAGGCTTGCAATGTGAAAAGCAAAACATTAAACTGTTTCTGTCTAGTCTTTACACCAACTCGGCATTCAGGTGATAGTAAGTCACAAACCATGATCTATCCCTAAGGCAGCACTGAGAAGCAAACTAAAAAAAGCAACCTACCTATCCTGACTTTCAGGCTGGATAGAGCTTGTCCCATTTATGCAAAGGCTCATTTGTGTGCTTCGATCTACTGGGATTTAAAATTGCTGGAACAAATGACAACACAATCCTAAATTTCTGATGTAGGGCCTTTGAGGTACGGGTGATAGGTAACACTTCCAGCATCGGTATGGCATCAAAGTCTTGTTAATTTAATGTGTCACCAGCGATTCCTTGGAACTCTGGGCATTTACAGGATCCCATTGTTGTACAGACCCAACACATGGACTCTATGGCTTTAACTTCAGTTTTCAACACCATCCATACTCCCGGGTCGTAATTCTGATATTTTGCTATTTACTTGGCAGATATTTTAATCTGCATTATACAGTGGACATGTTTGACTATGCAGACTTTTATTCCACAAAGTAGGAGGCAATTTCGCTAAAAGCAGTCTCACTGACTTTACCTGAACTTAGAGTTTGCAGCTAAAACCCCTTGTAAGTCTGTGGAAGATAAGAACCAAATTGTAGGAACTAAACCAGAATAGAACAGGATATGATAGTTTACATTCATCCTTTCTTGCCTCCCTCTTTCTGTCCTTCAATTTAATTTTCTGCAATGATTAATTGGGGTTTTTTTTGTTGATTATTCTGCACATTTTAAATCGTCTGAGTGAATACAACTGTCTTTCAGTCAGATTTCCTAGTATGCATACTGCTCTTTAATGTATATAAACTGAATGTGCTTGGCCTCTGAGCTTTCCAGTTTTCCCATGCAGCTAAACGTATTATTATTTGTTTTTTCTATAGCTTGATAGTACCCAGATGCTGAAGAAGATGTTAGGGTCCCGTTCCTCTACTTCTTGTACAAACATTCTGTTGTTTTTCACATTTCAGACATGGTTTTATTTCGTTTGTGTTTTTTTGGTTTTGTTCTTGTTTTGTTTTGTTTTGTTTTCCCTTGTGTTTAATCAAAGATCTTTACTTCCATGTAATCAGATTTTCCACATTTTGGGTATTATCCCTAAATAACAAGATCATAAATATTACTGTTTTGCCTCTCAAAGGAAACTCATTCTATACCTCTCTTTTTGGGACCAATTATTTATTTTGACAATCAACAATGTATTTACTGTGGCTGTTAATCATTTGGGATTGGTTGGTTGTAGCTTCACAAAATACAACTGTGCTCTACAAGAGTTTAATGGAATTTAGTACAGTCATATATGGAATAAGATATGATTTCATTTGAGAGGTCTAGGTCTGCCTGTTGAAGTGTTGTGAAGCTCCTGTCAAACCTGTCCACCAAGATCTCTTTCCATGAAGCTGCTGTCATTCAAGAAAACTGATTTATGCACAGCACAACTCAGGGGAGCAGAAGCTGTCTTCTTCTAGGCACCCCCCAATGTCTTCAGTGGTGGGACCTTCCGGCACCACTGCTCTCTCCCTGGCATCATCTCCAGGTGTTAGCCCAAAGCAGATGGGGATTTTGCACAAAACTCTCTCCCTGACTCATTTGTGTAGAGCATGTTGACGTGACTTGCAATCTTTTACTGGTGAGCATTGCATTACTTAGACATATGTGGTATTAACATAGTTGTCTTACCTGATGTTCTGCAGGACTTCCATGTTAATATGTTTCTTACAGAAGTCAGTTCCTCATCTCTGTGAACCACTGTTGTTTTTAAGGCAGTCACCTTTTACCATGTCTCTTTGTATGTGCTGTTTGTTTTCACAGAGTTGCCTCATGGATATTGCTTGATTCTGCTGCCTTAATGATTTTGCCTTTCTCAAGCAGCCTGTTAGCTTACCCCTCACTTTAGTGGTGAAGACCTTGCACAGATCTTTCTTTTTGTTGTCACCAAAGCCAGATTTCAACTTTCCATTGAGGGTGCATCACAACAGTTCTCTACTTTGTTTTTTGTTTGTTTTTTTTGTCCTACAAGGAGCAAGGCAAAATGTAGCCAAAACCCCAGTAGTAAGTTATGCATGTAGCAGGAGTGCAAGTGGGCTGCCCTTTCTCTATTTCTTGACATTACAAGGATTGGAAGCTGCTAATAAGTGCTTCCTGAGTGCAGTTGTTCTCTGATTAAACTAATGAACAAGACCACTTGTGATGTGGTATATATACTTGCCTCCTTGACATTACAATGTGATGGCTGGAACTATTTCACTTTTGGCTTTATGGGAAGACAAAGTCTGATTCTTTTCGTTTTCCTCTTGTGAGGTTTAGGAAATCAACCCCCAAATTAAAATTTACCAGATCATCTCGTGTGGCTTAGAAGTAAGATAAAGTTATGTTTTATAGCAAGCTGGATCTACAAGCATATATACACATTCTATTTACATGTATTTACAATTACATACAATTTAGAAATAATACAGAAATCCAGCCTTTCCCCCTGGACAAAGAAAGCCCATAGGGGCCAACACCACCCTCCCTCTCCCCCAAGAGAGAGCAAGACCTTACATTTTATCTGGTCAGTCAGGGTTGGTGCATGGTATGGAAGAGTCAGAGAGGAGCGAAGGAACAACAAACAGAGCCAATACCCAAAAGCCAAGAGAGTGAAATTGTTTATATAATGGCTTTTTTATACCAATTAGCAAACCAATGAATGATACAGCTTTTATCATTGTTTTCCTTTCACATCCAGTGATCTCATTTATTTAGATTCTGCATTGAGCTTTCAGGAAAGTCCCATTTCTCTTATTGGAATTTTCCATTAAGCCTTACACTACCCCAACTCTCCTGGCTAACATTCTTCTCAAATGCCACTCCTATGCCATCAGTGCTGGGCAGATCAAGAGGAGACAAGGTTGCCCTTGCAGGGACCCACTGCATCTCTGGGACCTCAATACAGACCCAGTTTTCTTGGTGCATGGATTGACAAGCTGAGTCTTGCCAGCAGTGCAGTTACCTTTCTGAAACCGACTTGACGTGAAGCTGGCAAACAAGTTGAAAGTGAATCATGAAAGACATTATTTGCTTCCCTGCCAGACACTGTGCAGCTGTATTTTCCTTGTACTGCTGCTCTCTTGCTCAGATTTACAACTCTTTGAACTAAATCACTGTTTGTAATGATACTCACTGGCCATTGACCTACTGCTGGGCTCACGAACTCTTTAATTTAGAGAACTTGCCGAAGAATAAAGTTGGCACCTAAAACTGCATCACTGAAGGTGGCCATAATTTTCTAGCAAAATGGTAGTGTCAGCTTTTTATAACTCTGCTAATTGTGCAGACTGCCTGAGCCAGCACCTCATGTGTTGTGGAGAGGAGAAGTTTGTGGTATATAAGCTAGATCGCACCATTAGGAATTTGTCCTGGTGTACCGATTTGGCTAAATGCCAAATAAAGAAAAACAAACCAGTCCAAAATTGAGATTAAAAAACCAGCTATATCTGGAAAATTAGATTCTAAAATGTATAGATAGACATGTAGTAAATAACCAGATTTTTAAAATTCTGAGTAATAAGCAACTGTTCATTTTAAAATATGGATTGATTCAGTGGAAACCAGTGAGAATTTCCCCCGTCGGGTTCCATTGTTTTGTTTGACTGTGGAGTTGCTCATCCAGTCTTTCTTCCTCGGTACCAGGAAGTGCCATCTTTCATGTTTCCTTTTGGTCACTCAGCTATGTGTTTGCTGTGTATGATCAGATCAGGAATCCATCACATTCAGCATGCTGACTCTCACAGTGACCAATAGGCAATTAAAAAAAAGGTAAAAAAAAAATGTTTTCAGCCTGCAGTGCTTTTTCTTTTTTTCTTCTGTAGTAAACCCTCCCAGCTTTAAGGTCTCCCAGAATGAAAGTGCATCGTCTTGCAGTGGCATCCAGTATGCTGATAGCCCCTGCAGGACCGTTCCTTTAGTTTCATGTAGCACCTTTTGAACTGGGGGAAGTTCATACTGTCAGCTTCTGTGACATCTTGTGGACATAAGTCCGCTGTCTACTAGAAACTATGAAAATGAGACCCCTCTGGTTGGCAGCCACTTTCAACCAGGTCTGTGGCGGTGTTGTGCGTGGACTGGAGTGGGTGATGAGGAAGCCTGCTTGCCTGTTGCTTCAGCAAAGCACTTTAATGTTGTGTTTGTCGACCATTGGAAACAATGTAAAAATAAAGCTTTGTAAAATCCACAAAATGCATTTTTTACACTGAGAGTCTATTCTGTACCTGCTACTTCTACTTTTTATTCTGGACCAACTGAATGAAAAGAGCAGTCCTGACACTGGCAGGCTAGTTTATAACCAACCACACTATTTTAAAATGTTTTGCTTTTGTTCTATAACTGTGTTTTACCTGCTCTCCTAAAAAAATTAAAATGAAATGGACTGAAAGTCATTCTAGCATGTCACTTACAATCTAGGCATTCTAATTATTCCTAGAGCTGATTTATTCAGTTACTCTTTGACATGAAGCTCCCATTGCTTTGCAGGCTCCTGGAGCTCTCACAATCAAATTGTCTTCTGTTTCTGCTAATGCTAATATCCCACCTGTTTGCTTGTCAAAATGTGTTTGGACTTTGATGGTGTTTAAGGTGAACTGACTGTCTTGACTGCTTCTAGAGGCTGTGATGGGTTGTAAGAAACAATAAGTGACATTGCTTTTGGATTTCATGGTTGTGCATCAGAGAATGTCAACAACAATGTGAAGGTAGCCCAGAATTTTTAATATTTCTCCTGTAATGAAAATGTAATTTAAAACACATTCTCAGTGATAGGACTGAAGAGTAACACTCTAAAAACAAAAAACTTCTTTGACTGTTGAGTCAAGTGGCTATTAAAACAATTTGACTTCATGATGAACTCTTCCCTCTTATGATTTGTGTAATTTTTTATGATAAGGGAGCTGCTTGCACATGAAAATGTCCATCTTTATTCCATTGAAAAGTTTTGAATGATTTTCTGAATTACAATATGGCATGACTAGGGGAAAAAAAGCACATTTCATTAATTTTTACATTACATAGTGAAAGTATTCAGGCATAACTCGGTTTGATTTTCAGTGTTTTTTTTTTAAACCTTTCTTCTAGTAACTGAAATTAAGTATTGGTTTTTCACAGTACATTTTATCCTTTTCCTCATTTATTTCTATGAGTTTTTGAGGGACTGTGCTCTTCATGGCATCACATTCCTCTAATCTGAATAGATATGATGTCAGTAAAAAACCATTTTCTGTGGGATGGTTGAATTAAAAACACTAGCATGCAATCTATTAATGAATCCATTCCTTAAGCAGATATTTAAATGGGCAAAGATACTCAAACCAGGAGAACTTTGGAGTCCTTCCGTTGTGGCTGTTGAAGGGTTAATACGTCTGTGGCAAAACAAAAGCAGTCGTGTCTTATGTCTTGAGGAAGAAAGAAAAAACTGGCCAAACTAACTTTCCTTTTGTTCTGCTTATGATGGGGGCAGGCTCCTCTGCAGCACGGCACTTTCTATTGTTTTGATTCTCTTTTGAGAACAGAAGATCAGTGACTTCGGAATGTATGCACCAAGACAGGCATGCGGTGTGGAATCGGAGGATTTAGTTATGTCCTTCCACTGATGCAGCTTAGATTTATCTTTTAGTGTTTTGTCTTAACAAAGATTTCAGTTGTCAGGTAGCCTCTCCTTTTCTGCATCGCATTGCTTAGAAGGAGATGATATTAACACTGATCTCATACAATAATAGAGACTTCTTGTATTAGTGTAAAACTTTTGCGGGGAATGCTCAGTGAATTACAAATTAATTGTAATGGTTTAACTTAAATATAAAGAATTGTTGAAGTATTTTGTAAAGCCCTTGGTGCTTTCTGTTTTGTTGCCTCAAAGGTAACCAGCAGGGGGAATGTTTGAATGGATTAAGACAGCCTGAGCATTATTCTTGACCGTGCTTGCTGTGGCTCTGAGTCCTTTGCAGTGCAGGCTTTTGGGTAACTCCTCTGTTGGAGTATGTTGTGGCTTCTTGGACGCTGCATCTGGTAAAAGTCAGGCAACAGGAATGATCTCCTATTCCCAGGGTTCTGTTATGCCATTAAAGAAGAACTACCAAGAAAGGAACGGAAGAGGTTATATTTATTTCAGATCCATTTGAAACCCATGGGGAAAATTGCCAGTGTTTAGCAAATATTAAAGGAAATGCTTCATCTTGAAAGAACTTTGATTTTTCAGCTTCATTAAATTTTATTTTAATTTTAATTTAAAATAAAAAGTAAAAATAAAAATACTGTCTATGGCATTGACGGCATGCAGACATTGTTTTAATTTTCACAAGAAGGAAGAATGGAACATATAATTAAAATGGCATCAAATTTTCTCACTCATCTCAGTGGACTGGTTATTCAGTCTGTTTCCTTTTTGCTCAGGAAGGCTTCAAATTCAGTTACTGGATAACTTCTGTTCTGTGTCTTAACATTCAATTTCTGGCATTTGTTCCTGGGAATATGGGGATAAAATAGCTGAGAATATTTTGTGTCAGCCAAAAATGCAGAAACATCTGAGAGGTTTCCTAGCTATGTCCAGCAGCATCAGAGGGTCCTGAAAGGGTTTTGGAACCATTCTGGGTAATGGGGAACTCCGTAGAGAGTTCTGAGGACATGGGAATAACACTAACAAATCCATAAACAGTATTTAAAAATAACTGACTTATTTTCTCTGATTCTGGTTTTTTCCCATGATGTCATATAATCATATATGGGCTTGCTGAATGTGATGAACACACTGATGTACCATATTTGACTAGTGGGACTTGAAGAACTGTCCCAGCAGCCCATTGATTGCACTGTCTAGAAATTCCAAATTTTGTTAGTACAATATTCTGTGAAGTAACTGTAACGATAAAAAAACATCGAATCCGTGCATATTGGTGTAGTGAGGTGTGCCTGAGAGTATAAAGATGAAGAGAAGTGTCAGCGGATGTGGTTGGGATCTTCTGACCCCTAACTGATGATGTAAATCAAGTCACATTTCTGAATGAAGTAGATCATCCAGATACTGTGGAACTAAAACCTGGCACCTTTTCTCAGGATAAAGAAAATGTTACTTCTTGATTTTTCTTAGGAGTTACCATCAGCCCAGTTTCAACAGGATTACTTTGAGGGTAGGTACTTATTTTGAGCAAGGAGAGCAGAATAAAGTCTAATGTGACATTAAATACAGAAAATATATTTAGTGACTGCTCCTAGAAATGTCTTGAGCATGAAGCTCTTGTGATAACAGAAGCTTTCCATATGGTGTGTTCAGGGAATTAGACTTTTATTTCTGAATAGGAGTCATTAACTTCGTCGGTACTGTATTACTGAATTTTCTTAATTTAATTGGGACACAATCACAATTACTTTTTTTTTTTAAAAAAAAGTCTATAACATTGATTTATCATTCAACAGATTTAGACTGAAAAATTGTGTGAGCTTTATTTTTGTATGTGTTAATTTGTTTGACATTTTAAGACTCATTTTTATAATCGCTGAAGAATTGGAGATTGTAGCATTAATTATGGGAAATATCCATGAAAGTACTAGAGGATTTATGACAAGAAATGTTTAACACATTGTTTTCCCCTTACACCAGATTACATCTCTACAAAATGAAGAGATGAAAGAATTGATTGAACTCCTCAAAAAATGTTTATTTTTGAATTTGTTTTCAACCACAAATGGCTATTTATTAGCCATTCTCTTTTCACTAGCAGATCTTCTGTTGAAGTTGTCAAATGCTGCTCTGAGTAGCTATTGGGTATAGATATAAATCCTGTGTGAAGTCAAGGAGAATTTACCAAGAAATGACTTAATTTAGAAAATAGGACAGATCCAAGGTTTTGTCTTAAGATATTTTAATCAAAATAAATATATTAAAACTAATGCTAATGGTACATTAATACAGGTGTTAGTTTACAAAATGGTACTATGAAGGACATCCTAATGTATCATGGACGAGCACAGAGCTATGTTCAGTTTGCAGTTTAAGCTCATTTTGTTGTAATTATGTATATACCATAGCCATTTATGGTTAAATTTATGACATATGCTCTGTTAGTCTTACCTTGTTTTAATGAATCTCATTGCCCTTACTTTCCTAACAATTTCTACCTTTTGCCATAGGAGAAGCCCACAGAACTTATGTTTGAGGCGCCTTGCTTCCTCCTGGTGTTTTGCTGTACACTGAAGAGTCCCATGAAACGTAGAATCGTAGAATCATAGAATCACAGAATGCTAGGGGTTGAATCCTAGGTCGCCTGGGCTTGTTTAATACCCTTAGCAAGGATGTGATGGAAATACTAGGACCGATAAGCACGAGTATGTTTCAATAGGACTTCATTTTGATAACTATGATGTGTTTTTGAACACGTTCCCCTCTCTTCTTTTAGCCACTTACTATTCCCTTTGTCTATAATCACCTTTAGTTCATCTGTGTTTCATGAGCAGTTTGGAGCCATAGGATTTGGGTTCCCCACTCTGTGGGCAGTGTGTTTCTTGAACAAAGCACAGCTGTGGATCTTCAGGGTCAGGGTCTTCAGCTCCTTGCCTGGTGAATTCACTGAGAAGCTGTGATGAAAAGGGGCTGAATTGCAGGGTTCAGGAAAACCATTAGTTTGTGCTTTGCTTGCAGGTTTAGCTGCACCAAATCAAATGATTAATCTGAACATCACTCACAGATCTAATACACCATTCTCACAGAATGGAAGAATGCACTATTAGAATTTAAAGCAAGAATATAATACAACGACCTAAAAAGTGTGCTAAACATTATGCCTGTGTTAGGTAATCACCTGAGGCTACAAACTTACAAGGTGCTAAATACGCCGTTACCCTTCCAGGTGACGGTTCTCAGTCCCAGGAAAGAAGCCTTGGCTGCTGTCCTGACTGAGGGGGAAGGGTCTTTATATGGGCAAGACGCAGTGCTGGAGGGCCAACTCCCAGTTCCTATCCCAAATTTTAGGGCTTTATGCCCTGATTTGCATGACTGTGGGCAAGACTATCCCTGAGCGGATTATACTGTCTGGAATCTTTATCTCTGGCAGTGTAATGGAGTTTATCCTTATCTTTCTTTATCCATAGAGGGGGTTCACTTATGTGCTTTTCTTTTTGATTCTCTTTTACTGATCCTATGATTGTCTAGATACAAAGGGTTGTCGGCTGAGACTGATGCAGAAGTCCCCCAGCTTCCCTTTATCTCACTTTCTCGGGCAAATGAGTAGCGTTTTGAATTGAGACTCAGAGCATATTATCTGTTGAAGGATTTCAAGGCTCCGTTCAGATTTTAGTTCTCTGGATGATTGTCAAGGTCCAGAGAACAGATTAACAGTATCTCTATCTAGAGGAGCAAGATTTGTTCTTCTAGATTTCCGTGTTGTGAAATTAAGGTGCAAATGAGACCAGATACCACCACAGAACTGTTTATTAAAGGATAAAGTTGAGAGAGAGAGAGAGAGCGCGAGCACCTGCTTGTTTTTGCAGGCATTGCTTATGTCTTTTTATACATTTTTTTAGACTGCTGTCCAGGTGCAGCTCCCCAGGAAATCTTCCTGGGTATTATCATGTTTGCAGGGGTCCGACAGAGGCACCGGGGAGGGCCTCTGCCCCCTCTGTGCCGCTTACCTGTCCATACCCCAAATACACATAAGCCTTTTCTCTTCGGGGTAACTGGTGCGAGGTGTCCACATCCTGGGCATTCAAGCCAGGCTGGAANAGAGAGAGAGAGCGCGAGCACCTGCTTGTTTTTGCAGGCATTGCTTATGTCTTTTTATACATTTTTTTAGACTGCTGTCCAGGTGCAGCTCCCCAGGAAATCTTCCTGGGTATTATCATGTTTGCAGGGGTCCGACAGAGGCACCGGGTAGGGCCTCTGCCCCCTCTGTGCCGCTTACCTGTCCATACCCCAAATACACATAAGCCTTTTCTCTTCGGGGTAACTGGTGCGAGGTGTCCACATCCTGGGCATTCAAGCCAGGCTGGAATCCAGAAGTCCACAAAGACGCTCTATCTCTGTTGATTAGCATCCCTAACCAGGAATATGGGCAATCCTTAACAAAGGCATTCTTTATCTTTGTTGATTTGAACAAGGGAGAGACAATTAGGCTTTCACAATGATGCAGCACTGCTGTGTTTGGTCTATGGCTTATGGACAACTCAGGGCTGATCTATCTACGCAGCTCTGCATACATAGGGCCTCAAAGCGATCCAAGGCTGGGTCACTTTTACAATCCCCTTTGGATTGCCTGCATACCCTGAAACTTGTTTATAAATTACGAGCCAGACAGTCTTTACAGAAGCCTCCACGCTTTAGCTGTGTTAGCCTGGTATTTGAAAACAACTGTGGCAGTGAGTCATCCAAATAAATGGACACACCACTGTAGATCTTTACCCTTGTAAATACTCTTCACAGTGCTGGGTACTCGGGAGGCTTCTTTAAGCAGACACATGGGTACTTTCCTACTTAGCGTCCTTTTCTGAAAAGAGACTATGTTGTAATACTTTTCCTAGCTATGCAATATTCAAACTTAATGATAGAAATAGGTAGTTGCCTAAAATGATCTTATGCTTCCCCCTGTTAATTGCTTTTTATGGTGTATTATACAGCAAGTGTAAGTGGTTGCTGTTCTAACACAGCTTTCTCACATGTCTGGGAAAGCAGAAGGATTACAAGGAGAGGGAAAATATATTCTATTTTCTAACAAGCTGAAGAATTATTAACATTTTTAGGATATTTGTCTGTGTCTGTGAATTGGATCTGCTGAGGTGAACAAATTGTACAGATGATCAGTATTTGATAGTGTGTTACGGAATTAAAAGAAGAGACAGTTTCTGGTTCCTGCATAGATGAAAAAGCATGAGGCTTACTTCTTTGAAAGAAGTGCATTAAAAAAAAAGGCTCTGGAAGTTTAAGCTTAACAGATCTTTTTCCCTGTGTAATTCTTTAAGCATTTGTATTCATAGGTAGTTATCTACCTAAAGGCTGGCTGATGCTTTTCCACTTCAGTTAGAGAAAATGAAAAGAAATAAGGCATTCTGCTGAGCAGGACTGATAGCCCACAGCAGATTACAAAGGAATCGAGTAAACCTGTCATCCCTAGCAGAAGTAAAACTGAGGAATTAGTTTAATTTGTAGGTTCATTCCCTTGAAGAAATGTATCAGTAAATATATTTGTCAATCTGCTGCTGTAGATCTGTGAGGAGAACATAATAATATAACTCTCTGTTCTCATTCATGAAAGTGATCTAGATTTAAAATAACCTCTCCTGGGGGAGCAGGAGGGGAAGAATTGTTTTAAACTGGGACCAGAAAAATTATGAAAAGTTTACCTGAGTGCCCCAGTTACTGGGGCCCATTTACTGTTAATATGTTGTATATGTTAACGTATTTGTAAAACATTGGGATTTGGGTAAAGCTAAAATGCAATAGGAAACAAATTAGTCCTTACAGAGACAAACAAGAGGCAGACAGAATCGTACACTTTGCACTGCACTTGCACAAGCGTTCAGTGCAATAGTGTTTAACTTATCCAGATCTTCAGGAGAAGTCCTGTCTCCACTAAATTCATCAAGATTTGTACAAATTATTATAAGGAAACGGGATCTTAGCTAAGGCAAAAAGACACATAAATGTATTACTTCAAGTAGTCTATTGCTGGATTTTATAAATATGTGAGTTTAGAAATATATGAGGGCTGGGTGTCAAGAGGGAGGAGACAGCCTCTTCTCAGTTGTGCCCTGTGATAGGACAGGGGACAATGGATATAAACTACAGCACAGGAAGTTCCGCCTTAACATGAAGAAGAACTTCTTTATTGTAAGGCTCACGAAGCACGGTAACAGGCTCCCCAGAGAGGCTGTGGCATCTCCTTCTCTGGAGAGTTTCAAGACCCCTCTGGATGCATTCCTCTGTGACCTGAGCTGGATTGTATCGTCCTGTTCTGGCAGGGGATTGGACTTGATGATCTACGGAGGTCCCTTCCAACCCCTAGCATCCTGTGATCCTGTGAATTGAAGAAGCAACATACTGTAAAACTAAAATCAAATTGCAATTCAGAAAGTCAGAATTTTCCTACTTTTAAATTTAATAATAACTTTTTTTTAAAAATGATCTTTTAATCTTCTTTCACAGGGATGAAGCTATAGCAATAAATATGTTACTGGACTTTCAGCAAGTTGATGTGTTTGACCATTTCAGACATTCAATAAGAGCAAAATGTTTTCTCTGTTTTGGTATGAGGTTGTTGGCTAAATACAACATCACATGATAAGCCATGCTATGTGTTTGACATAAGGCCAAGCCAGCAGTCCTCATAGAATTTTTACAATCCAAGCCATTTATAGTTTGTTTTCAGATCCAGTCAACTATCCATTTGCTGGGACAATAAAAAACCCTTCCAATAAAATGTTCTTAGGAATATCTAAGAAAATATTATCATATAAAACTTAGTAAGATTTATTTATTTATTTATAATTTGTAAGACTTAGTGACAAATGAGATATGAGAAAATAACTGAAATTCTAAGGCAGTGTTAAAATGAGGTGTAAAGTGGCAACATAGGAGAACTTCAACCAGAGACAGACATGGCAGAATACATTTTAAACAGTAAGTGTGGCAGTGAGAAGTGAAGAGCTGTCTCTTCGTAGTCATTCTTTAGAAAGGCAATAGAAAACTAAATAAAAGGCATCATAAAATTGCATCTTTCTGAAATCCAAAGCAGAAACAGCCTCTGCATTTGCAAACTTGTCTGCAAGAGCAAAACCAGATGTGACATGTGAAGTCAGAGTGCATTGCTATGCTGTGTTCTTTTTCTAGAGTGAGGCACTGAGTATTTAAAAGAAAATTTGTGAATGATAATTAACGACGGCATGGTCCATTTCAGACAGAAAACAAAGGAGCAAATGTAATTTAGCATAGAAGCCTGATCATATTTGACAGTGAAAAATACCCCACCTTAATGAGGACTTTATATCGTTTGAGCTAGGATAAATTTTTTTGTTTGTTTGTTTTGTGACACGGTACAACAAAGTACCACTCTAATTAATTAGCTTCCAAGGCACACTAAAGCATTAAAATAACAAACTTAACAGATAAAACCACATCTCTACCAGAATCAAGGAAGGTATCATGTGTTGACCTTGTTCTTGAGAATTTCCATTCTCATAGCAAAACAGATAAATAGTAGCAACACAACCTGTTCCTCAGCTGCTTATCTGGAAGCAGCATTCCCAGGTGCTGAGTAAAGCAGCTCTCATTGGGGATGCTGATGAGGGCGGTGCAACTCTGCTCAAGACACTCTGATATTGTTTCACCACACACGCAGCTGTATTTGAGTCTATTTTCACAAGTGTATTTATGATTCCTCATGCCCTCATCTCAGGAGCCATATACTCTGGAAACATTTTAAAAGTGTCTTAGCTTTTCCTTCATGTCACATTTTCAGAGAACCATCCTGCATTTAATAGTATCAATTGTAGTGTTTTCCCTCTCTTCTTTCCAGGAGATAAAATATTCAGCACCCTTTCCCTTATGATTTAAATTGCTTTAAGTAATGTCTCTTTTTATGGAGAAGAGACAACTCTTTAAAAACTTCATACTTCCTTTTCAAATCTGGAGTTTTGTTTTAGAGCCTATCTGTAGCATGTTAGAGACTGATAGGCCACATTAGAGACGTTCGCTACTTTTCAGATCAGCTCTGTCTAGTAAAATAGGCATGAGGCCCGTTTGTACTTAACAAAGAAGTAATTTGGAAAGCATAAATTAGTTGCTTGCAGCTATGAGGTGGGTAAGTAACATATATAAAAGATTGTAGCACTATGTTCAATTAATTTCTTCATCCCTTTGGCTATATTTAACAATTTTAGTACGTTTATGTGTCTTATTCAACAATCTGTGATTTACGCCTTCTCCAGTGTTCCAGGTGTTTCCATTTCCCATTTAATTCTAACAGTTTTTCTTCAGCACTTCTGACTTTGCTAAAATGAATTTTTCATTTTATGTTGACTGTTCTTCATTATGATCTCAGTACAGTGCATATTTTTAGGACCCTAAAGGGTTCGATTTCCTGTGACTGCAGACAACTTTTACATAAAATGATTGAGTTCCATTTAAAATTAGTTAGATTTTATTTTACCACCAGTTTTCCTATTTGCACGACTTTCCCACTCTTTTACTCTCCTGGTGGTTGGATACATTCTGTGATCCCCTGTTCAGATGTAATTATTGTTAGCTTGTGTGCATTTATTTTGGTGCAGGGAGACTTGAAAGTGTTCATAAGCCACAGCAATATAGGTCCTAATGGTTAGGAAGCTCTCTTAAAAGGCATGAAATATGAATAACTGTGCCCTAAGCAGAAGATTTCATTAAGGTAAAAGATGTGTCAGATAACATGATGAAACCAATGGAAATGGTGGGACTTTTTCCCCCTCTTCTATTTAATCATTTTAGCATAGTTAGTTTTTATATCACAATTCATTAAGCCTGTTGAAAGCTCAAAGCTTTGAGATGATGTATACAAAAGCTGAGGTTCGCTGCATGAGTTTCCTTTGCTTTCTGTAACCGATGACGGTGTCTCTTTGGCTACTGCCACTGTGTTCTTTGAAGGCCTTTTCTATGCATAGTGATTTTTATTAATAGAAATTAGCTTAAGGATATCAAGTCTATGATATTTGGGGTAGCTCAACTGAAAAGATTTTATTTGATCTGCTGTACATATGTGCTGAAAATTCCAGTTTGTATCTCACAAAATCACAGAATGTCAGGGGCTGGAAGGGATCTTGAAAAATCATCTAGTCCATCCCCGCTGCAGAGCAGGATCACCTATACCAGATCACATAGGAATGCATCCAGGCAGGTCTTGAATATCTCCAGAGAGGGAGATTCCACAATCCCCCTGGACAGCCTGTTCCAGTGTTCTGTCACCTTCACAGGGAAAAAAATTATTCCTCATGTTTACATGAAACTTCCTATGCCTCTGCTTCCACCCACTGCCCCTTGTCCTGTCATTGGGCATCACCAAGAAGAGCCTGGCTCCATCCTACTGGCACTTGCCCTTTACATATTTATAAACATTAATGGGTTCTCCTCTCAGTCTCTCCTCTTCTCCAAGCTCCCTCAGTCTCTCCTTATAAGAGAGATGTTCCATTGCCTTCATCATCTTTGTGACTCTGTGCTGGACTCTCTCCATCAGTTCTATGTCCTTCTTGAACTGGAGGGCTCAGAACTGGACACAGTGGCCTCAACTGGGCAGAGTAGACAGGGAGGAGAACCTCTCTCGACCTACTAGCTGCACCTCTTCTAATACACCCCAGAATGGCATTGGCCCTCCAGGCCACAAGAGCACACTGCTGGCTGATACAATTATCTGCAAAATGTATGACTTGAAATACAAATAAAACAAATAATAATGAAAGAGAATCTTTGCGAATAACACTAATTCCATATTTACACTCTGAAGAACAAACTTTTGGTTTTACAGTGCTGTTATACCAGAATAACTACTCATTTCAGAGCAATTGCCTTGTTTACATAAAGTGTCCGTTATATTAAGACCAGGTCTGTAGTACAGGTCCTACTGTTTCCTCAGATACTGTTGCTGACTGAATGGCACATAACTTTTGTTTTGATGTTTCCAAGGAAACAGAACTTGCTTCCATTCCCAGATGGTTTCACCATGTATGGAAGCTATACATTTTCCCCTCATTGTATAGTCCTCTGGATTGCTTTCTAATTTCCTTCTCTGATAACTGCTTATTTCACTCTACATCTGCAGTGTCTTTACATTGAGTTGAACCATGCATTCATTCCAGTCTTGAGTTACCTGTGCGATTGGTACCACATAGATTCAACTGTCTTCCAGTCATACTAGATTGTAGCTATTACATTTCAAGGTATGTGTTTGTAATCTTTTTCTTTTTGTTTGTTTGTTTTAATTTTTTGTTGTTGTTCTGTTGGGTCTTTGTTTGGATTTATTTTTTTTTTCACTGAATGCTTCCACCACTCAGTCTCTTTTGCTCCTACACACTTCTGCAAAATGGTTCCTATGGTGACATTAAATGTTTTTCTGTGTGATTTGCGTTGCCCTTTGACATCATTGTCTTTAGAAGAAGAGGTGCTGTTATATCTCATTCACACTGCTTTTATAATAAGGCTAAAGCAACCTCTTTTGGTATGTATTTGTTTTATTGAGCATTTTCAGTACATTTTTTGCTTTTATGGGGTCTTAATAACAGTGTGCAGAAATTTTCAGTTCTTGATCGCTGTCTGCCTCTCTGCCTCTATTTCTTCACTTTCATAGAACTTGCTTTTGTAAATGCTCTCTTCCTGCAGCACCTAACACTTCGATTGCAAGGGCACTCTCTGGAAGATGGCCATGCTCTTGACTTTTAAACCTCTTTTAATGCTTTGTTACATAACTAGAGATGCTGAATTTAAAATTTCTTCTCTTACCACCAAAAGTACTAAAACTAACCAATATAAGGACTTTGATTTCTTGCTTTATTAGTTGTATTTGCTTTAAACCATGAGGACTTTTTATTCGGTTATGTTTTTTTTTAAAAGAGTCTTAAACTATTTTGATGCAAATTCTAAAGTACCATGACAGCCTGAGTGAGACTCTGGAAATGGAAGATTTCAGCCTCAGCGGTTAAAATATGACAAAGTTAGGAGCAATGCATAATGAGATCTGTTAATGGGAAACAAGGCTGGTGAGGGGGCTGGAGCACAAGCCCAGTGAGGAGTGGCTGAGTGAGCTGGGCTTGTTTAGGCTGGAGAAGAGGGATACTCAGGGGAGACCTTATCACTGTTTACAACTCTCTTGAAAGGAGGTTATAGTCAGGTGGGGGTTGATCTCTTCTCCCAGGCACCCAGTGACAGAACGAGGGTACACAGTCTCAAACTGCACCAGGGGAGGTTTAGGCTGGATGTTAGGAAGAAGTTCTTCACAGCAAGTGTGATTTGCCATTGTAATGGGCTGCCCAGGGAGGTGGTGGAGTCCCCGTCCCTGGAAGTGTTTAAAAAGAGATTGGATGTGGGACTTGATGCCATAGTTTAGGTGTCAGGTGATAACTTGGACTTGATGATTGGGAAGGTCTTTTCCAATTTGATTAATTCTGAGGTTCTGTGATTGGGTGAAACATGTCACCTTTAGTAATAAAACAGGCCTGTAATATTGCTTGTGATGCAAGTAGACCAGATTTTAGTCACTGTTTTCTAACTTCCTCAGGATGTGAAGAGTAATGCAGCAGTAAATCTGTTGTAACTGATTAATCCAAGATCTTGTATCTCTCTGTCATGTGCAGAATATAACAGTTAAAAGGTGGAGTGCACATATTCGGTGGGAACTTGCAGATTCATGTGAGATTTGAAGTCTGTCTGTATGGATTAACTTCAGATGTTTTCATTATCCATATAAAGGACTAGCTGTTTTCTATATTTCACTAAATACTTTGCCTGGACAGGTCTTTTCAGTAGTTGAACAGAGCTATTTTACAGTGTTAAATAAAAAGAATATTCCCTCTACTGATTTTGCTTCTCTTTCTTGCATTAAATGTTACCTTCCTGCTTCATTATGAGAGAGGATCATTAAGCTTACAAGCTCAGTACCTTTAATATCTAAATTACAGATCCCCTCTAGCCTTTCTGGACGATTCCCTTATAGCTGTTAACTGTAAGTTTTGCCATTTTAATATCACTTTGGGGTTTTTAATGTGTGTGTGTGTGTGTTTTGGTTTTTTTTTTTATTTTTTATTTTAAGATCATTAAGGAAAAAACAAATGCAATTTCTTTAAATATCCTTGTCTTAACAACCCTGCTTTGAAAAACTGATCACTCTCTGTATTCCTTCTCCTTCTCTTACCTTAATTCTGAATGATAGAATATTATCCTATCAAGTGGATGTATTTCCTTATTGTTGTCTCATGAATAACTTTGCCAGGGGCTTTCCAAATGTTACAGAGGCTCTCAATTTGTGCTGAGTGTTCCTTTCAAAAGGATTCCATTTTCCTTTGGAAAAGTCATCCTATTTAACTTCTGTTGTGCCTCTCCAGGTGAGGTGTCCAGTAGTTCTGTTTCAATGACTCCTTTCTGAACAAACTATTTAGGAGTGAGTGAAAATTCTACTCACCTATAATTCATATGGAGTTGTAAGCTGGCTGAGCTGCTAAGAAAAAAAGAGGGGAAAAAAAGCAGTATCTTCTTGAAGTAGGCTGAAAGTTGGTACCTTAACAGTTTACAAGACTGCCCCATACTGGGACCTTCCAGGCTTGCTAGCTGGGGCTGTTTAATCACCAATTTTTTTTTTCCCCCAGTACAACCTCTTCTGACATATCTTTCTCAGACTATGCCTCTTTAATCAGAGCTTCTTAGCACCTTTTGTGAAGAAAATTGCTACAAAGATATAATTTCACCTCTCAGAAAATGTCCTTAATCTGCATGGCGAAGAGTCTTAACATCTTTTACAGCACATGCTGCTGTGGTAGACACATGAATTCATTGTTTCTTCCACAAATAGAAGTATGAGAGGATGAAGAAACTCACCTGGGTGATCTGGAAAGCTGCCTACCATCTGGTGTGGGCATACATGACTGTTGGTATGATGATGGCAAGTGACCTTATCATAGAATCATAGAATGGTAAGGTTGGAAGGGACCTCAAGGATCATCTAGTTCCAACCCCCTGCCATAGGCAGGGACACCTCCCACTAGTAGAGCTCACTCAAGGCCTCATGCAACCTGGCCTTGAACACCTCCAGAGAGGGAGCATCCATGACCTCCCTGGGCAACCTGTTCCAGTGTCTCACCACCCTCACTGTAGCGAGGTCCTATCTACACTGAGGTCCTATCTCGAAGTAAGAGAATAGGACTTCAATTGTCTAATATATTTTTTTGTTCTCAATATTCTCNCACTTCCATGTCCTTCCTGTGCTGGGGGTTCCAGAACTGCACACAGTACTCCAGGTGGGGTCTGATGAGAGCAGAGTAAAGTGGCAGAATCCCCTCCCTTGCCCTGCTGGCCACGCTACTCTTGATGCAACCTAGGACTCGGTTGGCTGTCTGGGCTGCATGTGCACACTGCAGGCTCATGTTGAGCTTTTCATCAACCCAGACTCCCAGGTCCTTTTCCTCAGGGCTGCTCTCCAGCCATTCACCACCCAGCCTGTATTTGTGCTTGGGATTGTGCCTACCCAGGTGCAGGACCTTACACTTGGCCTTGTTGAATTTCATGAGGTTGGCCTGGGCCCACCTCTCCAGCCTGTCCAGGTCCCTCTGGATGGAAATCATGTCTGAAATCCCTTGAGTCTCCTGCAGGGCTGCAGCAGGTGGAGCTGACATATGGCATGTGTTCAAAGCACTGCTTCAAAAATGGGAATTCCTGTGTTTGGGAAAATGAGCTATGTGGTGTGATTGTCACCAGCAGCAGGGAATGGGGCAAAATTAAATGACACATCCTTAATGACCTGTGAAGCAAACTAATGAAAGGGACTTTAAAGTGTGCACGAAATGCCTTGAGTATTTTATATGCACTCTGCCTTAGTGAAATGCACAGTGAGAATTGGACTTGGTTTAAGTCTGAGTCTTCATAACTATGAAAAAAAAAGTATATAAGACTGATGACAAATTATAAATTCTGTTGTAGAAATAATTTTTTAAAAAACTTAAGATAGATTGTGGTTACTTAAAAATAAAACCTGTATGTGATCTGGAAAAAAACACTCTGCTAGGTCTCATCTTAGTGCCTTGCCAAAGGGCTGAAATACTGAACCCTGAATACAGTTTTATAATGGACTTAATTAAAATTCAGGAATTGCAGAGCTAGCTGGATTTGAAGAGATAATAGCAAATAGATAATTGCAACCACAGAAAACGGCGTGACAAATTGATGCTTGAGGTAACAACCCAAACCTACATGCTATATGGCAACACAACAGCATTTCCAGAAATTTTTATGACCAAACTGGTATTTAATAGGACTCACACTGCTAAACAGTTTGGATGGTTTTGAAAATCCTATCTGAAGTCTATTTTGTAAGACAAATTAAAATCCGTGATCAGAGAAATGGCCTGTTTTCTGTGGCAGATAAATATTTGTAATAGATAAGTAGCACTTGCTAATGGCAACTAATGACATGATTATTTGACAAGTAAAAGTGGTGCAGGACCTGATTCTCCACTACTCCAGGTCACTCATGGACATTCAAAGCTGAGTAAAGTGACATTCAGTTGTCAGGAGTGTGCTACATTCATTTAGCATATGACTGCTTGAGTTTCTTCTAGTCAAGGCAGAATTTGGGTCATGACAATTTCATATCTGGTTTCCAAGTTTAGCTTAGGTACATATGCTAGCAGGTTGGCATAAATTTAAGATGGCATAACTCAAAAACCTCAAATTGCACACCAGAAAGGGCCTGTCAGGCAGATGGCCGTACGTGAAATTAGGTCCCAAGATTATGAATGAGTTTTACTATAAACATTGGATTAGAAGCAGATTCAGGCACAGGAGATGACTGTATCTATGCTAGCGAGCATTGCAGAGCACAATGTAGACCTGGGAGGCAAAAGAGTAACTGCCCTTTGGAATGTGGAGTTCAACAGAGAAACTCTGGGAGAGCAGTCTGCTCCCTAAGGCCGCTTTGACAAGTTTTGCTTCTGAAGTGCATGAAATCAAAACACCAAAATAGATGTCTCATCTGATTCTACTATTTGATGAAAAAAATTAAATGGTTCAATCATGTTGCTTTTAATCACTGTGCTACGAGCTGTATGAATCTTTTTATTCTTTTCTGTTCAGGCTCCAATGTCAATATAAAAAGTGCAACAAGTTAGTTCAAATGACCTCTGATCTTTCTTTAAAGAAGATCTGTGAGTAGTTTTAAGTCCTAGGAACATCCTTGCTGGAGGACCTGCAAATAGGAGAGATTTTAAATCTCATTTATATCACTGCTCTAGCAGTCTGGCTACATTCTGAACATAGAGGCTTTTCAGTTACTTTCTTGGGGCATGCACATCTCCCCAGGTAATATGGAGGAAAACAGGCACCATCACTTATTAAATCAGTTGTCTGCACTGTGTCATCTGCTATGACCGAGATGCCCCAAAGCACAAGAGAAGCCCTCATAGGGCTGTCAGGCAATGTGGGAGACATGTACTCTTTTAGAGCATCAGTAGGAAGTTAAGAATAATACCACACAGCACTGCAGACGCTGTTAATGCCAATGTGTCAGACAGAGAATTGAATACCTACATTTCGTGCCCTCTGGCACCCTGCTTTTAGATATATAAATCCCTATTTGTTTGTAACTCCAAAATTCATACAGTTAGCAATGCTGAAAACAATGGAGCTCTGCTGTAAAATAATACAGTATGCTGTAACATAAAATAACATCTTGTGATGATGATGGTTCACCATGCATTGGGATGAAATGTTATCAGGGGGTTGTTGTATTCGTGCCTGCTGAAGTGTCCATTTTACTTATTTTTCAACCTCTTCGTGGCCATTAGCTGATATTTTTTAAAAAGAATTCTCCCTCAACTTGATTTCCCTTCACTAAGAGTTTACAAAGTTATATTTCTCTACAGTGACATAGTTTTAGTGCAAGATTCTGAGTCTCATCTACATATTTTTTCCTGGTTGGCAGCAGCTTGGTGTATTAAGAAGAGGATTTATTTCATTATAAATCTACTTTTTAAACGCAGTATTAGTATTCTGTTAAAATGAGAGCACCTATGTTCCCTTTCCATGACATTTCTTACATGACTTTTCAACATCTGTGAACAACTAAAATTCAAGTATGAACATCATAAAAATTGAAGACTTTCTTGACACTCTTTGGTTTTAACTTACTGATAGAATATAGCTGTACAAAGTTTTTTAAGCTTTAAATTCTTTAAAATGTGTTCCCTAAGAGTAGAACATCCATTAATTTTCTTCAGTTTGCTTTTCCTCAGTTTATCCATCAGTTGAGCAGTTGGATTTTAGTACATTCTTGAAGCTTGGCTCTTCTGTCATGAATGATACACCAGAGATCAAGGATTTGACTACAGATAATATTATTTCCTCTCCAAAGGAAAGGATGGCTGTTGACTCTTTCATTGTCTGGGTAGATTAAAACAGGTTTAATTTTTTTTCCTACAGAAAAGATAATACAATTAAATTTTTTTCTATGAGTAGCAAATTGTAGGCTGAAATCACTAGTCAGTCTGTTGTTAATGACAGAATCAGAAACTGCACCATGTTTGGAAAGCTTTGACTTGACATTGTTTTATTTTCTGTAAAAGCAAATAGGATGAGATACTTTTTTGCAACACACTTCACTTTCACAGCACATCCTGCTTAATGGCGATATGGTGATATTTAAAAAATATATTCTTGCAATAATACCATTACAAAGCTATCTGGGCTTGATATGAGTAGCAGAGGTCATAATGAATACTTATTGTTATTTGTGGGAAATGATATTTGTTTCAGAGGAGATAAACTGAAATATGTTTGTTAAATGTACCATAGCAGCACTGTTACCCAAGGTTTCTATTTTTCCATTTTAATAGGCTACTTTGATGAATTGCTCTGATTAGCTCTGGAGAAATTAATATTAAAATAAGGTGAGACTCAAATGGAACAAAAAAAAAAGGTGACATGCTTGGGAGTCACTGCACATTAATTCATACAAGGAGTTAGGAGATCTGTCTAGGAACAGGTATCATGGTAATGTATGGTTAAAAATATGTAACGACTCAAACGTGTAACGAATCAGATCTGATGAGAGCAGAGTAAAGGGGCAGAATCCCCTCCCTTGCCCTGCTGGCCACGCTGCTCTTGATGCAGCCTAGGACTCGGTTGGCTGTCTGGGCTGCATGTGCACACTGCAGGCTCATGTTGAGCTTTTCATCAACTCAGACTCCCAGGTCCTTTTCCTCAGGGCTGCTCTCCAGCCATTCACCACNGGGACACCACTTGTCACTGGTGTCCAGGTGGACATTGTGCCGTTGATCACCACTCTCTGTGTGCAACACTCTGTTGTGTGGCATGTCCATGCAGATGGTGTGTTTCCTCAGCTGTATGTTTGGGTGACAGCAAAGCCAGCAAATTCCCTTGCATCCTGCAGTGCCTCTTGCAGTAGACTGGTTCCACACAGGGAGATAGCAGAGTGGCATCTGCCAGCCCTGAATGTTCTGAGCTGATGGAGAGGAGTAAAAACCCAGGCCTGATCTGAAAGGAGAAACAGGCATTAAACCATCTAACTTCTAAGTAATCACAGAATCACAGAATGTCAGGGGCTGAAAGGGACCTTGAAAGATCGTCTAGTCCAACCCTCCTGCAAAGTAGGATCTCCTATACCAGATCACACAGAAAGGCAGGTCTTGAGTATCTCCAGAGAGGGTGACTCCACAACCCTGTGGGCAGCCTGTTCCAGTATTCTGTCACCCTCACAGTGAAGAAAGTCCTCCTGATGTTTACATGAAACTTTCTATGGCTCAGCTTCCACCCATTGCCTCTTGTCCTGTAATCAGGTACCACTGAAAAGAGCCTGGCTCCATTCTCCTGGCAGTCACCCTCTACATATTTATAAACATTAATGAGATTTCCCCTCACAAATCACAGAATCAACCAGGTTGGAAGAGACCTCCAAGATCATCCAGTCCAACCTATCACCCAGCCTTATCCAATCAACTAGACAATGGCACTAAGTGTCCCATCTACTCTTCTTGAACACCTCCAGGGATGGTGACTCCACCACCTCCCCAGCAGCCCATTCCAGTGCCAATCACTCTCTGGGTGAAGAGCTTCCTCCTAATACCCAGCCTACACCTCCCCTGGCATAACTTGAGACTGTGTCCCCTTGTTCTGTTACTGGTTGCCTGGGAGAAGAAACCAACCCCCACATGGCTATAGGCTCCCTTGACGTAGCTGTAGACAGCAATGAGGTCTGCCCTGAGCCTCCTCTTGTGCAGGCTGCACACCCCCAGCTCCCTCAGCCTCTCCTCACAGGGCTGTGCTCCAGGCCTCTCACCAGCTTCATTGCCCTTCTCTGGACACCTTCCAGCACCTCAACATTTCTCTTGAATTGAGGGGCCCAGAACTGGACACAGGACTCAAGGTGTGGCCTGACCAGTGCTGAGTCCAGGGGCATAATAACCTCCCTTGTCCTACTGACCACACTTTTCCTGATCCAGGCCAGGATGCCATTGGCTCTCCTGGCCACCTGGGCACACTGCTGGCTTATGTTCAGCTCCTGTCTACCAGTACCCTTAGGTACCCTTTCTGCCTGGCTGCTCCCCAGCCACTCTGTCCCCAGCCTGTAGCACTGCTTGGGGTTGTTGTGGCCGAAGTGTAGAACCCTGTACTTAGCCTTGTTCAATCTCATCCCATTGGCCTCTGCCCACCCATCCAGCCTGTCCAGGTCCCTCTGCAGAGCCCTCCTACCCTCCAACAGATCCACGCCTGCTCCTAACTTGGTGTCGAACCCCACCTCCCTCAGTCTCTCCTTGTTAAAGACATGTTCCATCGCCTTAATCATTTTTGTGGCTCTATACTAGACTGTCTCAATTAGTTCTATACCCTCTTCTTGAAAGGGACTGAGAAGAGACCTTGGAGAGGTGGTTGGGCTCCGAGAAGGAGGTGGCGGAATAAGAAATGCAGATTCCAAGGGAATCATTGGAAATGCCTCATCTTTCTTGAAATAAAGGCACAGATAAGGGCAAGGCCTAACAGGATTTAGAAAATAGAATCCTCTCCCAAGACAATGTCAGTATAATACCTAGAGGCTGCTGAGAACTTCAACCCCCATCTGTTCTTCTGGCAAGTGTATTTACAGGTAGACTACTATGCAGTGCTCTGTTTTAGCAGCCTCCTTTGCTACCCATTTAAATAGGAGTGTCTGTGAGTGAGAAATCAGTTCTGCCCATGACTGCAGAGTCCTTGAAGAGTCTCACCTTATGAGACTTCTAGGGACAGAAGCTGGGCTTTGCTGCTTCACTGCCTTCTGTTATATCTCAGGCAGAAGGCTGGCTGCTGCAGGCCCAGCTGGGACGTATATGCAGGCACTTACAATGTGTTTAGGGCCAGCAGGGGAGTTCTGTGGGAGCTTACATGTCGCTGACCACTGTGTGAGGCCTTTCAGATTGCAGTTTAGGTCTTCTGCTGAAAGGCTGCTGAAGCCCTATTTTAGGTTTCTAAATCTTTTCTTTGGAGATGGGTCTTGGTTCTTTCTGGCTAATCAGCAATAATAATAGAGTCATAGAATCACAGAATCAGTCAGGATTGGAAGGGACCACAAGGATTATCCCATGAGCAGGGACACCCTACCCTAGATCAGGCTGGCTAGAGCCTCATCCAACCTGTCCTTAAACATCTCCAGGGATGGGGCCTCAACCACCTCCCTGGGAAAGCGTATGCTGATGAAAAACATATTTTCTCTACTAGAATTTTCCACTTCTGTGAATCAGAAACAACAGAACATCTAAGAGTTGTGTCATGGATTGAGTTGAACCTGCTGCTGCTATTCATATCCTGCTGCAGTCATGGCAGCTTCAAAAAATGAAAGCGCTAACTGGAGCAAAGTATTATGGGGGTTGAGGTTCAGATTGTAACATGGGAGGCTTCTTGTTCTAGTTGCTGCTTCAGGGTTCTGAGTCCTTGGGTGCTGGCTCTTTTCTGCAGGCATGGCAGTGGAATGATTAGGAGTCAATTAGATGCTGGGTTTGGTTTTCTGCTTGATGCTGGTTTGTTCCCTGCATTTCACTGTGCTGCTTCTGAAAATAGGCTAAACTAAGGTAATCATGCATTGTATTATTAGATTATTTAGATTGTTAGCTAAGGTAATTATGCATTGTGATTGTGATATGCTATATTAAACTCTTAGTTCTTTATCTCAAACCTAAGCTTTCTGTGTTACTTTTTCTCCTGACCTTTTGTGTTGGGGGAGCAGGGAGCTTAGCCCTTGCGCTAAACCGTTACAGGATGTTACAGTGAAATCAAAATGTACATTTTAATATGGCTCCCTTCATGCAGTCTGTACTATAAATGGCAGGCTACTGAAAGACATTCTCCATGTTGTCATGTATTTTAAATCCCTAATTTGGCTGTTCAATTTGAGCTACAAGTGCAGCAGTCTCTGAGTTTTTAAACCTCTTGGCTAATGGGATAAATGGCTTCAGCATTGTCCTGTGAGAAAAAGACATGCTACAGTCTGTGCTAAATTAACTTCATTAATTTAAGGAAAACATCCTTCCTGCTGAACCAAAATGAGTATGAAATTGGGCATGGTTGACTAACAGTAATGGTAAAATTTCTCACTTTTGCTTTATTCTGTATGCTAAGTACAAATTCACCTTCAGAGTTCATCCAAGAGGGAAAATATCAACAATATTAGCATCCAACAAAAAGGATAGTTGTTCCTTTAGCAGTTCTTTTTCTTCATTAGTTGTTTTTTTAAAAGAGACTTTAGTTTAAAGAAAAGTAATAGTTTCTTTTCTCTGGCAGCAGAGATTGTATTTTATAATTTTCCTTTGAACATTTATAATCTTTTAATAGCTGTTTTTTTCCAGACAATGTGATGATAATTGCTAGATTATAAAAAGAGCAGTTTGATCGAGCTTGAATGCTGGCTTGATCCTATTTCCACTGAAGCAGAGACTTCTTCAGTAAGGAGAGGGATGGAATATGCTTCATGATTGTTTCTTTTCTCCTGCCAAATCCTCTTTGATTCATCCAAGACACTGAAGAGTTCTGCTTTCAGTCACAGTGCTGTAAATCTGGTCTACCTGCATTGACTCAATGGGCTTATTTTTGTAGAGATCAGTATAAATGAGAGAAGGATTTATCCCAGTTGGATTCATCCTTCTTGTTAGTGAGGCAATGTACTATATAATTTGTTCTCTCAATAAGACTTTGCCAGTATTAACTTCTTTTTCAACCTATGCATGGAAACAGATGGAATATACGATAGACTCTTAATAGATATGAAAGGCACAGTAATCCTGGAAAAAACACTAGGTTTTTATTTGTCTGAGGCTTTTCAACTTCTATCCTGAAATTTAACAATGACAACAAAATGTCATGTATTGCTCTCCATTGCTTATTTTATGTTGCTTAACTGTCCTAGATGGTGTGACTGCTGGCAGAGTTGTAACTGTTTGAAGGGCTGGATGACAAAGAAAGAAGCACACAAAGTGCGATTTATTATTTATTGCATCCACACGACGCTACAGATAAAAGATCTAGATACAACTCATTGGAATCTTAGACAACTCACAGTCAATGCAAGTGATAGATATGAAGATAACAGAAGAAAGGCAAAATCTGACAGAATTCACGTTTATAGTTCTGTTGTAGGTATAATTTTAGCTTGAAAAAAGTTGCAGGAGATAGTATTTCCTACTGTACGTAAAACAGGAAAGGGTCTTCCTGAGAGATGAAATATTGGAAGGAGCCTTTATATTGTTTAACTTTGTAGAAAAACAATTTTGAGTAGGTGCTGTGATAATCCCGGAGCTCTCAGGCAATCTGAGTTACTACATGTTAGAGCCAAGAACTTATTGGCACGGATTTTTTTATATGACCCTTGACATATTTATTTTTCTGCAGTTCTTCCAAACAAGAATCAGCCCATGCTTAGACTGTGCTTAGAAATCTGGAATATATTCAAACAATAGAAGAGGAGGGGAAGATAATTTTGTTCTCATAAATTCAGATATGCAAAAGGTAGCATAGATTTATGTACTTGGATCCTCTACTTTGGAAGACTTCTGTGTATGTCTATATCTATATCTCTTTATATCTATATCTATATGTATATGTATCAATCTCTCTAGATATACTTAGCTATTTTACACCTCTAATATACTTGTTTCAAGAACTTATGCAAGATATATTCAGCAAGCATGTCCTATCTGATAATGTTATTTGTGAAGAAAGAGCCATTACACACTGTCATTTAGAGATTGTGACACTTTCAGGAAGTCTAAATTATTCATCTTTACAAAAGGGATACGGAATTTAATTCTGACTTGACCATGCTGTTTCAAACCACCTTGGTTCCCATTAGAGTTCTGATAATCTAATGTTAGTTTCATTACCATCTAAAATTGTTGCAATCTGCTGCCTTTTGTTTTGATTCAAAGTCCATCATTATGCCACATGATGTCAGTAATTACTGAGGCTGCTTTGGGAAGATACACAAAGATATGTCGAGAAAAGATGATCAAGCCAAGTTTAGATTTGTTATGTGGTTGTACATGTGCGTCAGAAACTACATTTTAGTACTGTATCTGTTTACACTTGATGTTGCGTAGGTTCCAGAAAAGGAGGAATTATGCTGGAAGATTAGGAAAACAAATTAAATATAGTCTTGAATCATCTAAGATTGAAAAGAAAAGACTCCTAACCACATGAGGATGAAGCTTCTATTGTATTTAATTCTTTTTTCACTTCAGTTTCTCTTAAAGACATTGTACAGTTTCATCTTTTAAGAGCCTTCTCCTCTTCCGTGCAATATGGAATATACCAAACTCCTACTTACTGAATATTAATAAATGTTATTGACTCCAAATTAGGTAAAAGATTATAAAATGTAAATCACATTAAAAAAATACTCTTATTAAATAGTAATTTATTTTACTAATTTTGTCTTCTCTTGGTAAATGAATATGTGGCCTTTCCACTCCAAGAGAAAGGATGAAATGAATTGAATTTGTAGTCATACACATTATTATGAACATTTCACTAATGAAATGAGATTCTACAAATATAGAAATCTGAAACACACATCCAGACTAATTTTCTGTAATAATGTAAGGTTTCATCACCATTTATCCAACATTAAAAAAAAATTACAGCTTTGGGGCAGCCTGAATCCACTAATGGGAGACAGCATTGTGTGTAATATTGTCTCACTCTTGTTTTTAGTAAGGGTAAAAAAATCTGATTATGAGAACCAAGATATGGAGATGTCATGATAGGTAGGTGCTGAATGTAGAGTGTTTGAAGGGCTCTGATTTTCATCCTGTGAAATTTTATTTCTCTTTAAAAATTCTAATCTTGGTGATCAGAAGCATATAGTTCTGATTTTTTTTTGTAATTTTGTTTATTAATTTATTTTCTTTCAGTACTTGTGGCCACCTTTCTTTTAGAAACTTGTATTCTTTTGGAGATAGACAAGACTTTTTTTTTTTTATAGTAAGTGAAAACAAAATCTCTGGCCCAAGAAGCACTAGATCTTGTGTACTTTATTTCTGATCCATCAAATTAATGAGCTTTCCGTTTTCTGTAACTGCAAGCAGAGAGAAGTAGGAAAATCTTGAAGTTCGATAGTGTTGTGAAACACATGTATATGTAACAGAGCACTTAAGAAAGACTAAGGAAAGTCAAACTGAAACTTGGCACAGAAAGCATTTCCTTTTGGCTTTTGCATGAAGATAGGGAACAGTGTCAAGTTTGATGGCAGTTAACAGAGTCACTCTGTGGAAGCAGCTATAAACCATGTACTGTTAGTTTCATGCCATCACCCCTTGTCCTGTCACAACAGGCCCTGCTCAGAAGTCCCCCCACCCTTCCATTGTCTGTGCCAATGGCTGGTGGTGACTTGGCTCTGGGGGAGATGGTTCGCTGCCCATCTGAGCACACTGGCTCTGATCTGGGGTTCAGCAGGGCTTCAGCCCCCCATGCACCCTCTACTTTCCACACAGACACAGAGCAGTGCTGGAGAAACAACTTTTAATGGAAAGAACAAGAGGAAGGGTCCCAACAGAGTTACTGTAACCCACCCTTACCTCACAAGCATCCCCCCACCCTAATCCACACTCCCATCTCCTCTCTCACCCCCTCTCGTTCCTCACTCCAACCACCCAACATCTATCTAAATCCTATCAGCTGGACAGTATTTTTTTTTGTTCCAAATTCCTTTCCATCCATTCCAGTTTCCCCTTGTTTTTCTTGAGCATGAGTGGCCACAACTGTTCTCACTGAGTCCCTGCCAAGGACTCAGTCCCGGTTCTCCTACTGCTCTTTTCTCTACCTGCAGCAGCCTCCAGTTCTCCCTCCCTAAATGCACACCTGCCTCCATTGGCATGCAGGGCCAGCAGCTGGAGATGAGTCTTATGCAAGAGCAGAGTGTGACATGGTGGAGCTGGGAATATCTAACTTGGACCTGAGTGGCAGCCCAGTTTTTTGAGCTGCTATTACACCTCCATCCACTACCTGCTCTGATTCTTCCAGCTCTCAAACAGCACTTCAGATGCAGTTGTTTGCTGGAAACCAGGTTTCGGTTTTATTCATCCTGGATGGATGTGAAGGTGCCTCCTCATAAAAGCCAGTGAGTTGTGGGGATTTGAATTAGCAACGGTGTTTGTGGCCTGGTGGGCTGGAGGCTGGTGTTTGCACCAGGTTTCTGCCCTGCTTTGCTTCACACAATTTCTGTAAGGAAGTTGATTTCAGTGCTAGGAAACCGTCTGCTGATGCTTCTCAAGAGTCTGCAGGGGCATGTTTTACCCTCTGCAAACCTCCTGCCATCGGACCCGATGGGTTTACGGTGGAGGGTTTGAGTCTTTTAGCTCTCCGAAAGAAAAATTTTCACTGTAAGAACAGTTTTACATTGGAATAATCTCCAAAGGGATTCCCCTACACTGGATGGTTTTAAACCTCAGCTTGACAGGGTGTTGGGCCATCTTATTTCAATTATACTGTTACCTAGACAGGTTGGACCAGATGATCCCTGGAGTCCCTTCCAACCTGGCATTCTGTGATTCTGTGTGTATTCTGCTTGATTACACTTCTGCAAGTTTGGAAAAACCAAAGTTAACTGCATTTAAGCAAAGCAGAGAGCCTTGCAGAGCAAAGCTGCTTAATTAGGAAAAGAGTTCTGGTTTTGCTGTCTCAGAACACCCAGTGTGACTTCGTTATTAGCATCCCATAGCAGACTATTTGGTTAGCTAGGTCATTTGAAGTCCTGATCTCTTCCTCCCCAATTTATGCAGCAGTTTTTAGCCTTCTTCAAGATAGTGCTCAGAAGAATCCTTCAGTAACTGGGAAGTCAAACTAAAAAAAAACCAAAACAACAGCAACAACAACAAAAACTACCAAACAAACAAAAGAACCCCTTAAAAAACAAACAAACAAACAAACAAAAAGCAAAACAAACACTCTAAAAAAGCCCATCAAACAAAGCACTCACAAAAAATATATCTGCATGCAGTGCATTAGCAACTAGCGACTTAGTCTGGGATGTCTGGTATTAGTCAAGAGAACACAGAGGACAGGGGAGTAAAAGGACAATGGACTAGTGTAATGCAGCAAATTTAGTACTGTAATTATAGTGTTATCACAGTGCCATTACAAAAGTGCATTATCAACCTCTTTTTAAAAAGAATACATTGTATTCCAAGGTTGATGTATGAATAAGCGTAGGACATCATTACTTTTGTGTTAGGAATTCAACATGGCTTGTCAGAAAGCGTGTAAAGCTGATACAACTTGCTGGAGACAGACTGTTTGTGGAATTGGCTGTTTAATAAGAGTAATACCACAGCAGCATCAGCATAAGGAAACTTGACATGTACAATTTACTGGCCTAACTAAGAAAGGTCTGGTCTGGTACTACAAGTGTTGGTGAACATCAGGCAAAACTAAGGCAAAGAGACAGAAATCACTTTGGCATTGCATCATATATTTTATATAAATATGTGTGTGTGTGTGTGTATGTACTTATACATACATATATATACACACACACGTATGTGGGAGGTGGGAGGTCTAGTGGGAGGACTAGTGGGAGGTGTCCCTGCCTATGGCAGGGGGTTGGAACTAGATGATCCTTGAGGTCCCTTCCAACCTTACCATTCTATGATTCTATGATATATATGTACAGATATGAAATATATGTTGCATATATGTTATTTGGAGAATAAATCTTAGGAGGAGTGACTGAGGGAGCTGGGGCTGTTTCGTTTGAAAAAGAGGAGGCTGAGAGGAGACCTCCCGCCCCTACCTGAAAGGACAATGTGGAGAACTTGGTTCTGAGCTCATTTCACAGATAAATAGTGATAGAACAAGAGGGAATGGTCTCAAGCTGCAACTGGGTAGGTTTAGACTGGACATTAGGAAACATTTTTTAACAGCAAGAGTTGTCAGGCATTGGAATGGGCTGACCAGGGAGGTGGTTGAGTCACCAACCCTGGATGTGTTTAGAAGTCCTTTGGATGCAGTGCTTGGAGATATGGTTTAGGGTGAACCTTGTAGAGTCGGCTTGGACTTGATGATACTGAGGGTCTTTTCCAACCAGAATGTTTCTTTGGTTCTGCATGATTCTGTGATATAGCCAAAGCAAATTAATTGGTTTCTATTACTAGTATGTCAGTTAGGTTTGGTAAAGAATATGCAATGCAAAGATATACCTAGAATTTATTTGAGATGAATTTTTAGAAGTCTGCTGTGCTGCATCAGGAAATAAAGGTTTCTGTTCTTGTCGGGCCAAATATCACAAAGCAAAATTAAAATTTACTACATGAACCCACTTTTGGTCTCATTGTATTGCTGTGTTTGAAAATACAGTTTAATTATGCTGCATGTAGTAAGAGGTATGCCTTCACATAACACAACCTTATCCTCTTTTTTAATTATAACTGCTGAAGAGGAGACTGCTTCTGTTAATTACAACTCAGGGTGTAGTGCTTTGTACAGAGAAATGCCTTAACCTGAAAGAACTTAAACATTTCACAGTTTTTTTTCTTAACAAATTAGAACTATGCCTTGTTTTTAAAAAAAAAAATCTGAGAAAAATTTATAGTGCAGTAGTTTTGTTTCATTAAGATAGAAAATGTTTGTTCCAATAAAGATAAAACCATTAATTTTATATCTTATCACTTTAATTGCACTCATGATGAAGAGTTTTGAATCTGAGTTCATGTGGATACATATTTTGTTTTATCCTTTGGTTTAATTAATGTATACCCATGAAGTATTTTGCTTTCCTTGAATTATCATTTCCTAACACAAAAAGATACAATTCCCATGGTATTTTTGACCAACTACTGTCACTGTTTTCTCTAACTATTAAGGATACATGTGCCAGTCCTATCTCTTCAGGCTGAGTGAAGAGCTTGATAAAGCCAACATTGTTGGAACCTTGTGGCTACAACATCTATAAATACTAAACTGTTACCAAATGTGAAAAAAGAGGTTTGTAATGTATTGATCAGATGTGTCCCCAAATTTCAGTTCTCACTCCAGAAGAAATAATTTGCTGATTTGTTAATTACCTCCAGAGTTATTTCTGAAGATTTTTTTTTCTGTTATGAAGTAAAATATTTGGAATAATCATGCATCCCTACAATTTTTGATTTTTTGAGCATTCTGTTTTTAGAGAAAAGCAGGAATTGTAACGTGTGTGACGATAATGTTCTGATGTAACAGGCTAAATGTTTATGCACTGCGAGACAGTGATGCTGTTGTCACTTCTTCTTGTGTGAACCCAACGCAATTCTCCTGACTGATGATTTACACACATGAAACTCTCAGATTTGACTGAGCTCTGCAGAATTTAGGTTGATGATGATCTGAAGAGAGCAAGACAGCTCTGGGCATATGGGAGCTGATCGCTGGAAAGCTTTTCACAGAATAAGTTCTGATTTACTTTTTCTGTTAACTTCAGTTGTTAACCAGTTCTGTAAAAGACAAGCATTAAGATGTTGTGAGCCTTTGCAATACACAGAGACAATGTATTTTGTATATGGTTGTTACTGTTTGAATAGTGTATCATTTTATAGCATAGACAAGAAGCCGCAGTGGATTTCCCTACTTAGTAGAGTTGTCTGTTTAGCAAATTATCTTATTAGGGCAGGATTTTGGTAAACCTTATTCTCCTACCTCCTCAGGAGAGAGCTTTGTTTCCTTTCGCAAGTGTGGGAAGAAGCTGGGAAAAATGGATAACTATTTAGCTTTTCCTGACAAGTCACAAATGTCATCAGAAAGTTGTTTATTTCTGATTATTACTATTTATTATAATAGAGTGATGCAGTGTATACTTGTAGTATATGCTGGTAGATATAACCTAAAGTATTTTTTTTTCTTCACAATAAAAGGTGAATGTATTTTTATAATTTGAGGCAGGAGGGATTTTCCACTCTTTTGCAACCCTCTGTCCTACAGCATACTGCTGCCAGAAACAGTCTCCCCATTACCTTCATATGACTTCAGATTAGGTCTTTTCATTGCTGCAGCTCAGAAGCTTCCCACCCAGAGAGTCATGCATTTTTGAAGCAGTTGGAAAACGTCTTTAAACAAAAGATAGAATACTGTCTAGTGAAACAATTTGTGTTTTAACACAGAAATAGGCAGTCATCAGTCTGCTTTTCTGTGCCATTTCCTCTTACCTGAAGCTGGGTAATCATAATTTTCTCTCATTTCCCTGGTGAATACAATAGTTTTTCCTTTTGAAGAAATCAGCTGCTTTGTGAAGAATCCCATTGATTCAGGTCAAAAGACTATTGAAGTATCATTAAGAGCTGCTAAATTTTACTGTCCCTTTGTTTTGGGTGATTATTCTTCTGTTGGAATGCTGTGCAAGAATAGATTATTTGGGAGATTTTTTTTGTTGTTGTTGTTTTCTATTTTAACTTCATGACTAAATCACGTGATCACACCTGAGAATTCGAGGTCCAATGTTTTGTATTCCCAGCACATGAACTGGTGTAATTTTGAAGGTTAGAATTTTATTGCACGGAAGCATCACACTGGTGATTCAACAACATTTCATATGCATCAAAGTGCACAACATGAATCACCCATCCATTCCGGAGAATACCATGTCTAGCCAAATATTGCAGGTTACATTTTGAAAACTAGGGAAAGTTTTCTGGTTTTGTGTGTGTTTGTGTTAGTTTGAGTAGCATGAAACATAAATGCATAATGCTCAGAACAGAAGATGGGATTTCCAGTGTAAATGCGTAGGGAAGATCTACACATCAGAGTGTACTACAGCAGTATCTGATACTGGTGCAGAATTATTTAAGAAAAAACTCTGTATTACTAGGCCCAACACTGTCCTCCTTGCTTATTGAATCCATGTAGATCAGAACTGGTGCTAAAGGAAGTATTTACAATTTCATTTACACATGTGAACAAGCTTATATCATGTACACTTACATGAGTCAATGACAAACCATGTGAAGCAAACCCTTAATAAACACTCAATATGCAGTGCAACTAGTGGAAAAAAAAAGGGCAAAACTAAGGTAAACTAATTATGAGGAAGAGACTGGGGATTCTGGGCTCTTCTTATGAGGTCTTCACTGGTTCTAGCCAGGTTCCTTTTTCTTTCAGGAGCTATTGAAGGATGAGCATTAAGGTACCCCCTTGCTTCTCTGAAAATGGGTCAGGCAGGGTCCTTAATAACCTTAACAGAGAGTGAGAAAAGGAGAGAAGAGCCCCTGGGGGAAGTTTGCCAGCACCACTGCGGAACACACACTGCTGAATGACAGCTAAGAACAGTGTTAGTGGCCTATGTGTCTACAGTAATACACTTGGATATGGAGTGTTGGTTTCAAAAAATGTCATGAGCAGGAGGCTCATTTGCTACAATAGCACTGCATCTAGCCTGGATATGGCTGGAAAACTTTTGTCAAGGCCCCTTCCTGCCTAGTCCATGGCATATAACTATCCACTGCCTTTGCAGATACAGCATGTTGCCTCTTCTATCAGACAACGCAGATGACTATTAGCTGAGTTGAATCACTTTGAAAATGAGGCTGCTGAATATGAATAATCAGTGCCTTGCACTCATCAGTGATAGGATCACTTTAGCTCCTGAAGGAATTCCTTTCCAATTTTTCACACACTTAGAAGAATCCCATGGTTTGGGTTTTCGGTGTTTTTCTTGCCGTTATTGGTTTTGTATGTTTACCAAAAAATACTTCAGAAACTGTTTTAAAACTTCCAAGTCAGTAGTGTGAGGGACTCGGTGTTTATCATTTTGGGAGGGGATGTAATGGCTTAAGCCTTTGTTTTCCTCCTGCCTTTGCTTCCCCCATCAGCAGAAGGGTGGGGCAAGTCAGGACATTTTTTAGGCCTATTAGCATTCCACTGCACTTGGTAGTCACGAATGAGAGCGTGAGTGTTTCTAACTCTTCCAAAGGGAGCAAACAGAGATACAAAATATGAAATACTGAAAGGCAGATAGATCTTGTTAAAATTGACTTTTGGAATCAGGATTTTAGGCTTAAAGACTTTAATACTCAAAGAATCATAGGAGTGAAAACGCTGAAAATTGGGGAGCTCATCAAGTGCTCTGCCCTTTAGAAAATCCACAGCTGCAAATTAGCTGCAGGTCAGTATTTGCATAAATTGAAGCTGGTCCAGTTGATGTGTACAGACAGCTTTTCATTAGCTTGGCTCACTCTCTCAGCCCGTCATGGGAAAATCTGGCCCTGATCCAAAAGCAAGGTAGCTGTGTTAGCATCATGCTGTGCCTGAGCAAGTATGTTCTGCTTCTCAGCAGGATGCTTGAGCTAAGCGGAGCGCTGTGCTGGGGCAGTCTTTTGATTTCTGGGACTGGACTGGTTTGTGGTCTGCCTGCCCACAGCAAGTACTGAGTAGTTGTGCTAACCTCCCCTGAAGTATCCAAGGGCAGAAATTGGCAAGTCGAATGAGGAGTTTCCTAAGGCACCATGTCTCAACGTTTTTAGACTGACTACTTCTCTTGTAGCAGCTGAGACTTCCATTTGTATTCACACCCACACTTACTATGACCATCCCATCAACCTCTCTCCAGACTTTGGGTCGCCCCTAGGCAGCAGCCCTGAGGAGCGTAACTTCATATTGTGCTGTTGTCAGCCTGTGTCACCAAAAGAACTTGCTTTAACTTCAATTAACGCTAGAATAATTAAGGCAAGAGACACAATGTCTCAATTTTAAAATAGTACCTTCAATCTGATTCTTCTAATTTGTTATGTTGTAATTTCAAGGACGAATTAGTTGCAGTGAACAGATTAATTGCAGTGAGGAAAATGGGAGCTAAACAAGTATTTTAATGCATACAGAAAAGTGAATATTCACTACATCTGGCTGTTCCCTCACACACTGCATATGTTCTGTTTTGAATTAAGTTAAAGACACTTCAGAGATTTTGTTTGCTTCTCATTTCTTGATGGGTTGCAAAATAAATGCATTATAGAATTTGTTAAAAACAACACCCTTAACCTGGGACTACTAAACCAGGTCAATGCATTGTTTCCAAATTCAAGTCTTTAGTGTGGCTTGGAAGAGACTCCACGTGAAGGCTGTCGTTCACTGGTACACATCAAATATGGTAGCTAATAGAGGGTTATGGATGAAAAGTCTCCTAATGCTCTAATGTATTATGTTGAACATAATGAAAGAAATTAAATCTTTTTAAGAAAACCAGAAAATTTAATTGTAAAGGCCAGCTGGATATATTTACAATTACTTCAGTGAGAAGTGTAATGGTTCTTTCTAATTATATCTAACTTAAGAATGATAGGATTGGGAAAAGATGAAATTTCTTTTCCTGGTGTTAGGAAAATTTATACTGTACCAAGAGATCAGAATTGATTAATCTCAATATCAAATTCTACTGGTAGTCTTTCAACAAAGCTACAAAAGTACTTGATATATGGGGTAATAAAGAGAAAAAACAAAGTAAAAATGCCAGCAGAGGACTTCACATCTAATCAGTTTCCATGGTGTGATGCTGGCAGGAATTTGCTGCAATTATACATATAAGATGAAATAGGGAAAGAGTTGGGGCCTTTAAGTCCTAAAGGAGGAAAATGTCTGCAAGCTAGTTAGTGCATGGGCTAAGAGATCTTTTAATCACAGGAATTTTGAGATACCTAGATTGGTGATGAAATGTCACATCTCTTAATGGTTGCTATATTTATCCGTTCTGCACAGATCAAAGGGGGGAGATGCTTCTGCTGCTCTTTGCCTGCTGTTTTAATGAATAAACATATATTCTCATTTAACCATTTCAATGCATTTTGATAAAAACAGTTTCTACAAAGAAACAAACTAACCTGAATGTGAGAAAGAAAAATATTTAGCGAGAAATTACTAGGAGTGCTTTCTGCTGGCAGGTCATCTCAGGCAGCTGGGACAGATGGGACAGATCATGAACAAATGAGAAGCTTTTGCTAGGAGTTGAATGCTGCTAGTGGAGGGATTAGATGCAAGATTGATTTGTGCACCTGCACAGATCTTGCTGTGAAAATGGAAGGAGCTAATCCAGAAAGTAACGACACTATAGAAAATGAGAACCTTTCCACTGCCTTCAGTGTACTGGCACATTCCTCTGCAATCTTGCTTGGTTGGCATTGATAGAAATGAATAAAAATAGCTGTCTTTGACAAACTAACAATTGATATTAGTCAATTATAAAGGGTGTTGCATGAATTAGATAATTAGATTTTTTTTAACAGAAGATAGAGTCTTTGTGAATTTGTGTCATTAACCTGACTCTGAAGTAGAGTATGTTGCAGCATAAGCGCAGTAAAGAAACAAAGATGTGATCTGATGTGTTTGCACAACAGAGGGCAAAAATAGCCCTGTTCAGAGTAGACTCTCCAGGGGCCTTTCATCCCCTGCTGGTTTTTTGTTGGTTTTTTTTTTTTAGCTGACTACACACTGCTATATGGCAGCTTCACCAAAGGAACAAAACCAAAGGAAAAAAAAAAAAAAAGAAAAAAAAAAAGAAGGTGTAGTTGTATAGAACAGGACAAATTTTCATCTTTTAAGAAGGTCTGAGCCCATCGTTCTGTGTCTTTCAATCATCTATTACTGTCATTATATAATTCACCTGTTCTTTTGTTTGTTTGTTAATTTACTCTGAGCAAATCAAAAGATCTTTGATGCTGGGTTTGAGCAATGTAAATAAAAGGTAAAAATAGAATGACATGTTTGCTTTAAAACAACAAAATGTCATAACTTAAAGGGAATCTTAAATTATTCTTATTAGTTTATATTAGATATACCATGAAAAAATTTCCCTACACATACACTGGCGCTTTGTAAAAATGAGTCCAGCAAAATGTGCTGAGCACTACCTTGCTCTGTCTGCTAGTCATTATGCTGTTTTGCATGATAGTTTAAAAAAAAGACAGAAAAGGAGAAAAGAGAAAAGAGCAGGAAAAGGTATGTAGTGATAGTACATTGACTTCTATTCAGACTTGGAATTTGCTGCTTGTAATTCAGCATGCTCACGACTGTCCGTCTAAAGGCTAATACAATAAGAATCAGCTTGGGCACTGTGATGGCTTGGAAGTTATCATCCACCCCTCCACGCAATGAAAATCACCCAGACTAGATTCAGCTGGCTGGAAGTTAAGGACTGAAGCTGTATTTACAGCTTAGCACAATATACAAGCAGATATTTACAAAATATACATAAATAGTTACAGAAATACACAAGTTATGACTCTTGACGACATTGTGAAGCATTTTGGAGGAAGCATTTTTCCGTGGTTGGTGGGGGGGGGTTTTTTTGGTTTTTTGTGTTTTTGTTGTTGTTGTTGTTTTTTGGGGTTTTTTTGTGTGTGTGTTTTTCCCATTATTTTTTATGCCTGAGAACTAGATTTATCTTGGTGTTATCTAGGGAGCTGTCAGGAGCACCATCAATAGCAACAAAGGAGAAATTGTAAACCTTGTTTCCTTTGTTTAGTTAGTTGCTTTGACAAACTAAGGTGTAAAGGACAGAGCCATCTCCTTCACCATTTCACAGTTACTTACAGTTGGCTCGGTGCTTTGATTTATCATGCATACCTATGTTTCAGGTGGAGAGAGACATATCTTAACTCTACTTTGTTTGCTTTTAATCTACTTTTTGATAGCAAGAAATCACTTTGGAGGTCCAAGCTCACAACTGAAGTGCTTTTTAATGATTATCTCATTATCATCTGTCTTTTACATTATAGAATCATAGAATCATAGAATCATAGAATGGTAAGGTTGGAAGGGACCTCAAGGATCATCTAGTTCCAACCCTCTGCCATAGGCAGGGACACCTCCCACTAGTACAGGTCACTCAAGGGTCACTCATTATAGAATATGAATGTATTCCAAACAAAGTTTGCATTTCCTAAAGGTGGGTCTGTTGCAATATTAAAGCTTCCATTTTATGTTTGCAAGCTATTTACAATGTACAGAAAAATGTTAAATTTGGTCACTTTGAGACCGTTGCACATTATGTAACTCTCCAGGGATTTCTATAAATAATGAGAAATTTGCAGCAGTCCCTATGCTGCTGTGTGGAATAATGTTCTTTTGACAATGCATTGAGCTGGAAATTGAATCTTCTAAGCAAATGCTGAGAGTTTGAATTTTATACTTTGCCAAGAACCTGAGCACATCCTGAGTTGTGCTGAGCAAACTGACTGGCTTATTCAGTTGTATTGGGCATTGATTGAAATAATAATAGTTATTCATTTCTGTGGAGATGATATATATTTCTTTTAGCTCTTCCATAAAACATAGGTGTAAGTGAAGCTAGTGTTTTCTTAGGATTTTTATATTGGATTTAGATGCCTTTTTATTTTTCCTTTTTTTTTTTTTTCTTTTTTCATTTTTTAATGGGAATCTACAGATAAGATAGATTCATTTGAATATGATTTTTTCTTATTTACATGAATCTTTCTCCACGGTTGGTTTTGCTGCTGTGGCTCTGATTTACCCTACTCTGTAATCAGAGTTAGATTATTAGAGAGGTTGTAATACTGTCTCTTTGTTTAAGGTTAGCATCATGTTGTGCCTGTGTTGATGGTGAGCCAGCCACACAGCAGATGTAAATTTATGGACATATCAAGTTTTTGTTTAACTAATTTAATTGAGGTTTGGAACATTTGAAATAGAAGTTTGTTAGGCTTATAGAGGACTTTTACTTGCACTTCTCTTGGTATGCTTATATAATTTGGTTTATCTGTCTTTATACAGGAATATCTTTACTGCTATTGATCAAATTGATTCTTACAGAGGGTAGACTCACCTAACAAGTGTAGGCAACTATACCCAAGCCTTGTGCTCCCTTTACAACAGAGAAATTTAGATATTTCTACACAGGGGACGGGATTCATTTGACCCTGACTTAGGACAGATTTTCCCATTTGAGGCATGAGCACTGGTGGTCAGAAAATAAGAATTACTTCCTGTGCTTTTCAAGCTGTATTCTTGTTTATATAGTCCTGTTTACATAGTTCCATTGTCCATCATATTTGCAGTGCTTCTTCTAGATGTGTCACCTGGAAACACAACAAGCAGAATCATTAAATTTCTTTCTGAAAGTGTCCTTTTGTCTTGTCCACTGCTCACAAAATCTCTTAACACCCTAAGTGATCAAATACATTTCTGTAGATGTCCTTGAGACAGTGCCATATATCCTATAGGACATTCAGAGAAGTGCATCCACACGTTTTAACATTCAGGACTACGAACCGTCTCTCCTATCGAAAGGTCACCCTGTACTCTTATCCTCAGTGTGCAGTGATGCTTTTTTTCCCCTGAGTTTATGTTATTTTCTTGATAGTGTCCAAGCTGATTTGTCATAAGCCAAGTTTTCCCCAGTCTTCCCAGTCTTCTAAATAATTATGGACCAGTTAAAGAAGCAGCTTTGTTTGCTCTCATTGAATTTGTTCATTGTATGATGTCAAGCATGCATATGTAACTGCTTTAAAAAGTATGGCCTAGCATGGTAAGTTTCCCAGCCTGATGAAGAAAATGATATTTTAACCTCCCAATTATTTCTCAAAAATGCCATCTCATATTTCCATTAATATTTTCCAGAAGGTATGTACACCTTCTCTCAGCCACTATTGTAAAACACCTGACTTTGTACAGAGAAATGCCATTTTCTATCAGTGCAACAGATGAGGCTTTTCTCTATGCTTTTCCTTAAAGAGTAGGCAGTGGAGCTGGCATTTGATTCATAAGCTTTTTATCCAGACTAAATCCTCAGGTGGCATGCATCCAGCATGTGCAGAGTGTTGGATATTGTGTACCTCATGAAGTAGCCTTTGGTGTGCAGCGCAGTAGGAGGCTGTCTCACGTTCTCAAACAGCAGCTTTAGAGTTTGTCCATGTTCCTTGAGTGGGTCTTTGGGGAGAGGCTGAAAGAGTTCCTGAGAAGCAGGACCTCTTCTGTTTGCTCTTCCTTCTTTGCTCTTCTTTGCATTTACAGTGGAAGTAAAATTCAGCTGTAGGTTTTTTCCTTTTTCATCATAAAGCTACTTAGACCATACCATCTGATGCGGAGGAGTAATTCATTGATGTAAGATTATTTTAAAAGATTAATATTGTTTATTGATATTCAATATTCAGAACTCTCACCACCCCGATCACTAATTTTAATAATACTCAGTTCTTTGCATTGATCATGGAAACTTTATACAGGTTATAACAGGATCTAGAGTTAACTAGTAATGGTATATGACACTAATTGAACTCAATTGAAGTGGAAGAGAAGGCTTTGTGGTTAGTGTACCGCTCGCGGTCAATACTCTGATTGGCCCCTGGATGGACTCCAGGAGCTCCTTTCTGCTTATGGCAGAAGACAATGGTGAATTACAAGAGGCTTTAAGTACTTACTCACAAAATATTTATCTCCCGACTGGCAGGACTGGCTACAGCTTCAGACAGTACCCAAATGTTTTCAGGGAATTCTGTTACTGTCTTGTCATCTGCTGAGACTTCTGATTCTTCCCAGGCTTCAGGGTGCTGGGGAAAGGAGGCAGACAGTCGCTGACCTTATCTCCTCTGGATGATCTGTGCATCCCCAGGACTTCCCGTCTTGGTAGAAGACTTTCAGGTGTGGGCAGGATGTCTTGTGATTTGCAGTCTCAGCACAATGTCACGCTGTCTGTGCAGGCCAATCACATGGAGCTGTTTAGAGCCTGTTCCTGGTAAAGTCTTGGAAGGCAGTTTCCAGGCAATTCAAGATACAATAAGGCAGTAGCAAGCATGAATACAGTGGCAGAGCACGGATGTGACACCAGAGCATGGATACAAGAGCAAAGCACGTTGTGTCACCTGCTTATCTCCTTTTATCAGTACAGCCCAAAACTAATGTGCCTTTGGGCACAGAATAACCAGTCAGAATGGCAGTTAGCCAAGCTTAACCATATTAGGTAAAGCCATAGGCTTGCTTTACCCTTTTAAGAGCAGAACACAGGCCTTGCACAAGGCATACACAAGCTGAACCTGTGTACCTTGTTTTACCACAGGATGCAAATGGCCAGGGTCCTTAGACTCAGTGGCTCCAGGTTCTTTGTCCTCTTTCCCGTGGTTACTTCTCCCCATAACTGAGAGGGAGAGCAGAAAAACATGCCTGGGCAAGCCAGGACATGTGTAAACCTATTCTGGCCTGCTTAGGCCTACCACGACACCATCATTTCACAGCAATGTAATCCTGAAAAGTATGATATGTAATTCCTCATTTCAAAACGTTCTCTTACACTACTATAGATCAGGAGAACATCCTCTGAAAACAGTGGACTTAGTGAGAATACTGTTAGAAAGACAAGAAAGCAATGAAATATAGCAATAATTAATTACAACTGATGACAGAAGTATTTTAATCTTTCTGTTCTTACAAGAAAGATAGGTGATGTAATCCTGATTGCCTGTGGGCTTACAGTCCAACTCTGAAACCAGCTCTGAGGAGATGCCCAGAACTGTGACTTGCTGTGGCAAGCTTTAGGCAAATTGGAGATCCCATTTCTTTCAGCTCTATTTTAAGATACAGAGAAGTATGTAAGAAGCAAGAGAGTCCAAACAAAAGAGGTGAATCATAGTTGCAGACCAACGTCCTCTAGAAAGAATCTGAATTGTTACAGGAATTTCCTTAGAAAAGAAAGGGCTTTGGAAAAACTGAGAAGTGTGATGCAGTCTTAGGTGAGGCAGTTTTATCTGGGGCAAGATTTGCTTCTGCTGTTCATTTGCCTGACTTGGCAAGTTGAAGAGAGTAGTAGGCCATTTGCTAACAAACAAAGCCTCTGTTATCGAGAGAGCAGGACATCAGAATCACTAGTGTAACATGAAAGGAGTGATACTAAACATTAACAATTCCTCTTAAGCAGAACAAATGTTAACAATATTCAGAGGATAAAGCTGTAATAGCACTGACCCTTTGACACTTTTAGGAAACTAAGCAGTTGTGTAGGGAGACTGTCTTTGCAAGTTTCTAAAAATCCTCTAGAAACCCTCAATCTTATTGAAACAGAAACTCAACTCACACAGAAGAGGTTGCTTTTAGTTTTTATGGGATTGTCTGTGTCTTCTGTTGCTTTCCACACCTAAGTCTCAAAGTGTATTGTAGGGCGATCAATACCATTGTTCCTGCTGTGCTGAAGGCCAAATAAGCACTCGGAGTTGATAATTTGCCTGGGGTTAGCCAGAAGCAGTGCAGGAGGACTCCAGAGTGCCTGGTTTTAGTATGTTATTCACTTGATCAGTGCTTCCCGAGAAGAAGCCATCCAGTGAGGACTGGCACGATACGTTTGCAGGGACAGAGATCATATCAAAGAGTTTAACACAAATTGACAAAGTCGAGGCAGGAGCCCAGTGGGCTGCATTAATTTTCTTCGAGTCTCAGCAGGTTAACAGACGAAACATGGCTCCAAGGCAGGTGCCTTGTCTTGCCGACAAGCAACCCACTCCCAGGCCGGGATGGCTCAGCCAGGGTCTATGGTCACACTCTTTCCTGCTGAGCTGACACTCTGTTTTCACCTGAAGATGAAAGAAAGAAGTGATAATATGAAGTACATTTATTTTGCACACCATAACAGAAAACAGAAAAACTGTCTGGCAAAGTGGGATGAAATACAAAAACATCATACCATGTATTTCACAGTTGGCAATTTGCACTTCAGAATTAAAACAGTTTTGTATGTGCCCTTTGAAAGCATGAGGCTGGTGGCATGAGAAAGCCCTGATTTCCCTTATGTTTTAAGCAAGGAGCTATATGTTTTAAAAATTAAAAAGAACAATTAGTCTGGAGCACTGAGTCCACCCATCTAGGTAGCTGATTAGTTTTCTCACAGAGTTGTCTGTCCCAGAACAAAGGCAAAGAAACAAGACCTATAAATGTAAATATTAGTAGGTGTATGGGAACATAAATTAGGAAAAATGACAGTTTTAATTACTTTGGCTTACTGAGTTCCCAGGCTGATATCAGAAGTGACATCCACTAGGTTGCAGGGCCAGCCATGGAGGCAGAGGGACATGGGGATGGGATACACCCAGTCCCTGTGTTGATGGTAGGATCTTCAGTGACAGCATATTATCTGACATAAAAATTCCTAAGAGAAGCAGGAGCTTTCCAGCATCTTCCACAAAATGGAAAGTATCATGGAGGGGTACCAGTCAGTAGAACAGGAGCTTCTAGACCTCTGGACACTTCAAATCACATCACTACTGCAGACAGCTCTGGATTCTCTGATTGAGGCTTTCCTGTTTTGCTTTGAACGGTTATGGAAAGAAGGAGAGGCAAATGACAGAGTGAATCGTGTGAGAGTGATGGAATGCTTAAACAATGAAAGAACCAGAGACTGAAGGAAAAAATACATATGTAAGGCATTGTGGTGCCTAACACTGTGCTTAGATGCACAAAGTTTATGTGCGTTGTGCCTGTTTTGACAATGAGATCCTTGGGTTAAGTCCTGTGATTTTTTTTCAGATCACCTAGCACTGTATTGCCCTGGTCTTTGCCCAGTTCTGGAATGAAAAAAACTAGTGATAGTTCTTTTTCATGGCAGTAGCTATGGAAGCTGTATTTACAAAGAGGTTCCATTTATCTGGTTTGATCACTTTCTGCTCAAATAAAACATGCCTATCTTAATTTTTGAAAACTCATTTGGTTGTTTGATTTTTTTTGTTGTTTGTTTGTTTTGTTTTGTTTTGTTTTAATACTATATTCACATGGAAAATGTCCCTTTACAGTATTTAACAGTTAATAAAGACTTAATAAAAATCAGAATGCACATAAACCCCATACATCACATACATCATTACAGTTGGCTTTCAGTGTCCATTTCAGTCTGCTGATTTTGTGTTCAACTGCCGCCATGGAGCAAGAGGTCACAAGCCAAGGCCTCACTGGTATCAGGCACTGGACAGCGCTCAAAATGTCTAGCCATTTAACAGGCAAATACAAACATCTGTAAACAGTGTGACAGACCATGTGCTATTCCTTTCCCACTTTTTTTTTCTTCTATTCTGCAAATATACGTTCTGTGAATCTCTATCACCAAGAAGTCTGCAGACTCTGACAGACAGCTCTGCATGTATGAGAAGGCAAAAGGCAATAGGACCACTGGTGCAGTTTTCCACACCATTCATTATTTGATGGAATTCTGTCTCACTTCTGTTCTTATTTGATTCCTCCATAACATGGCCACATTTGACTTTTTTGTTGGTTTTTTTTTTTTTTTCTGAAAAAGGACAGAAGCGACTTCACCATTTCCCCAGTCTCTTTCAGGTAGTTGTAATTTCTGTTTGATTTTGTGCTTTTTGTAATTTATAGCCAAGTAATACAGAAGGAGCTGCTCTGGAATTTATTTTTACGGTCAGGTACGTTCCTGGAGCAAAATTTAGAAGTGTTATTAACTCACTGTTATGAAAAATACATGTTATTGTGGGTGCTTTCTTATTTAGTTGGATTGAAATAGAATCCAACATCTGATTTGGGAGTACATCTGTGACAATATTGGCTATTTTCTGACTCACCTTGATGAGTAGACTGTATGAGTCTCATTACTTGAATAAGTGAGTGCAAGAGGCTTCTGTATAAAAGGTCACAGTTCATGTTTATCATTTCAACTAAAGAGGAAAGATGAGGAGGGTAAAATGGGGTTCTACATCTATCAACTAATTTTCCATTTTTCTAAACTTTGTTTTGCAGGTGATGGAAATAAAAGGACAAATGATTCATGTACCAGAATCAAATTCAATTTTGTTTCTGGGTTCCCCCTGTGTGGACAAGCTGGATGAACTGATGGGCCGAGGCCTCCATCTTTCAGACATACCTATCCACGATGCTACTCGTGATGTCATATTGGTTGGGGAGCAAGCAAAGGCCCAGGATGGCTTAAAAAAACGAATGGATAAGCTGAAGGCGACGCTAGAATGCACACACCAAGCCCTGGAAGAGGAGAAAAAGAAAACAGTAGATCTCCTTATTTCTATTTTCCCTGAAGAAGTGGCTCAACAGTTGTGGCAGGGACAGCAGGTTCAGGCCAGGAAGTTTGATGATGTCACCATGCTTTTCTCGGACATTGTTGGCTTCACTGCCATCTGTGCACAGTGCACACCCATGCAGGTTATCAGCATGCTGAACGAACTCTACACACGATTTGACCATCAATGTGGATTCCTGGACATCTACAAGGTAATAGCTCAAGTCCTGAGTTGGAAAAATTGAACAGAAACTAAGATAAAGAAAAAAATCCCTATAGCCATCTTCCTGAATTGCAGACCTTCCCTATAAAAATGGAAAGGCAATATTTTTTTTTTCACATGGGAAAAAAATAAATCTGAAATACACCCACTGAAAATCAAATACTTGATTCTAAGCTGTCATCATGGTTCCCCTGTGGGAGTGCATGACTCCTCTATTACAGCCTGGTTTCTTTTAGGTGACACTGTATCCTAGGGACAATGAGAAGTGTACTGTGATGACCCTAGCCCAGGCTGCAGCTTTTGGAAAACACATAGATGCTTTCTGTTTCAGCCAAACCTCAAACAATTTAGGGTTTGCGCACTTAACCTTTTCTCTGATTGAATTCTTATTGTCCATAAAGAGCAGAACATTCATTTAAAATGTTGTTGTAAGAGATTTAAACTTCTACTGGAAGAGGACATTGGATGTCCATTCTTAGTAACTAGAATCACAAAAAATCGTTTAGCCTGGGAAAGACCTCTGAGATCAAGTCCAGTCTATAACCTACACCATGGCTAAGCCATGTCACCAAGTGCCACATCCAGTCTTTTCTTAAAGACCTCCAGGGATGGTGACTCCACCACCTCCTTGGGCAGTCAATTCTAGTGCATAATCACCCTTTCCATGAGGAAGGGCTTCCTGATATCCAAGCTAAACCTTCTCTGGCACAGCTTCAGACTATAACTGGGGACATGGCACTAGAGTGTCATGCCTCTTTACTACTCTGAAGAAAATACCACATGTGTTGGCCCTGTTAGAGAATATTTCATCATAATTTCTCTTCAGTGGATCTTCAGTGTGTATTTCAGAGCAAAAAGAGAGGAGCTAGAATTTAATAAATGCAATTATCCCTTGAAATCTATTGGGAATACATTTTGTAAGTAAAAAAACTTTGAATTTTTAATGGGAAAAGCCAAACAAATTTCTTGTTATAACTGAACACACCAAAGCAAAAAAAAAAACCAGTAGTTGTAAAATTACATATCAACATAATTTTCTGTCAAAGGCTTGCAGACTAAATCACCGCTTTTCATACTGTTTCGAGTAGTATTTGTTGGTAGGCTATAGAGAAAAGCCTTTCACAGGCAGACTGTTGTCTCTTTCATTTTTAGCCTCTAATATACTTCAGAAGGCATTCACAAATATTAATTACCCACCTAAATAATAATTATGGCTGAAAATTTACAGTGCTTAGCATAGATAGAACTGAACATGGTATGGAAAGATACAGGACAGTATACCAAAGTATACTGCAAGTAAGATCATGCTGCAAGTAAGTTTTGTGCTCCTGGGCTAATGGTTTGTGGTGCTGATGCTCAGAAACCAAAGACCACGATGGGAGAGGAATACAATGGAAGATACCATTTAAAAATTGCTACTGTGATATAGTCAGAAAAGACTGGAAACTTGTTCTCTGTTTGCATTAATGTGGTATTGCTGCACTCGGTATCCAGCTAGCTCAGAGAACAGGACTTGAGGAGCCTCTGACCCACAGTCCAGAATGAATATCTAGTGACTCTGTTTCACCGTACTGTATCTGGTACATGGGTGTAGTTAGTGTTCTTCCAGAGGATTAATTTCAATTAGCTGTTTTGAGGCGTTCAGGTCGTTCTTTCTTGAAAACTATGGTTACATGGGAATAGGAAATAAAGTGTCCTGTTTGGAAGGAAGATTGCTTGAATCCTGTGAAAACTCTAAGAAAGAAATATTTATAGATAGGTCATGAATATTATACCATTTAGGCCACAGCTTTCTGCCATTTACCTAACCTTGGGCAACTTGAGATCGAAAGTGTTACTGTGTGAAAATACTGCTGTGACCAGTGACATCAGATGATGGCTGAAATAGGCAAGGTAAGATTTATGCTTCACTCTAAAAAGTTAAGACCTCCATGTAATTCTATGAGCAGAAGAATAAATGAACCCTTTTTTTCTATGGAAGGACACCTCTAGCACCTTTTCTTCACTGTTACTGCTTTAATAGAGCCAGTTCTTTCTCAGATGCTTTCATTCTTGGTTTTCCTCTATCACCCCTCTCCCTTATGTCCACTGAGACTCCTTACACATCCCCTAATTCCCTTCACAGCCCGCTCATGAGCAAGGCAATGTGCAGTGTGGCTTTTGTGAAGCTGTATGTACTTTTTAATTCTCCTTCAAGTATTTTTTTTTCCATTTTTTTTTTTTAACCATATGTTTAAAAAAGTTACTGTGGGGTTAAGTGAAAATAACTCAGCTGAGCATTACAGAAAGAGAAAACTCAGGCAACAAACACTTTTCCTTAGAGAATCAGTCTTGAAATAATTTTGTTTAAAAAAAACCCAAACATTTGCATCTTAAAATATAATTAGCTCATGTGTTTATATCCTTGTTTTCATTTGTTTCAGATGATACTCTAGAGGCTAAGTTTATTGCTAGGAATGATAGCCACCACAGAAAATATAATTTAAGAAGTTAATGTCAGGCAGTGAATTTTAGATATGTAATCACATGTATTTGTACCCTCTACGATATAACCCTGTTGACTAGGCTACAGAAATTTACCATGTGGCCTATGTATACATCAAAACAGATTAAGTTTTCAAATGTGCTTGCTTTTAAGGAATGTGGCAAGAATAATTTGCAAAGATTATTAGGAGAGTACTTCTGAATATTGAATTCACTGTCTTGTAAACAGAAAATGAAGCAAAATTCATTAAATAATTTCCATGCTGTAAACTATTCCTCCAGCTTTACTGTTACAGCAGTTTGAATTCAGAATCTTGGTGCTTCTAATCTTGGTCTCAGACCATGAATGCAGTATTTTCAATTGCTTCATACTGATCATTCAGGGATGTTTATAGACAGATATGGCACAGAGGGAAGAAAGTTGCTTGCATCTAAGAAGTCAGAGAGGACAAGCATAATGTCCTCTCTGTGCAAGCCGAAATGCAGCATTTTGATTCATGCAAATAGCATTCAGAACTGTACCATAATTTCTCCATAAATATGGAGAATACAGGTAATTCATGAGGAACTAATGTGAATTTCAAATCAGCTAAATTAAAGCTTGTATGACTTTGAGGAAGATGTTATTGAGTAATTTCAATATAGGAGTAAATAAAACGACTATTCTTATATCTGGTGAAGGATAGTCACATTAAGCTGAAATATGTGTTACAAGTTATGCACAATTATTTAAATACTTGCTTTTTAAAACAGTTCTTTTGATATTGCATCTACCTCATAAGGCAGAATGCCAGCAAGAACATTTTCCATTAATGAGACATCTTTGGTGTGATTTTTGCAATTTCATACTTACCTACAAAGAAATCATTTATGCACTGACTTACATTCCATGACTATGTAAATCCTGATTTTATATCATGTAAACTGTACTTCATCTAGCGTGCTTATATTATAACTTGTAAGAGAAACACTTGAAAAATACTAGATAATAATTCTACACAGCAAGTGCTAGTTGTGGTTTTGTAAAGAAAACAGCACTCTGAATTCAAATGTAGGTTAGTTTCTCCATATTTTGGATACTAATAGAGTTATGCTTGAGACTGCTAAGTAGATGTTGTAGAAAGACTTCAAATACAACTCTTCCTCCAAAATGCTCCTGAACTTACCAGCATGTAGCATCATTAAACTCACAAAAAATTAATATACCTTCAGGCCCAGTAAGAGCAGGTCCTTGATAATTAGACACTCAGGAAAGGAACTTGTTTTTTTTTACAGTAAGGCGTTTCTTTAAGAAATGAACTTTAGCAAATGATCAGATTTCTGAACTTTGTAGCTGGACAATTGGAATCTATTCCTACTCACAAGGGAAGAGTTTTTCATATACTGAAGAATTTCCGAAAGCAGAATTCAGTGTCTGAAAAGTGTTGCTGATTTGCCTTGAAAATTGGATACAGGATTCCACTGCTTAGGAGTTAATTTTGAAAGGGTAGAAACTGACGGAAATTCTTGGGTCCGTTTGAGGGAAGTCTTATTATGAGATCCCATCATGAAAACTTTTTAAACCTTTAAGCAACAGGAGGTTTTTAATAGTACCCAAGAGATTTTGGCTATCTATAAATAGCATTGTATACAACATGGAGAATTAATTTCAGCAAAAAATCTCAGGCCCAAATATCTTAAGCTGACAAATGTTGTTAAGCTTCACAGCATTGCCCAATTCAACTGTTTTTCAAAGCATTTTTGCCAAATCTATGCAGTGGAAAAACATATAGAATACTTCAAATTGCAGACAGAATGAGGCTTTAGTTTGTATTCACACATCAAGAAAACAAGATGATTTTGATTAATTTAAAAAAGGTCAGTATTCACTCTTTGTTACATAGACAGAAATGTAGGTCTGTGAAGCTATCTCAGGATTGTCTAGACTTGGGCCATGATTAAAGAAGGCTTTTCTGAACTGCACTTAACACCACCTTCAGAGAAAGAGCACACACATTTCACCTGTTAGTGGGAAAATATGTTTAATTTCTCTCTGGTATGTTTCTTTGACATGTCTTTCCTTAGGATCTGTATTTTAAATAAAGTGATTTGCTCAAGTCATAGCATAAGCTGCCCATAACACTTCATATCTGCCCTCCCTCTGCTTAGTGATTAGTAACATCTCCGATCTGTATTCCAAAATATGCTTGACAAGATACAGGATTTTTCAAGCTAAGCAGTATGTTGCTGTTGTGCTGACAAACAGTGTCTTAGCACTAGCAGTCAATACATTTGTGTAATCTTTTTTATGTTTTGAGGTACTTCATGGGAACAGAAACATGCACTCTGATGTACTTTCAAAGGCACAGAGTGAGTCATGTATGAGAAGATAACGACTCACTTGGAGTCTTCAGAGAGTTTAGCAAACTAAACTTTCCCAATCTGTGCTCATCATGGCTCACATAAACCTTACTTTCAGCTATTTCTGAGAAAAAGCATGCTGATGACAGCATCGGAAGGGTCCTGAATACCAAATAACAGTCTGGGCATAGAAATGAGCAGTCAAGAAAAGATATGGACACTTGGGTCCTTCTACAGTAAATGCTTTAAAACAAAACAAAACAAAACAACCCCCCCAAAAAAAACCAAGAGAGAGAGAGAGAGATATTTCCAGAATCCAAAAGGATTTCCAAAATCCAAAGGATTCCAGAAATTCCAAAGGATGGAATACACCATGCCATTAAAAAAAGATCATTTTTCTTTTAAGTGACTAGAGAAAGAAATGAGTATTTTAAATTAAAGGCTTCATTTTTCTGTGACCGATGCTGTGTAGTGTTAAGTTCCATCCTCAATGACAGTGTTGTAAGACTGACTGATTTGCAGAGATATATTTGGAGAATGATTTGGGTAGAAAGAAATAAAGTGTCAATGACATCTTGAGGTAAAATATGGATATAAAATAAATTATTCAATGTGATGGGTGCTGAGTTGTCTGACTTAAAATAAACCTAGAAGGGAGAGAATTTCCCTATTCAGCAGTCTTTGCTCCATCCCGGTTACAAAGGTATCCTGTTTGCTGATGAACTGGGAGTCACAGAAAGAAATAGTACACCCAAATGGTAGATCTGGAACAGCACTTGGGCATATACTATGGCCTTTTTGTGATATTCTTCCTGTACAACTTAAGTCAGAAAGCCTGTACAACTTAAGTCAGTCCTTTTGGGAGACACTGATATCTTCAGAGGTTTCTTACAGAGTTATACTTGCAAAAATTTCATCTTAAGGCTGAATTCTGTTACATTCTTGTAAAAAGAAGATTTTTGGCTTTCATCAGAGAATTATACAGTGTTGGCATAGTTCAGCCTTGAAGCTGGAATGAAATATGGATGAACAGGACAATGAAAATTTGGGGAAGGCATAGGTCTTTACTGTAGTACCTGAGAACACTTACCAGTTTCTAGTTCCAGTTCTATCTGGAATGCTGTTGGGAGGAGACTTAAGAATCCACCTCTTTATGTTGTGGATGCTCCCTCCCTGGAGGTCTTCCAAGGTCAGGTTGGACGAGGCCTTGAATGACCTGTACTAGTGGGAGGTGTCCCTGCCTATGGCAGGGAGTTGTAACTAGATGATCTTTGAGGTCCCTTCTAACCTTACCATTCTATGATACTGTGTATTTCTATGCTTCCATGGAAATGGAACCTAGGACCGCAGAAAGCTACAATGTGTTCTGGTAAATTCAGGCTGAGTAGTAGAGGAGTGGAACATAATCCCAAGAGAAAGCCAAGTATGCACTCTGACTTTGTTCCTTAAGAAACTACTTTCAGATCTTGAAAACAATATACTAGAAGTCATTGATTTTGTTGTTAATGTAATCGTAAGAATCGTAAGAATCACTTAAACTTTGTGTTCTCTGAGATTAATCTTTGAAATTGGGAAGGAAATTGACATACAGTATGCAGAAAGGTTTTTTGATGGGTCATCTGTCCCTCTAGAGCTCTGGGTTTCTGTTTGATTTTCCAGAAGTTGCTCTATCGCACTTCTAAAATTTACCTCCCTCTATGACCTTCCATCTTCAGTCTACTGCCTCTTCACATGGTCTTTTTGATTCTTGGTCTTGTACGGTTCTGAATCACAAACTATACTTTTTTATAACATAGACTAGTCATCTAGCCTATCTTCTTAGTCAACAGAGAAAAACATGATTTTACAGGGTATGTGTGAATCTTTCTTAGTGCGAGATGTGTCTTTTCCTGAGGGAGATACTTAGCACAGGTCAGATGACTGCTAGAGTTCCCATTTCAGTTCATTAATTATAAAGAGAACTGAATCATAGAATGCTTTAAGTTGGAAGGGAACTTTAAAGGTCATAGCTGACCTTTCAACCCCCTGCAGTTCAACCGCCTGCAGTGAGCAAGGAAATCTTTAACTAGATCAGGACGCTCAGAGCCTCTTCCAAGCTGACTTTGAATGTTTCCAGGGATGATGCTTCTGTCACCTCTCTAGGCAACTTGTTCCAGTGTTTCACCACCCTCACTGTAAAAAAATTCTTCCTTGTGATCTAGTCTGAATCTCCCTTCTTCTATGTGAAAAGCATTATCCCTTATCCTGTCTAAAAAAATTGTCTCCATCTTTCTTAAGGCCCTCTTTAAGTACTGAAAGGCCACAATAAAGCTTTCCTGGAGCCTCCTCTTCTCCAGGATGAACAACCCCAACTCCTTCAGCCTGTTCTTGTAGGAGAGGTGCTCCAGCCCCCAGATTTTTGTGTCTGTCATCTGGACCTGCTCCGACAGGTTCATGTCCTTCTTGTACTTAGGGCTCCAGAGCCGGTCACAGTACTTCAGGCAGGGTCTTACCAGGGCAGGGTAGAGTGGCAAAATCACCTCCCTCAGCCTGCTGGCCATGCTTCTTTTGATGCAGCCCAGGATGTGATTTGCTTTCTGGGCTGTGAGGGCATGCTGCTGACTCATATCTAGCTTTTCTTCCTTGCTTGCACCATTTACTTTTCAGATGCTTTGTTTTTACAGTTATTTTAATTTCTCTCACACAATCAGCATCAACCCATGATACTTCTTTCCTAATTTCAGTGTTTTTGTTGTATTGGTGCTGGAATAACTGCCATCACTACTGAGCATGAATATTGTGCTGTCTCTCAACAGGACCCTTTAAAATAGTGATTAATTCAAAACTTGACTTTCCATGATTTTTCAAATAGATACAATGATTGTCATCTGAAAAACTATTGTTCAGTCAGTAACATGTAAGAGTGACTGTAAGAGGCAATAAGGTATTCAAGGGTCCTTAACATGAGTGCTGATTCTGTTCCCTGTTAGCTAAGAAGACAAATATTAGCAGCATTTCATCAAGCGAAGAAACTAAGGTGGTAAATTCACTTATGATCATTAGAGAGAGATAAATAAAGGCTGACATTCTGGCAGCCGCTAATCTGTTAGGCGATCACCAGGGAAACTGTAGTGTTGCAGCTCCAAACAATGCAACTCTAGTGTCACTCAACTGAGCTATGAAGTTATCTATAATAAAACACACAGAAGACAAAAGGGCACTTTTTTTCCCCTCACAAAAAAAAAAAAAAGAAAAAAGAAAAAAGTTCCTCTCCCCTCCTCGGGAACATAGGTCACAAATGAAAAAGAAAACAGAGGAATAGTAACAATAAAGCAATTACCATTATTTTAATATTTCCTTGGACTGTTTAAATATTACATCACGACGAGTTCAGAAAGTGTGGATAATTTTCAGCTTTATTTTTTTCAGTGTAATTCGTGTAGCAGATTTTTCTTGGAATTAAGAGAGTATTAAAATGAAAAATCAGTGGCTGCAGTATAACCTCAATTATCTGAATGTCAAGGGAGACAAGAAAACATTTGGATAATTGGAATTTCAGAAAATTATCAATATAACTAATAGATATAATGGAGAACATGAAGTACCATGTAGTTTGGATTACAGTAGGAACTGTCATAACTAGTGCGTTATAGTGGTCCATGTTTGACATGGCTACTTGAAGAAGTACAAGAAACCCCATGAGCTATTTATGAAATGTCAGGTGCACATGGCAAACTTAGTTCTAGCATTTTCATTTTGAGCTTTATGCCCTCAAACACAAGGCTTATGTTCTTTATCACCATATTTGCTGAAATATCTATTCAAATCCTCACTGTCTGCAGGACTGTTTGGTTGTTCTTTAAAAGATTACACTATTATTTTTATCTTTGTTAAGTTCTTGTTGTGGGTTAAAGAGCTGACAGAGTGAAGCTCTCAAACGAATTGGAGAAAAAAAACAGAATTATATTTGGAGAGAGTGTTACAAATAGAGATTGCAAAGCAGATACAGAATCCATAAGCGAATTTTCCCCCAACCCAAAAACTAAAACTATCATCCCCAGTGCTCCAATCCTCCCCCCTCCATGCCTCTGCCATCCAAGAGGCCTAAGCACAGCCTCTGGAGGCCCCAAACCAGGCCTATCCTTACATGTTTGTCCTGATAACGCAGCTCCTGCCCGACACAAGGCTGGAGGGGGAGGAAAGGAGAATGAGCTGGCCTTGCTGTGAGTTTATGAAGAGATAGCAGAATTATGGGATTGAACAACAATCTTCCAGTCCCCAGAGGACTCTTTTTAACCTTATAGTTCCCAACCTGGGACATTTCTTGTGGTCAGTAAGTTTCACAGGCTTCTTTCTTTCTTAATCCCTGTGGAATCTGCTGTGATTTTTTTCTTCCCTTCTTACAGTGCACTGCTATGAATAACTCACCTGTGTCTCCTTAAGACAATGGGAGCTGAACGCAGATCTCTCCAAAGCCATCCAGGATGAGCAAACTCATCTACCTAAGCCTCTCCTCACAGGGCAGGTGCTTCAGTTCCCACCATCTTGGTGGTTCTCCATTGGCCTGAATCCAGTTTATTAATCTTTTGTCTTGTACTGATGGGCACAAAAGTGGATTCAGGATCTGGCTGTAGACCAGTGTAGAGAGTGACAGCTGCTTCCTGTCTTTATTCATACAGCCTGAGCTATCATTTGCCATCTTTTCTCCCAGTTACTGCTGGCCCAAGTGCTGTTTGCTGCCCATCAGAACCCTCGTGATCTTTCCTGTAGGGCAACTCCTCAGGAAGCTGACCCCAGTCTGTAAGTTCCAGGGAAATTCCCTTCCAGGGACAGGGCTTTGCATATGTCCTTGTTGAATTTTAAGAGTTTGCTGATGGCCAGTTCATCTCACCTGTTCATAGAATCATAGAATGGAAGGGACCTCCAGGGGTCATCTACTTCATTCCCTGTACAGTGATCAGGAACATTTTCCTTTGGGATACAAGTCCTGCCCTACAGCAAACTGACTGGTGCCCCCCCAGTTTTGTATCAGCTGCATGCTTGAAAACATGAATTATGAGGAAAATAAGCACAGATGTTGTCAGAAAAGCCAGGTATTTTTTTTACATATTGTGTTTTTTAAAATTGTGAGTGGATCAGTACACATTGCTTGTACCTGGAACAGTATGTGTATTTGGGGAAGAGAGGGGAAACACATAGGCAGCAGGTGAAAGGAGAGGCAGTTATTTTAAGATGGAGAATGGCACTCTTTTGTAAAGGAAAAAAAACACACCCAAACCAAGAAAGTAGGTTTTCTCAGTGAGAAAGTGAGGAAGGTGAAGAATATAAAACTCTTACTAGCTAAACCATTACCTCTTTCCCTGCTGCTTATTCCTCCGTTCTGAGTCTCTTTAGGAGGAAACTGATATCTGTACTGTTGCTTATACTGTACTGTGCTTAGGCTGTTAATTGTTACTTCAGTGTTATAAAATTAAATTTTGTAGAACATCCCCCAGCAGTAGGACAGTTTCAGGCTATTGGCAGATTACCTGTAAGTGATAAGAAACAGTTTAGTAATAAGCTTCTCTTCAACTAAATATAGCATATACACTTTATATATTGTGGCTGTAAATGGAGTGTGGAGTGTAGGGAAACTGTTTAATATTCCAAGCTTTCCTGCCAACTTAAAATTACAACAGTTATGAACACATACTTACTTAAGCAGAAATAAATATTTCTGGTGATTGAAAGAACAGGAACATGTGAAATCACAAGCAGGATTCAATGCATGTGGAACATCAACTGAATTTGAAGAAATATCTATTACTCTGTAAAAGGAGAATAAGAAATCAAGGTGTGGAAGGGCCCAAAGAACATCAATGTTTAATTAGTCCATCTAAAGGTATCTATATTTAATGATACAGTTTTATACATAATCTGTATATCTTAACAAAATAAATAAACTTTGAACAGCATAATACATTTTTCATTATATATATACACCTCTGAAAGGTTTTTCTTTCTCAAGGAAGAGCATCCTTGAGCAAAGGATGGTTATGCCAACTTACGCATTTACTTTCCAAAGGAATCCTGTATTCACTTGATCACCTGTGTATAACATCAGGGCATTCAAGAGTTCTTTACCCTGAATTGCACAGTAATTTGTTTTTCATGTGCCTCATAAGAGTAAAAATAATCTTATATCTATCTATATATCTGTATCTATATATCTATACCTATATCTATATCTGCATCTATCTAATCTCTATCTAGTATCTATCTATCTATCTATCTCTATCTAATATCTGTCTATCTAAAGATGCTGAATGATGAATATCCCTTGAATGAATTTGGCTCAAAAAAGGCTCCATTAGCCATTTGTCTCAGCACTGCAGGTAACTCAAACTAAAATCACTAATGGAATCTGCCTTAAGGGCTTTTATTTATGGATGACAGTTTGAGTTAGAGACAATACTTTAACTGTGTTTATCTCAACAGTGAAGGCCATCCAACCTTTTTGTTTCCAATTTATGTATTTATTTTGCAAAAGAGTGTTGAACAGTCTGTAGAGCCACTGGCATAGGTACTTCAGAGTGGATGGGTAATAAATATTGTAACTTTAGGAGTGAGATAATAAATACCTATGCAGGTCTGTGAGTATTTTGGAAATGGGAATATTAGTGCATAACTACCCTTCAGAGAAAGGTGAAAGATCTACAAGGGACATGCTGTTCAGGGTAGATTTCCTTCCTAAAATATGACAGGAATTTTTAAATTTTTGAACTCAGTTTTGTACTGCATAATTAGTTTTGATTGTAAGCAAAAAAGCCTTCTTGATAGAAATATAATTTCACTCATTAATAAAGGAGCAAACCACACACAGACTTGTATTTATGACTCTTGCATGAAAAAACATAGTGATCAGTACTCCACCGTAAGAGAGATAATGCAAATTATCTCTTAGGCTTTTATGGGAAGCCTGCTGAGAGAGAGACAGCCAAAACTAGAGCCATTTCTCCCTCTAGCTATATCTTTCAGTGGACTTAATGTTTCTAATTACTGTAGGTGCTTCAGAGTAGAGTTACCACCAGTGATCTCCATGATTGTATTTTAAAAGTTTATTTCCAATATATGTTTTGAATAAGCTTCTAGTAAGATTCTTTAGACTGTTGAGATTCCAGAATATTTTAGATTAAAATCTTTAAACTTGCTATTGGAAATTTCATTTAGAAAATGCTGTTTCTCCCCATTACAGGAACATAACCCTGTGAAATGAAGTGTGACTCTTCAGTTCCTTCATTATTTCTAGAAGTTCATATACATAATGACTGGTGCATATTCATGAATTCATGAGGAAGAGTACAGAAGCTGTAACGTTACACCATCTTTGCCCTTCTAAACTAGCACTGAATCAACACCCTGTCTTTATACTCGGGAAAGATCATTCAGCTACAAACTTGAGTTTCGTAGTTGAGTAACATAGCATAACACAAGGTTTAGGTAATGATAACTAGAAGAGACCTGCTGGAGCTGCCTAGGAGATAGTTATTAGTCTCTGTTCTCTGGATGCATTAGAATTGGAAAATCTGCATTCTGTCTGCTGGGCTACCAGATTAATGTGCAAGGCATAGTCCACCTAAAATCAGTGACTATAAGACCATTGCAGTAGATCCCAGCTTATGTAACAGACATATGGTATCTACCAAGAACATAGAAAATGAATTGCCAAAAGTAGAAGATATTTTTGTTTGTTTCCTGCTGCAAGTTATATGCTTTGTCACTACAGTATTCCACAGTCTCAGAGTATCTACCAAACAGGTTTCTTCTAAATCGTAGCTTGTGCACAACTACTTCAATTAATTATGACTCTTAATCTTCGGTTTAGTGAGAGTCTGACTGAAAATCTTACAGACAGTGACTTCATATGGATTTATAGAAGGCTTTAGAAAATCCTTTGTATAGAAATGAAAGTAGCTACAATGTTTCCTGGCTTCTTTGCTACTTAATGAAAGCTGGCTGCAGTCAGTGTAAATCGGTGAAAATGAATGAATCATAGAATCATAGAATGGTTTATCTTGGAAGGGACCTCAAAGATCATCTTGTTCCAACTCCCTGCCATAGGCAGGGACATCTCCCACTAGTACAGGTCACTCAAGGCCTCATCCAACCTGCCCTTGAACACCTCCTGGGAGGGAGCATCCACAACCTCCCTGGGCAGCCTGTTCCAGTGTCTCACCACCCTCACTGGAAAGAACTTCCTAACATCTAGTTTGAATCTCCTTTCTTCCAGTTTAAATCCGTTACTCCTCATCCTGTCATTACAAGACCTTGTAAACAGTCACTCTCCAGCCTTCCTGTAGGCCCCCTTCAGATACTGGAAGGCTACTAAAAGTCTCCTTGAAGCCTTCTCTTCTCCAGGTTGAAAAGCTCAAACTCTCGTATCCTGTCCTCATAGGAGAGCTGCAGCCCTCTGATCATCTTTGTGGCCTCCTCTGGACTTGCTCGATGTCCTTCTTGTGTTGGGGGCTTGTGTTGTGTGCTCCAGAACTGCACACCGTAGAAGAGTGGCTAAGAGTAGATCAGACTGTCACTGAGTATCTAGGACTATTAAGAACACTAAGAAGTGATGTTTTTAATTAGAACAAAAATATGCTAAATCTGAAGATAAATTTGTCAGTCATATGCAAAAATTGGTTGAAATATGCAGAGCAGAGTATATTTTGTTTTTTAAAAGAAACAAGATAATGTATTTCACTCTTATAGCAAGATAACTTTTCCTGCATATGCATCTAGGAAAGATATAAAAATCAAGTATACTACTAATAGTGAACTGTAATAGTCACATTACAAAGTCTAAGCCCCAGAAGTTAGTTTGTCACGTGGTAGAGATTTCTGTACTGTGTATCATTATCTTGAAGAGCATCAAAAGGATCTGAGTGCTGCTATTTTTAGCCATCTTGACAAGTATCTTACTTTTCTCTTAATCCTCTTGAGAGTAAGTTGCTCTCTGGTACTCACAGTGATTTCAGGATCTATCAGGTAGATAGAGTGAGATATAAACCATGTTGTGTTTTTCTGGTCCAACTCTTGCACCTCAGCTGAGACATGGGAAATCTCCTTCTTGCCTATGTGTGACTGGCTCACTGATGGGCCCAGCCTGGAATTGTGAAGTGTTATGTATTGCTCTATTGTTTCTATTTTAATGTTCTCATATGGACCTGTTGATGTTCAACAAGATAGAGTGCAAAGTCCTGCACTTGGGTCAGGATATCCCCCAATATTAATAGAGACTGCAGGAGTAGATTGAGAGCAGTTTTGCAGGGATGGTCTTAGAGATATTGGTAGATGAAAACTTAGATGTGAGCCAGCAATGTGTTTTTGCAGAAAGACAACCATATTCTGGCCTGCGTAAAAATGTGACAAGCAGGTTGAGGGAGATGATTCTGCCTCTCTGCTCTGGTGAGACTCCATGTGAGTTACTCTGTCCAGTTTAGGAGTCCTCAGCACAAGAAAGACAGGGAGCTATTGGAGAGGGTTCAGAGGAGGGCCACAAATACCAGGATGGAACACGTTACCTATGATGAAAGGTGAAAGGCTGGGAGTTGTGATTGTTAAGCCTAGAAACTAGAAGCCTCTGTGAAAACCTTACTGTGGCCTTTCGACATATAAAGGGACCTTACAAAAAAGATGGAGAAAAACATTTTACCAAGGCTTGTAGTTACGTGGCAAGGCTTAATGCTTATAAAGTGAGAGCAGATTTAGACTGGATATAAGGAATACATTCTTTATGATGATGCCCAGAGAAGTTGTGGATGCCGAATTCCTGAAAGTGTAGGCTTTGAGTAGCCTGACAGAGTGAAAGGTGTCCCTTCTCATGGCGGGGTGATTGGATTAGGTGATCCTGAAAGTTCCCTTCCAACCCAAATCATTTCATAACTCTATGGCTGCATATGAGAGGACCAAATCAAAGTGCCACGAACAATCTGAATGATAAGAACTCCTGGATGTTTTAGAAAAAAGAAGCTGGGGAAGAAAATACCAGAGATAACTGGAAAATGTGCCAAGTCTGATTTTGAAGGAGGAATGAACCAATGTTAAATTTCAATGGAGACACACAGAGTGGAAATTTCAGCTTAAATGCTTAGTTGGGTCACAAAATGGTAATTCATTAGAGAAGCTTACCAGTACTCACAACATGCACTTTCAACTACCAAGTCAGTGTTAACAGTTCTAATCATTCCTCTCCTTCTCCAGTGTTACTATTAGAGGAACTTCATAGGGACAAGCACTTTCAAGGTTGTTACTGTAATTTTCAGAGTAAGATTAATGTAAGGCAACTTCAGGACCATTGTCTTCTGGTAGTAAACAGTTATGTACAGTGCAACTCTGATGATGCTACTCTTTCAGTGGGTGCAATTTAGCTGTTAAATTTACACAGCTGTGGAAATTTACAGAGGGGAAGAAGTTAGCTTTACCTGAATGTTGCAGGAACAATCTGTGGTCCTATACCTATACCTGCCCACACCTGTGTAATGCAAATATATTAAGTGCAGAATTTGTATTTAGTTTTTTATTTGACATCACAGACTCAGCTCTTTTTTTAGTAACCCAGTTATTTCTATTCACACTGATAATGTTCATCCACAGTTTTAAAGCATGGCAATGTGGATTTCTGCTAGTACTTTTTTATAACTTTGAGAATTTTTTACCATACCATTAGCCATCCAGAGTGTATTTTTAACATCTGATACGTTTTCTTGCTGTGCTTGTCTGTTTTCTCCCCCAGTTCCTACATTTTTCACTAACCTTTGCAATATGCTTGTCCATACATTTGTCTTTGGAAAGCTGATCTTCTGAACTGCAGGGAGTCTCTGCTTCTTGCGGATGGAGATCCTGAGATATGGCTTGGGTAAAATAGTCAGGCAGACGGCAGTACTGATAGGTGCTACATGATTTTTCTATATACAAGTGCTGTTAAGAGCTTCTGAAAGTGACAGAGAAGCTCTAAGGACTGTCTCAGCTCATGAGAAACCCTCAATTTCTTATATATAGCCTCCTGCACAATCAGCAGGAAAGGCTGAGGTGCCAAACTTAGCAATGAATTTTCATCAGCTTCTGCAGTTTTGATGGTAGGAAGTATTTGCTCATACTGCTGTTCTAGATTCATGCTCTGGGTACATTTACATATAATACTTACTTTTTGAGATACAGTTTCCAATTCTGTTTGTCAGGACTGGAAATTAATCTGAAAAGGTTCAGGTCTAGTAATATTACTGGAATCCTCACAGTTGCTTATTCCCTGAATAACTCCGTTCATAGTGCCTGAGGGTCCTGATCAGCAAGCAACTAAACATGAACCAGCAGTGTGCCTGGGTGGCCAAGAAGGGCAATGACATCCTCGCTTGTATGTAGTGTGGCAAATAGGACCAGGGAGGTGATTGTCCCTTTGTGCTCTGTATTGATGAGGCTATACCACAAGTATTTTATTCAGTTTTGGGCACCTCAATACAGATAAGACAATGAGGTATTGGAGCAAGTCCAGAGAAGAGCAACTAAGCTGGTGAAGGACCTAGAGAACAAATCTTATGAGGAGGGACTGAGGGAACTGGGGCTGTTTAGCCTGAAGAAAAGGAGGCTGAAGGGAGGTCTTATCACTTTGTACAACTACTTGAAGGGAGGTTATCAGGAGGTGGGTGTTGATCTCTTCTCCCAAGTAACTAGTGAGGGAACAAGGGGCAATGGTTTAAAGTGACACCAGAGAATGTTTAGGCTGGACATTAGGAAAACATTTTTCACTAAAAGGGTTGTCAAACATAAGATTAGGCTGCCCAGGGAGGTGACTGAGTGATCATCCTTGGGTGTGCCTAAAAACCATGAAGATGTGGTGCTTGAGGATATGGCTTAGTGGTGAACTTGGTAGAGTACAGTTAATGGTTAGACTCGATGATCTTGAAGGTCTTTTCCAACCTAAACAATTCTATAATTCCATGCTTTCTTCTCACATTAGCCTTTGCCGAAGCCTTTCTGGAATTCATGTAGTGTTGTGGGCAGGGTGAAAGCTAGATTGGCTAGGTAGCAAAAACCTAACTAATCTTTGAGGACTGAGTCTGCTTGGGCACATGTGGATGGATTGTGTGCAGAGCATGTTGCAGATGTGTGGGCAAGCAGACACAAACACAATGCTGTCAATAAAGATACAGAACTTGAGGGGTTTGTTGCTCAGGCTGCCTTTATTTAGAGCCAGAGGGCTTCTGTAATTTCTTTTAGACCTGCTTGCTCCTGAGGGACAACTTTCTTAAAAAAATATCAAGGCTAAGAGGTAAGAACTGTTTGAAGAGACCAGAAGGATCTGTCTGGTGAACTTGATGCATGAAGGCAGGGAATTCACTGTCAGAAATCTTGCATAGTAGAGAGAAGCAACAATCCTTACCTGAAAATAACGGAGACAGCTACGATCAAAAGTCTGTAGCAACAGATTGTAAATTATCGCCACACAAGGAAGAGCTACCTGCTAATGAGAAGTTACAGACTTTTCGTTGTGGTTTATTTTGATGTTTTGTTTTTTCTAGTTCTTGATACACTTTTTCAAGCAGAGCAAATAATTATTAGGAATTATAATCATGTAGCACTATTCTTACCCAAACAGCAGGCTCAGGCGGGATAGTGTCAAACAAAGCAGCAAGCAACTTTTGATTTAGGAAAATTGAGCTTTCTGTATTACTGCTGTGGGAAAATGTTGTCATCTCTCATCTGATGGCTTACACTGTTCTAGATGTAGTGGTCTTTTTTGATTACAGTGGTGATGCACTAGTGCTATACAATTGCATATCAGGTTTTGATTGCACCTGTTTGCAAACTGAGGTAAGTGTACCCCGTTGTTTAGTTGCTTATTTTATGGATGTTTTGCTCACTTTTAAAGTAATGCTATTTGATTGCAGAGAAGTTAATAGTGAGGTTAACTTCTTGTTATCGTACTTTAACATTTAATTGTCTGATTGCTGCAGGTGGAAACGATAGGTGATGCATACTGTGTTGCAGCAGGGCTCCATAAGAAAAACCTTAGTCACGCTAAAGCCATTGCCCTGATGGCACTGAAGATGATGGAGCTTTCAGAAGAGGTCCTTACTCCAGATGGAAGCCCTATTAAGGTAACTCCTTTGCTCCTTATTCTCAGCTAGTCAGTGATACATGGACCTGATTAATTTCCGTGGTGTTACATATCACAGTCATTTTATGGGTATGCATGTCACTGGTGCCCATCAGCAGTCATATAAGCTATGCCTTATGTTAGTAAGCACAGTAGGCCACACAGAGTAGCTATCTCCTTATTGTGTGCACTAATGCCTATTTGTGGCTGGAGACCATTGGATGCAGCCCTTGAGGCCTTTTCCCAGTTCAGTTTAGTGTAAGAAGAAAACAGTTCACTTGATCCAGGACTGCTCCACGCTACAAAACAGAGTATTTGATGGCAATAAAGAAATTCACTTCAGAAATAGGTTCCTAATCTGAACTTCAGCACTAGTGTAGAGACTGTCACAGAGTTCTGTGACAATAAAGCATCACGTGCCTCTTTTCTAAATAGTCACTGACCTGTGTGAAAGAATGTGTAGGCTGTTTACTCTTTTCTCAGTGTTAATGTGCTTCCTTCCCACGCTGCTCCAGTTCGTGTGACTAGATTGGTATGTGAGGTAACAGGGGGTGGAGAACCACATATCCTTTTGTACCATTTTAAAGTTCCAGTGCTGTTCTGCTTCCCTTGATCCTACACCAATCTTGTAGCTGCTGGCATTTGAAACTGGTAATGTTTAGGTAGGCATTCAACAGAATGCAAATATTTGGTTTTCTTACTGCTTGGAAAGTCCATCCCTGTGATAGCAGTGGATAAATTAAATTACACGTAGGAGTCTCAGAAATTTAGGAAGAAAAGGTACATGAAGGAATTAAAAAGTAAGGATATGATAAAAAATAGGAATAGGGTAAAAATAGGGTAAGATTTTCACTTATAAACTGCTTTAGCAGACAGTCAGTTGAAGTTATGATGTGAAAGTCTCCATTGTAGATCACAAAACCACCTTCTTTGTACAGCCATGTACATATTATAAAGAATGTGTGCCCCTTAGAGCAATGCTCATATATCCAGTAAGCAATGATGGACACTAGGATGGTGACAAAGGTGTATGAAGCAGGACTGGTTTATAACCAGATCATGCTCCCACCCCCTGAGTCAGAGCTCAAAGAATGCTGATGAGAGCACCATGGTGTGCAGCTGGCAGGTACTCAGGCGTTTGACGCTTCCAGCAGAGCCAAAAGCAGCAGAAATGCATAAGCACTAGGGAGACCCTGAGCCTACACTCCTTATCCCTGTGTGAATAGCCTGTGGTTTGCAGGCTAATGAAAAAATGTTTTGCAGAAAGAGAGATATTATAGCAACCTCCACAAGTCCTATCATCAGTGTTGAACATACTCTGCTCTTTTCAGTAGAAATATTTGTGGTAGAAAGCGAACTGATAGTTCTCCTGTGAGTGATGGAGAAGGCTTCAGGTCCCTGTATGATATTTTTTTGAACTCAGTTCTATTAGAGTCAAAATCCCATTACTTTAGCATAAGCTAAGGCCTTAGTACAAAAGAAGGGCTTTTGGCTCAGTCACTGCATGCAGGATTGCATATACATTTATGTCCTTTCAGCAATACAGTTTTTACTCCAGAAACACTTGTTTAATTTCTGTTCTGTACAGCTAATTATATATAGTGCCCTATGACTGGAGTTCAAAAATATTGATTTAAAATTGCCTCCTACATTTAAGTGAGTGCTATTTGAATTTGAGATATGCTTCATATTTTACCACATTTTTTAGATAAAGTAGAAGTACATTAATTTTAATAGCTAGAGATAATGTTACAAGAAGAATACTCAAGAGCACTGACATTTGGAGATAAAGGTCACAATGCAGATCTCATTTGATGTATTAAAATCCACAGGAAATTATTGGTGGCATCACTTTTTATCGTGCTTCAAATCTTACCTAATTAATTGAATGTGCAGTGTTTATCCCAAACAAACAGAAAGGCTTCCTTTTCAGTTTGTTGTTAAAAGTTACTGTTATTGCTGTGGCAGAACATACCTCATTTCGACTATCAAGACGTCCCAAGAAGTTACTCTCAAAGGTGATCTGCTTATTGTTACCATGTATGAGGGTGGGCCCAATAGGGTTGCAAAGGGATACAGAACCGGTAACACACAGAGGAAAAGGTAAACAATTTACATGAAGCTGTTGAAAGTAACTACAATTATGTAGATTTGTTGTGTACAGGTGGTGATGTCTAAAACATAAAGACTGTGCCACACCACAGTAATTCAGAGTGTTTTAAGCTATACTCCTCTACAGCAGAGAAATATCAGGTATCTTTCAAATTATATTTTGCAATTAAATGAGAATTAGGCCTGCAAATTCTATATTTGCAAACGAAGGCAAATACCTATGCTCACCTTTCCGTTTGCTCACCTGCTAATGACTAGTTCATGAAATAATCTCAAGTATGCAGAATATCTCTAGCCCATTTTGGCTTCAATTTGATGAGTTTGTGAAATAGGTGGGTTGGACTCGATAATCTTGAAGGCCTTTTCCAACCTGATTAATTCTGTGTTTCTGTGACCTGTGTTTGCAAAACTCATAGTCTGGTCCTTGGGACAGTTGATTCTTTATTATCAAGACAGAGTGCTTGATGAATGTGACACGTCTGACTTTCAGATGTGTGTTGCCAAACACGTATTATAGTATGAGTTATAGTATAACTATATAACTATATATAACTATAAATAAATAAATAAATAAATAAATAGAAGCTGCATGCAGACAGTGTAGTCTGGTATTAGTGCTATCAGCACAAAAACTGGTGTTCATCAGCTAGAGAAAGAGGGCATAGCAGAGGGACTATTTCATGTGAAAGGTGGGCTTAACTTCATGTAATTTAAAGCACTAACAATGTGAGCAGCCTCATTTAAACTTGTTAGTCACTCTTTAAAGAGGCTAAAGCTGTTTTAGTCTAGATTCATCTGATATGCTTTCGGTGCCTACTTTATAGTGAAATATTTGAATGAGTATTTGTCAGAAAAATCCTACTTCCAGGGTGAACTACCTAATGAGGTCTCAGAAGGATGGTCAAACTCACTGAAAGGAGATGAACTGAAACACACGTTCAAATTTTTGTTCAGTCACAGCATTTCCATTTGAATTTTAAATATTATCTAGGCTTTCTATATTTTAGCTTCCCATAGAAACATTTCTGCAGCATGTGTAAGCTATGTCATTTTCTAGCCCTGAAGCTGCATTAGTTACTTTTGTGCTGTTTAAATACATGTGATCGTGATGACTGGAACAATGAAACCTTGAGTTTGATAAACCCCTAATCTCTGCTTGCCGAGTAGTAAATTTTAATAAGCATGAACTCTGCCTCGTGACTAAGGATACAGAAGAGACAAAAGGGCTCTGTGGATTGTGATGGCTCATGTCCATAGTGAGAGTGACACACTTTTCTGAATAACATGGAAATGGATAATGAATTTGAGTGTGTAGGATCCTCTGCCAACTCACTGAGTATTCCCCTTTGCATTGCAGTAGTATGGCACTTGGACCCAGAACACAAGTAGAGTGAAAGCGCCAACATTTGCTTGAGCATATGTTTTTTTAGTTTCTAAATGAAGGGGCCATCCCCAAATGTGGAATGAGGGAGAGTGGTTTAGCAAGTGTTGTCTCTGTAATCCTTTTCAGTGTTTCTTGCCTTACTTTTAGTTCAAATTATGATGTACTAGTTTTATAGCAGTTTGGTAGTTCATCCTTACGTAAGCAGCAGAATGTTGTCTGCTTTGTTTTAAATTGTGAAGGGCTGACTGCTGATGCAGGCATTCTCATCAGCCCCGTGTGAAAAGCTGCTGCATTACAGCAATGCTTCTTGCTCCATCTGTTTCCTAGCAACTTCGCCTTGTACCTAATGTCTACATCAGACTCTGGAAGGTATATAACATAATATCCTATTTCGGGCTGTGCAACTTAAAATTAGAAATTCCTTTCTCTTAAACAAACAAACAAAAAAAAAATAAATCAGAACCAGTCCCAGAAAAGAAAGACTTTGATTAAGAGACTTTTTTTTTTTTTTTCTATAAAAATGACCAACAAGCCAGTGCAAGAGTTCTTAGTTCCACAGGCTTACCAACATTAGGGTAGCACAGCTCCTTTGCGGTGCATTTAGAGCCGCATGTCTCAGGAGGAAGCTTGGCACTTTTTCTGTAGAGCATGCTTGTGAGATAGCGAGCCAAAGTCAGCTCTGGTGACTGTTCCCTGGAAAGTTCATGATGCCATACCTCAGTTTGGCTCAGTGCCTTTGGAAACATGAAATGAGAAAAAAATGAAATGTACTGAAGCACATCTCCCCAGGCAGCTAAGAAATTGCAAGTTTCGTAAGGCTACTGTAAAGGAATATCCACTTTCCTCCACCCTTGAGTGTTTTTCACTCAAGTGCTTCGTTTTGTCTGATACTAGTAATTATCTCTTGCTTTTAAAAAACAAACCCACATCCATTATTTGCAATTTTAATTGTTTTGAAGACACTTTATCACATCCAGTCATATGTTACTCCCACTGTATGACAGTCTTACTCTTATGTGTTACGATAACAAGGGTTAGTGGGGTTTAATATGACTGAGGGTGCATTGCAACAGCTTTGTGGAAAAGGTTGGTTTAAAGAATTGGATTGATATATATTCTGCTGAAGAAGCAAGCTTTCCAAGGGCTTGACTGTTCTTGTTTTAATCAGGTACTTGAGTAAAGTCTGCAGTAGATGATAAAGGTTTTCAAAGCTATGGATGCTTGGCCCAGCACAACATAAGGGTCAGCCTTCTGTGCATAAAGTTACAGAGCAGAGACATGGTATGAAGATTGCTCACCCAGTCTAAGCCCAACTTGAGATAATTATAAGGCTGTGAAGATACTATTTCTTTGATTGCTGTGAGTAAGAGCTCACATTGAGATTTTTATCCACTAACACCCCCAAGTTCTTTTCTTCAGAGCTGCTCTCAAGGCAGTTGCTGCCCAGCCTATACTGGTACCTGGGATTGCCCCAAGCCACGTGCTGTATCCTGCACTTGGTCTTGTTGAACCTTGAGAGGTTGCTTGGGCCCACCTCTCCAGCCTGTCAAGATCTCTCTGGATGGCTCCACCACACAGCTTGGTGTTGTCAGGAAACTTGCTGAGGGTGTACTCAATGCCACTGTCCATGTCACTGATGAAAATGTTAGACAAGACTGGTCCCAGTACTGATTCTTTAGGGACTCCACTTGTCAATGGCCTCCACTGGGACATGGACCCGTTGACAGGAACTCTTTGGGTGTGGCTGTGAAGCCAGTTCTTTATCCACCACGTGGTCAAAACCCATATTTTACTTGGAGATCAGGATGTCACGTGAGACAGTGTCAAAGGCTTTGCTCAGTTCCAGATAAATGTCATCGGCTGCTTTGCCCTTCTCTATTGATGTTGTGACCTTGTCATAGAAGGTTATCAGGTTCATCAGTCATGATTTGCCCTTGGTGAAGCTGTGGTGAAGCTCATTACTTTGTCTCAGAGTTAGATACTTTCTTTCTCCAGGTGATACAAGTACATGCTCAGGAAAAAACCAGCAAGGGTTTCAAGTTTTTGATTTCTGCATAATATTTGTGGCCACAGGATGTGCAGCTGGATTGTGGGGTTAGGATTAAAGTCAGGATGTGACATCTCTTACTAGTCTGATTCTCACGGTTCAGCAGTTGTTCCAGACAAAAATGCCTCCAAGTAATACTCCAGATGTTTGGCCAGTAGTAGAACTGGTTGGGAATTTCCCATGGAAAACACTTTTTGGCTGAGAACACTGAATGTTCAAAGCCAAAAACTTCCATGAACTCTTCCGAAATTCTTATCAGGCAAGTTTACCAGATTTTGGTAAATTTATGATCAGAGAAAAACTTGTTCCAGAACAGTAAGTAGATTAATTGCTAGAATAATCACCTGGGGGAAAAAAACAACAAAACAAAAAACCAAAAACATCTTAGAGTAAGAGTAGAATAAAGCAATGAAATTGTGTCCTTTATGGACAGAATCCTGCATCCTTGATTATCTAGGCTAGAAGATATCCTATGATACTATTTTGCAGTTGGGTTGGGTTGGAGCAGTTAGAGCAGCTGCCAAAACTTCATATTCTGTTTTTACTTTACCAGTCAGTGGAGAACTTCCACGCTGAATGTGAGATTTTCTGGTTTTATTACTATCCTTGAGTCATTATTCAGACAAAAAGGCAGAAATAACAACAACCACTGCAACACAATCCAGCAAGTGAGTAAATGATTAAGGCTGTGGTGTACACAGGAGTTTTGGAAGGTTGACATTGTTACATCTTTACAAAGGAAAAAATGGATAAAAATCCGTAGAAACTGATAATGATTATAGTGATGCTATTTATCCTTAGAAACAGATAGTGTATAGTGATGCTATTTGTTTATATAAAAAAAACCCCAACATATGAAAGCATATCATTGAAAATTATCCCTGGTCTAGGAAACCCCAGGTAGCTGAGTATTGGACTTCACTTTTTCCTAAGGCATAGAACTGTAGAATGGTTTCAACTGGAAAAACCCACTGAAAAGTTCACCAAGTCCAACCATTAGGACTGCCAAGCTCCCACTTATCTATGTCACTAAAGCACCACATCTATGCATCTTTTAAATACCTTTCAGGTGTAGTGAGTGAGAAGATCCATGATAAGCAGCCTCAGACACTCCTCATAAGGCTTGTGCTCCAGACCCTTCAGAAGCTTTCTTGCTCTTCTTTGAGTACACGCCAGCATCTCAGTGTCTTTCTTGTAGCGAGGGGCCCAAAAGTGACCAGAATATTTGAGGTGTGGCCTCACCAGTGATGAGTACAAGGGTAGGATCACTTTCTTACACAGGTCAGGATGCTGTTGGCTTTCTTGGCCATCTGGGCATACTGCTGGCTTATGTTCTGCTGACTGTCAATCAAGCCCCCCAGGTCTTTCTCTGCTGACTGGCTTTCTCAGCCACTCTCCTCTAAACCTGTAGAATTCCATGGGATTGTTGTGACCCAAGCGCAGAACCTGGTACTTGATTTTGTTAAAACTCGTACTGTTGGCCTCAGACCGTTAATCCATCCTGTTTAGATCGCTCTGCAGAACCTTCCTACCCTCAAGCAGGTCAACACTCCAGCCCAATTTGGTGTCATCTGTAAACTTACTGGGGGTGCCTTTGATCCCTACATCAAGATCATTGATAAAGATATTAAAGAGAAGTGACTCCGATACTGAGCCCTGGAGAACACCTCTTGTGACTAACCACCAACCGCATTTAACTCCATTCACCCACTCTTTGGGCCTAGACATCAAGTAAATTTTTTATCCAGTAGACTATCCCCATCTAAGCCATGGGCAGCCAGTTTCTCTAGGAGAATGTTGTGGGAAATTGTGTGAAAAGCTTTAGTAAAGTCAGGGTAGACAATATGCACAGCCTTTCCCTTGTCCACTGAGTGGGTGACCGTGTTGTAGAAGGAGATCAAGTTAGTAAAGCAGGACCTGCCTTTGATAAATCCATCCTGGCTGGGACTGATCACTTGGTTCTTCTGTGTGTGCTGCATGATGCCACTCACGATGATCTACTGTGTAACGTTCCCTGGCACCAAGGTTGGGCTCCCTGGATCCTCCTTCTGGCCCTTCTCGTAGATGAGTGACACATTTGTTAATTTCCAGTCAAGTGAGACCTCCCCAGTTAGTCAGGGCTGCTGATGAATGATGGAAACTCACTCAGTGAACACTTCTGCCAGCAGCCCTCAAAGTATTCCCTAGAGTGGATTCCACCAGCCGCATAGACTTGTGTGCCTCTGTAGGTCATTGGCCATTTCCCTTGGATTATGGGGGATTTTATTCTGCTCCTCATCCCTATCATTCATCCCAGAGGACTGGTTTCTTGGAGAGCAATTGGTCTTACTATTAAAGACTGTGGAAAGAAAGCATTCAGTACCTCAACCTTTTTCTCATCCTCAGTCACTATGTTTCCCCCACATCCATTAGAGGATGGAGATTCTCCATAACCCTCCTTTTTTGGATGAAGTCCTAAATTTCTGTTCTCTTCTTTTAGCTCAGTGTGTCTTCCTGACATACAAAAATTAAAAGTTAGGTTTCCACCATCAACTCAAGACCATTTTTCTTATCTCTTGGAATGGAGATGGAAAAGATCACACAAAAACTAAATGAAAGTAGTTATATAATACACAAACCTACAGGGACCCACAGAAGATAAGCAATAAGGACATAAAAATAGGGCTTTATTTGCTTTCATGCAGTCCATCCACATAGGCATGATCAGAAAATGCTTGCTAGGCTTGAATTGCCACCTCATGGAGTTAATAAGCACAGGTGATCCTCTTGGCCTCTGAGTGGGATTAAGAGGGGAAAATGCCTTGCCCTTCTCAGTTGTAGAGGTGATTGCTACCTGAGCATCTGTTTCGGCATTTTGGCAAATGCCATCAGGCAGCTGCTGCCCTGTGCTGCAATGCTACAACATATGCATGTCTTTCTGTGACCAAGCTGTCTGCATCTGCTTTTTGGTGACAACTTTAGAACTCTTCCATTCAGTGCTAGTGATATTTATTTATTATTGTCATCTCAGTTATGGGAATTGTCTTCTATAAACTGGTCAATATTTTTGTTTTATAATCTTTTCTTCTTTTTTTTTTTTTTTAAAGAAAATGTCCCTCTTCCAAGTATCCAAATGGTGAAATACCCTAATCCAAATGCTTATCTGGGGTCGCAACATGTCATGAATTGCAATTTTGGGCAGGTGATAAGGCAGGTCTGCATTCTCTTTTGATCTTACTATGCCCTAGAAGAAAGAGATTACATGTCTCCAGGAGCCCTCCGGTGTGCAGAAGTAGTGTATTCTCCTGGACAATGGACATTCGTGTGCCAAGTGACAGTGCTAACGTAGCTCCCTCTTTCATCCACTCTGATGCGGACTGGAGAAAAAGATTCAAGAAAGGGCCTCTTTCCATTCCTTCCTTCTCTCTCCCTTATCTCTTATGGTATGAATGATTTTGGAGAAGGTGTGCTGGAACTAAATTAAAAAAAAAAAAGTAGCAGAGCTGCATGCACCATTTTCTACTGCATACTTTCTGTCACACATTTAAAGGGCATAGCTCTCCTCTCCCTAAACTATTAGTTACTGTGTTCCTCTAACATAATTTTGCTGGGAGGATTATGTTTTACTGCAGGGAAAGGCTCCTTTGACACAAAGCTTTTCCGTGTTGCAAGGGAGAGCATCTTGGTAGTCTTTTGGTGTTCCTGGATTGCAATCAGAGGCTTTCACAGAGAGCCTGTGAATTGTCTCATGGAGAAGAGTGTCTTTCTCAGCCCCACTGGGTAATCCTGTAGATATGCTAACCTTTATGCAGATCTGGCTATGTATTCTGGCATCCACTGCTAGAGGATTTTTAGAAGCAGCTACCAGCATCTCTTCTGCAAGACTAAGAAGAAGAAAATATATTTGTTAATGGCAATTCTCTACTTGTATTCTTCCTGCATTCCCTCCAACATACACACTTCTAAGAAGAAAAGTCAGTCTGCAGTTTTAAACAGTATCTGAAAAGTTCTGTCACATAACTGTTGTCATTATCCTGTGCTAAACAGTGAGTCATTACACTGTTCTATATTTGAGTGAACAGTTAGATGGGGGGTGGATGCTGGAGGGTTGCACTTGGCCTTCTGTTTGAAGTTGACAAGTTCAGCAACATTGTTCAACTCTTCCAGAATAGTTTTGCTCCCTAAGGAAGAATGCATTTCCTGTCATAAATAAGTCCATGAATGAAATGTTTAACAGCATTTAAACTTCCTTTCATATGAAACATAAGAGTATTTTGGAAAAATTGCCAATACTTCAAAGAAATTTCCAGCAGCCTCTTCTGTTCCAATATATTGCTTGAGCTAGGGTAAAAGTCTTTCTATGTAAGTAATCATCTTCAAAAACTTCATATTGAAAAGAGCTGGGTTTTTCTGATGAAGCAAACTCCCATGTCTTGGTATATCACATATTTGATTTTGGTTATGCTGTAGTATTTTAAAAAGGGGAAAGAGGAGAGGAGAGGGGAGGAGAGAGGACAGTTATTTTGAATGGAGAAGGGAAAATGGCATAAATAATCTAAGAATGTAGTTAATTAAAGGAGTCTTTGTCACTTTCCTAGCATATGATCTATTTGATTAGGTTAAAAAAAAAAAAAAAAAAAGTGGTATAAGCATAGCTGAATTAGGATGTACTGGGAAAACTTGGAGGGTTCCAAGTGATAATTATCCTGAAGAAAGATCTGATTGTTGTCTACATTTGAGGCTTTGTTACAGGCAAAAGTATTAACCCTGAGGGGGAAGATGGAAAGTGTTGTATTTTTGAGGTCCCTTTTTTCTTTTCTGCAAAATCTCCACATCAAGAAACACAAGGCTCTGCATAATTTCTTACTGGGATATAATTTTTCTAAAGCAAGCAACTTAGTTCTTAGCTAATTATTGTAATACTGGTTAAAGCCTTCATCATCTTAGTGACAAATACATAATGTGAAATGACACAAACATTTCCCTGTTACTCCAGTCAGTGTTTCTCCATTTGTTTGAAAAAAATTTCTGTGATTTGAAGGTGGCCTGGTTGTTAGAAAATAATTGAGCTTTGTGGTCTGAAAATCAGCCATCTGTGGGGCATTTCAAGCAGGACAACTAAAATCATCGCTCGCTCCAAACTTTAAAGTAGATAGTCTGTTCAGAAGGGGGTTTTAATAGTTTTATTTATTTATTATTTCTGTTTGCATCTCCTGTTTATCTTTAACAGTTCATAGAGCTGGTTGTGCATGCTATCTTCAGTAACTGATTGTTGCACTCCCTTTCTGATACTGGGGAAGGGTCATAACCTCACAACACACTGATTACTTGGAGAACAGCTTCATTATTCAGATGTCTTTTTGAGCAAAATTCCTATTAATTGGACCAAAAATCATCCAAGATTTATAGATAATGGAAACACTGCAGATATGGTCTGCTAACTGTACATTTGTACATTTAGGTAGTTTGGGAGCTGAGCTCAGGTCTTTTGACTTGAATAGAGAATCATGGATTCAGCTACCTTTGTTCAGCCTTTGATTTTTCTGAAGTGTCATTTCTGACTATCAGTTTTGAGAGACTGGAAAAGATACATATAATGAAAAACTGAACAGTTTCTTCTCTATGCTGCAAAACTCTCTGTCTTCATGAATTTCCTCAAAGTAATACAACTGTACTATCTTGTAAAACCAAAAGCACATGGAATATCTCTGAGGCATTAAAATCAACACAACCTGTAATTGCTCAGTAGCTCTCTGGATTTCTCTTTTTATGTATTTTATTTTCTTGAAATTATTTTTTTAAAGGATGGAGGATACTGAAGGTCTAATCCACCTTTTGTTTATAAGACACCTGAGTCCCTGAAGTATTAAGTATGTTTTAAAAAATAAATTACATTTATGTAGCAGCTGTTTGTGCAACTATTAAGGCACATAAGGAATGTATTCATTAAGAACTGGATCTTCCTTAGTTCTATTGAGTTACAAAGTGAAGGACTGGCACCTACCAAATTACTGCAGATGTACAAATTTCTATACATTTAGCTGATGTTTGCAAGCCCTAAATTGGTGTGATTTTGACTCTCTAGAAAGCTGTAATCTTCCTGGAGTTACTGAAATTCGTACTAATACCTATTCACCTTAGAAAATTAGTTAATAGTCAAATTCACAGCCCACATGCAATTATATTTAGGTTCAAGCAATAATATCAAAAAACTGAATCATCAGAGCAAACTGAAATCACTCCTTAAGTGTTCCATATACATTTGTGTGTGTTCATACACAAACACATTTATTTCTGTGAAAGGCCAGTTTAAGCAAACTTGTGTGTCACCAATCTGCATATACATGAGTTTGTAGCTTTATAGACTATTGCTATGACTAGAGAAAAGAATTATTAATAAAGGTAAGTTCACAATATGTTAGTGGAGCTCCTTTTTTTTTTTTTTTTTT
>VWZE01015970.1:196534-227330 GCA_013396675.1 Eubucco bourcierii
TGTACAAAAATGATATGGACAGTCTGAAAAGTGTCCAGAGAAGGGCCACAACAGTGATTAGAGGAGTGGAAGAACTATCATGAGGAATCTGTCATATGAGATTTTGGGCACCTCATTACAAGAAGGATGTGGAGGTGCTAGAGTGAGTGCAGAGGAGGGCAATGAAGCTGGTGAAGTGCCTGGAAGATAAATCTATGTGAAGAGCGACTGAGGGAGCTGAGACTGTTTAGTTTGAAGAGGAGGAGACTGAGGTGAGACCTCATTGCTGTCTACAGCTACCTGAAAGGACATTGTGGAGAGGCTGCTGCTGGTTTCTCATAGGTGAATATTGATAGAACAAGAGGGAATAGCCTCAAGCTGTGACTTGGTGGGTTTAGACTGGACATTCTGAAACATTTTTTCACAGAAAGAGTGGTCAGGCATTGGAATGGGTTGCCCAGGGAGATGGTGGAGTCACCAACCCTGGATATGTTTAAAAGTTGTTTGGATGTGGTGCTTGAGGATATGGTTTAGGGGTGAACTTTGTAGAATAGGGATAATGATTGAACTTGATAATCCTGGGGGTCTTTTACAATCAGAATATTTCTGTGAAAACTGGGTTCATTTGGCCTTGAGAAAAGAAGGTTTAGGGGATACCTTATTACCACATACCAGTACAAAACAGGTGGCTAGCAGGACAATGGAGATTTCCTATTTATGAGGAGTAGCATAGAAGGGACAAGGAATAATGGATACAAGTTGCTTCTGGGGAGATTGCAATTAGAATGCAGAAGAAAAAAATTCACCCTGAGAACTCCCAAGAGAAATAGTGGATTCCCCTACATTGGTCAGACTGCTTGACAGGATGCTGGGCTATATTATTTAAGTGACATTATTACCTAGAAAGGTTGGACCAGATAATCTTTGGGGGGGGCCTTCCAACCTGATATTCCATGACTCTATGAACATAGGTATTAAAGAGAATGTGAGTTTAACCAAGCTTTTCTGATGATCACAATTCCAACTTTAAAGCTTGCAGAAGCCTGAGAAATTAATGAAATTTCTGTAAATACATTGATGAATTTTTTCCAAGGATGTGACTCTATTCTTGTCTTTTATGCAGCAAAACTATATGAAAATGTCTCCCAAATTAGTGACTGAGTCTTTCCCCTTTGCTATCTAAACTCTCAAACACTAATTAATTTAATTTCAACACTAATTTTAATATGGGCAGGATATTGTAAACCTGAAATTTTGTAGTGAGATGAAGACAGTTCCATTATTTCTAACTAAAATATCAATCTCCATTTCACTGGGCTATCTGTGAATGCAAACATTCTCAAAGGTGGAAAGTAAAAGGAGGTTAAGGCAGACCTTATTACCACATACCAGTATATAAAAGGTGATATTAAAAACTCAGGGCTTTTATTTGTGGAATTTAAACTCAGGGGTTTTATTTCTATATGTGTTTACCACAAAACCTCACATCTCTCAGGAAGCCATTTGATACACAATTTTACAGTCCCTCTTTCCTTAAGCTTTCAGTGAGAACAAAGCATGATTACGTTCTGTTTGGCATTCTTTGAATCCTTTTCTCTACCATAATTAGCATAAGATTTTCACAGACTTCAGCGAGTCCTTCATTTAACCCCATTTGTCTCCAGGGTGCCACCCCTTGCATACTGGGCTCCATCTTGAAGCATTACATCTGCTTTCAGGGCCACAGTACTGAACTAGGTGGTCTTTTGGTCTGATACAGTACAGTTGTTCTTACATTCTTATCTAATTTATTGCTTGTTTCTAGTCACAGACCCCTGCAGCTAAATGTCAAATGCTTTTTCTAAAGGAATGGCACATTTCATAGCTGGGATAGCTCAGATAACAAAAACAACAAAAGAGAGTGCAGAAATTCTGTCTGCTGTAACTGAGGTCATGGTATCTGTTTTAGTCTGGCTACCCTAGAACATTTTATGGTTGCTTATACACTGCCATTTCCTCCCCAGCAGACTCATGGGGAGCTTGTGAAATTGCTAGTTATAAAGATATTGAGGAGACTCTAACATCCTTCTTCTGTTCTCAGAGCGTCCATTATTTCTCAGCATTTGCCAAAGAATTTTTCACCTTTTGTTTTTCATGAGTTCTTCCTTGATATTTGCCATTTGTTGCATTGTGTGCATTGGCTACCTAAATGATGTGACATTCTTGCCCCTGGGACAGAAGAAAAACTTTTAATGCATGCGAATGAATGACAAACAGCTAAATAATAAAGCCTGCTTTTGTACACACACAAAGACTATTGTTTACAGGAGATGAGGTTAATTTTGCAAAGATGTATTCTCCAATGAACACAGTGAGTAAGTTTTTCTGGTCTGATTGTTTGTGGGTAGAAAGGAACATCCATTTGGAATCAAAATGATTGTTTGCAAATGTGTCTTTTGCAGAAGTGACGAAGACTATTCTCAGAGTATAAAGGTCTCTCCAGTTACATCTACACAGATTTACAAAGCAGCACTCTACAAGCTGCAATCTGTAAGACAGTGCAGAGTTTCCATTCCCTTTTTCAGTGAGTTAAAAATTGCATCCTGGATAGTGGTAGTATAGGGCTCAAGTTCTCTTGACATTGAGATATGAGTCAGGTATGTCATGCTTTTTCCTTTTTTTTGGACAGTTCTGTAAGCATAACCATCAGAGAGTTCTTTTTTTTCCCCTCTGTTTATGGTGAAATGTTTTGGGCATATGGAAACACAAATTCTTTTGAATGAAGTCTTCTTGTGAAACATATTAGCTTTAATGACCTTTTCATAGAACAAAAAATTCTGTGGTTTAGGGTGACATACATGGAAAGATAAAAAGGCATTAAGAGCAGCTAGTGGTTAAGTGGAGTGTAGAAAAACCAGCTTCACTTCCCTGTATTACATTAAATGAAAGTGAATGTCCTGCAGTCCAGGTGACTGAGCACTATTAAGCCCAAAATAGCATAATAGCTTGTCATCATTTTCTCATTTCATATTTTCAAGGACCTTGGTTTTGTTTTAGAGGAAAAAATGCAATTGTTGCAATTATCACAAAATTGCACGTTTTTAATTGCTCTCCTTAACAACAGCCATCATCATTGAACAGGCCACTTCACACCAGTATTAAAATGAACTCCAAACTGTGTTTTGCAACAAGAAGCAAAAGATTTTTTCAAGAAAGTGTAAAGTGAGAAATAAATACATGTTTTAGAATCCCATCTATATTTAGAGTCCATTTGAAGTCCCCAGAATTACTTTATACATGTCTTTGTTTGGAGCTGTGACCAAGTTGCAATAGATGACTGTTTTCAGTTTGCTCTTCTGAAAACCGGAAAATAGTATGGAACCCCAACTGCTTCCTAAAAATTCTTCTTTGTTCCCTCCCTTCTTCCTCCTCAAAAAAAGGAAAAGGAAAAAAAAACAGCAAGAAAACTTGATGTAGGTGATTCTGCACCCTCGAACAGCAAATCTGTATGCTTAGAAAACTAACAGTGGGCTGTAGAAAGTGCTGTATTTTCTGAAAATTTCTGTGAGAGCAGTCTGTGATACCAATTTTTTGCTTCTTCCTTTCCAAGAACACCAGCAAAAAGCAGATCTTTAACTGCACTTGTGGCTTCCTTAGCAGCATTTAAATAGAGTTTATTTTGTCATCTAGATAAAAACATTCGTTTTAATTAATTCTCTTTCAAATCTTTCAAGTCCATCTCCTGATGTGTCTTCAGCAGTAGTGACAATGTTATGAATAATGCTCTCATATCCTGATACAACCACTTCTTGAGCTTATTGCCAATTTAGTGAGACAAGGTTCCAAAATAAGAATGTAACTTACATGATCTCTCATTACTTTAGGCTAATAGAAAATTATACTTCTGTAGCCTGGTGCAGTTACAGGAATTGTAGTTTTCTCATGTTTGCTGTGACACATCTGGAATTCTTACCAGTATGTGAAATTCAGATGTCCGTCTTTGTTTCTGGCATGTCTTGCTATGGGCTTAGCCTGTCAAAACTTCACTTACACTGATCTGCCCTCTCCACACATCTCTCCCACTCCTTTGTTTTGTCTCCTATGGGCATTTTGCTTTTAAGACTTTTTCTATAAGATTCTCATTTATTCAGTATAGTTGTGCCCAGGCATATTGGTTGTAGTCTTTAGGATTTGGCAGTTGTAGCGTTTGAAATCCCCACCGATTAGTACGGATAAATGGCCATTGCCACCCTTCCCATAGATACCCTGAAAAAGGCCTGTGTTTTATCACACCCTTAATTGCTACAGCCCCCTCTTACCCTCCTGTGCACCTTAAACCCAGGCATCCTATCCATCTCACGCCATACTGCCTGCTCGCCAGCTTGCGTTGCCCCTGGCTGTCATACCTCGCCTTTGACTCAAATCCTTTTTCAGGCCTCTGAGCCAGTGAGAGTTCATTAAAAAGGTTCAAACAGTGTTCTGTGTATAAGCCGTAACTGCTGCAGCAAGCTGTCAGCACAGGGCTAACAGGGCAGAAATGCAGTCAGTGAAATCGTAGGTTTTGGTTGTACTTTCTGTTTTAAACTGTCAGATTGGGCTAAGGTGAAATCAGAAGTACCACTTGTGACCTCTACAGAAATGGCACATTATCTGTGTGCAGTTCTGGAACCCTCAGCATAAGGACATGGAAGTGTTGGAGCGGGTCCAGAGGAGGGCCACAAGAATGATCAGAGGGCTGGAGCAGCTCTGCTATGAGGACAGGCTGAGAGAGTTGGGGCTCTTCAGCCTGGAGAAGAGAAGGCTTCGAGGGGACCTGATAGTAGCCTTCCAGTATCTGAAGGGGGCCTACAGGAAGGCTGGGGAAGGATTATTTACAAGGTCTTGCAATGACAGGACAAGGGGCAATAGGTTTAAACTGGCAGAGGGGAGATTTAGACTGGATGTCAGGAGGAAGTTCTTAACAGTGAGAGTGGTGAGGCACTGGCACAGGTTGCCCAGGGAGGTTGTGGCTGCTCCCTCCTTGGAAGCGTTCAAGGCCAGGTTGGACAAGGCCTTGAGTGACCTGTACTAGGGGCAGATGTCCCTGCCTATGGCAGGGGGTTGGAACTAGATGATCCTTGAGGTCCCTTCCAACCTTACCATTCTATGATTCTATGATTCTATCAAAACTGCTACTTTTAGAAATAATTTTTGGGGAGGAAGGTTTCCAGATGTTTACAGGCTAAGCAGAACCGGTTCCATTCTTATAAGAAATATTTTGAAATCCATTGTGTGGCAGTGTTCTAGTGAATTAGTTTGTTTAAATGAAGTCAAGAATATGTAGAGGGAAAAAGGGACTCTTGCTGCTGAGTCAGAGGAGAGTTTTATCATTGCCTTGTTCTTACAGTCAGGATGGCAGACCATGGAAAAAGGAGCTACAGTTAAGTAAGATGTCATTAAGTACTGCCTGAGGCCTGTAACAAAAGCTTTTTTTCAGTCCACTGAACTTCAAAGGAACCCATACACTGCACAGCTTTGAAAAAATACAGCAAAGAAAGATCAGAAATATGCTTGCAAGAAATGGAGAGGCAAATACTGAAGTTATCTACTCCAGGTATACACCCATTAGTTCAAGCTGCCATAACACTCTAGGGAGAGCATGACATGGGGTTCAGCAGAAGTTATACATCTTTCACCTCAGAAGACCTAGAGTCACAACTAGTTGGAAGGAAGGAAATCTGGAAAGCTGTCATGGCACTTGTAGGGGTCTAGTAGTTTTTCATAGATGTTGACAACTGCCATGACTTGAGTCAGAACAGTAATCTTCACGGCCCCTTGGGCTGACCCAATAGCAGTGCTATGCTTCTGTGGCTGTATTAGGTCAGATCTCACCAAGCTTATCTTAAGGTAGCTTGGAGTCTGTATGCCTCACTGAAACTTACAGTGTAGGTAATACCTTTAATGATGTTTCAAACAGAAAAATAGCCTCTCCTGGTTTGGCAAAACCAGACACAAAGAGCTCATGTTTGCTTGGCAGCGTTTCCTCTTAATAAGAAAGTGTGATTCATTGTTAACAGGACACAGGACTATTTTTTTTGTTTGTTTAATTTGCATAGTTTTTGATGTATACTGTTCTATGATTTAGATAGACATTAATGAAATGTACGCTTTAAAGGAGATTTGCATCTATTTGCTCATATTCACATATTTTCAGCTACATGAGTTTGGTTTATTGATGTGATGTGAAAAAAGCTCTTATTTATTTTTATTGAAAGTAATTAATTGACTTCAGAGAAGAGGAAAGGAGTTTTCATTACTCTTCCACATTTATACCATGGGGAATGCTGTATGTGGAATACGTAGACCAAACATTATTCATCTTTCCCATGGGGATGATTAGAAGTGCATTAGGATTTCCTAAATTTGCTCACAAACCAAGATCAATTTCTAAGTAAGATTAAATGAAGAGAAATTGTGGTGAGTTATCAGATATAGTCCACTGTAGTATCTGCTTTACAATGAGCTTTGAGACACCCCATCATGCAGTCTATTGTTACAAGTATCTTCTGTACACACACTGCCTACCTTTTATGAAGTAATTGGAATTTAGCATGCTACAGTTTTGAAACATTTGAAGCCAATGCCTTAATGTGGGAAGCTTCTGGGATTAAAGAGTTTTGTAATGAGAAATCTTTAATGTGTTTCGACTAATTTCATTCAAGGTTCATCGACAGTGTTGCTATATAAGTGAATTTCTTCATTTTGTGGGCCTTCCCACTCTAATTAAAGATGTCATTGGTTTTGTTTTAAATCAGTCCCGAACGTTTCTAGTACAGCCATAACATTTTACTTAGTAATAAATTTATTTTTATAAAATGTCAGTTGCTGGTTAGAATTTTAGAAAGTATGTTTTTAACTGCATGATCATAGGTTTGACTGGGTAATAACTTTTGCTAATTAATTAATTAGCTAATAGTTTTGCTGTCTTGCCCCTATCACTGGTGATCCAATACTGTGCCTGGTCTTGAAGTTGAACAGTGCAACAGAAAAGGATGAGTGAATTGATGAAGTTCATACTGAGGCCCTTACATCTACACTCAATGCATTTTGAGGTTTTCATTTGGACTGATTTTGTTTCTCGGACTGATTACTTCTGTCGTATGTGATCTGAAGGATTAAATGTTGATCTGGATGCTGATAATGCCCCTAAGAGTCTGTCTTGACATTGGTATACATCCTGAGCATAGGTACTGCTTTAATTTTCAGTGTCTTTTTCATGCAGACCAAAACCACATTGTAAAGTGAAGCAGGAACAACTGGGGCATGTGCTTCAATGAAACTGCACTGTCTCTTTGATTCTAAACCACTGTAAGGTGCAGCTTCATTTTACTTTGGAGGTTGCTCCTCTTTAGTGAGGTGATCCTTTCTCTCATCATCATCGAGTCTGAATATACAACTGCCAAAGGATTTCCTGTGAAAGGGTTTGTTTTGATAGTTATCCACGTGAAGCTTAACTGTGATCATCTGTGATGAGGAGCAGACCAGTGCCAAAATAACATGACTAGTTCAATGTGTGATTACTAACTCTGTTAACAGAACTGACACTCACATTCCCAGATGACTTTCCAAAACATCGTATTACTTTTTCTCTCTGTCTAGATCTCACTGATTTGCCGTGTGCAATGCACTCAATACAGCAAAGTACTTTGTTAGACATAGATCAAGATGTTTTATATTTAAAAAAAAAAAGTTAAAAAACATTAAAATTGAAGTTCAAAATTCTGTTTCTTTAAGAGGTTTTAGGATTTTAAAAGATATTTCTCCTAGCCCATCTGTTATTAAGGAAGATAGACTTTTCAGCACTCATTCAAATGTATCATCACTTTCTCATTAGTTGTCCTTAAAGGCAGTAAAATGTTAGAATTAAAAAAGACATACCTGTATTAGTGCATCCTGTCCATCTTCCTGACAACATCCTTACAATGTTTTTTTCAAATGTTTTATTAGTGCCCTAAAGAAGGCCAGATTGGATGAGGCCTTGAGTAACCTGTACTAGTGGGAGGTGTCCCTGCCTATGGCAGGGGGTTGGAACTAGATGATCCTTGAGGTTCCTTCCAACCTTACCATTCTATGATTCTATGAAGAGACTTCTATGATATTGCTTAATGCAGTTTACTTAGGAGTCTGTTGCTGTTAATATAGTCTGTTTAGGCCTAGGGAAGCTGGATACTCATCTGAGTCTTCATTTCCATTTAATTATTTCTAGTTGTGTCCCCATCCACTATATCTTCCTCTTTGGCATTAACGCTTTGTAGGCATTTGTAAATTACCTATCATATTCTCCCTACTGAGTAATACTTAGATGAGCTGTGAATGTTATATTTAGGGGGTTTTTAGTTTTCTTCCTAAAACAAATCCTTTCAAGGATCTGAACAGATTGTTGGTCTTTTCACTCCTGTTGACAGTACCTAGGTTTTAACGTAATATTCTTTGTACATCTGAACTAGATTTCTGTAGGAAGGAGCTACTTAGAGTGTCATATAGCGTACAAGGCCCAGATTACTTTTTTTATGTGACCAGATTACGTGTTAACTCAAGTTCATTTTGGTCTTCGCTCAGGAGACCTCGCACAGAATTTCACCATCTTCTCTCATGAATTGTGTATTTTTAGTTTAGAATGCATTTTGAAATGCAGTCGGTTTGTGTGATTGGTTAACTGCAAGTGTGTGTTGTTTATAGGAGATTATTAATGAACACATTAAATAAAATTCATCATAATGTATTTTTACAGACTGGGCAAAAGTACAAATGAGCTGAATGAATTTAATCTATGTATTTAATCTACTTTATTTCATTTGTCCACTAATTTCACCTGAAGTTAAATGCAGATACAAATTACAAAATTGATGCAATTTGACTTTCACAAAACCACAGCCAGAGTCTCTGAAACATTTGACAGTGTCTTTCTCTCCAGCTGTTTTCTCTTACTTTATTAAGGTGAGAAGACTTTGAAGCAATAATATCAAGAATAATGTTCCTTTTGATTTTTTTCTCTTGTAGATGATCATAGTTACATTTACCCTTTCAGTGTCATTCTTTGTTATTTCTTGATTTTAAAATAATTATTATTTTTGTTAGTGAGGTTGGTAGCTAATTCATTTGCTTGTCTTGACTGCTTACACTCCACAGGTGACCTAAATAAATACTGTCTTACAAAAAAAGGTCCATATTAATGTCATAAATTTTAATGCTCATTTTAATAAGTCCATTAATGTAAAGATCAGTTTCCACTCATTCTTTTTTCCTTAGTTTTTCTGTTCTGGGCCTGGCACTATATTTCAGATGATTTGAATGATTGCTGCTTCCATCTGCTTTTCTCGCATTGACTTGATTATATATAATCTGATCACAGAATCAGAGTCACAGAATGTTAGGAGCCGCTAGAGGCCCACAGAGATCGTCCAATCCAACCACCCTGCCAAAGCAGGATCACCTAGGGCAGGCTGCACAGGAATGCGTCCAGGTGTGCTTTGAAAGTCTCCAGAGATGGGGATTTCACAACCTTTCTGGGCAGCCTGTTCCAGATGTTTTATTTTTGGTCAACAGTTTAAAGGAGGTGGATTGTTGAGTTGATTGTTCTGCGTCTTTGTAGAAGAACAATTTGTGTATTTTACTTCTGCTTTTCAATTACAGAGTTATATATATAACGTGTACATAGGATATGAAAAATATAATGCATGTATTTTCCGTGAAAACATGTCTTGTGTACATTTGGGAGGAAAGAAGTAAAGAATTGGACTAAAAAGTAATGGAATTACCAGCTATTGTCAGCTTAGGCCAAACCAAGAGGATGACTTTGGAAGAAAAAAGTTGACCGAAGTTCGAAACAAAGTGCGATCAGACAAGAGCAACATCAGGAAAGAGCAAGTAATAATAATACTGAATAAGCATAATCTAAGCCTGGATATCTGTGTCCTCCAGCTACCAAATTCCCCCAATTAGCAGCATTAAAGGTTGGCTGGGCAGCAGTGATAAACAGTGAGGTTATGGATATTCCATGTTATCACCTGCCTCTGCATCCACAGCTAAATTTGTGTTTAATTTGTCCGTTGATTTTCAAGAAATCGTGCAAGGATAATTGAGGCTTAAAGTTTCTGTTTCTTTTCTGGTCTTTCTAGTCCATACAAATAAGAGCAAAAATATGCTTTTATTTGTGCACGTTTGTGGATTGTTGAAAAATCTATTCATTGATAAAAGCTTGTGAAGATGGCCAGAGATAATCTTGACTGTGCTTATCAGCATGTTGAATTTTTATATTTGCAAAATGCATGAGATATATATAAAAGCAATTACTATAATACCTGTGTTATGATTGTGATTTTGGGGGTTTTTTGCAGAATGCACAAGCTAAAAAGGTGCATATGTTCCTATGCTTTATTCTTTATCAATTGTCTCTGATGGGTGTGGAACATAGAGGAAAAGATTACTGAACGAAATGAAGGAAAATGGTCACACTGAACACGGAAGTATTCCTTCCCATAAGTTATTCACCTTCACCTGAGAGCAATTTGTCTCCATATTTTTGGGTTTTGTCATGTTCTTGCCACAATCAGGTCTTCATTTGCTAATTGCTTTGAAAATAAGGTTGAAATCTTTATAGTCAAGAAAATGTTGCAACATTAACATTTATAGTAAATATCCTTAAAATTACAATGCAGTTAACAATTTTATCTGAAGCCTTTGAAACAAATAGTAAAATACTATCTCATTTCCATTCCTGGCACATCTGACATGCAATAATCATCAAATGCTTCTTGTAGATTTGCAGCTTAAATATAGGAATAGAAAGTATTACATTTTCATGAGTTAGAGTGATTTTTCGTTGATGTCATTAAACGTTTTACTTGCTACTGTCTTTTTAAACCTAGATTTACAGTGAAAGTAACATCTATGCAGAATGCTGTTGATGCTAGATTTTGTTGCACTTGTTTTATGGTGTCAGGGAAGTTTGATTGATTTCTTGAAGTGCTGGTTATTCATGAATCATGAGAGTCTGTGAATGCTCTGCTAAAATCTACAAAACAGCACCCTGTTTCTCTTCATCCTCATTCCCTTTGTTGTATGAAGTAGTTTTTCTCAGCTCAGTGGATTTGCCTGTCTGAAAGACTTCCATAAAAGCATTATATGCAAATGTGTGTTTCAATTTCACTGAGGAGGAAATTAGCTTTACCTGCGTAATTCTGAACCACTGTGATGGTGAAGAACAAAGACCACTAAGGAGTGTTAAACCTGTTCCCTGTTATAGCCAATGTAAAGTTTTAGACTCCAGTTTATAGGATCTGTATAATTACTTTTTATATGCTATTGTCATTGTTTGTCAGCTGTGGGCACTGCCTCCAGGCTTAAGAGGAGGATCAATTACGCAAAAATCGTTGTGTTCATTAAACTTCTATGTTATCTTGCATTAAGTCTATAGAAATTGAAATCCATAAGAATGAACTGATGAACAAGCAAAGAAATACAGCACCAGTGTCATTTTATCTTAATTGGGAAGCTCTTAGCCTTTTACCTTTCCATGTAGTCATTTCTTGATTTACTGCATTTCAAAAGAAAGCAGATATTGACTTGTTTCTGGTATTTATCTCTATTTAATTGGATATATTGTTTGTTAAATTGAGAAGTGCTAAAGGAAATAGCTTCTCTACTTCTCTCAGCTTAGGAACAGGCATGTTTGCAAAACCTGGCCCATTGATTTTCTTCTCATGTCTACTGTGTCCATATGGAGGAGGGAGCTTAATCACTTTTTAATCTTGATTATGTTTGCCATGGTGCTGATTGCAAGAATCTAGGGCATCCAGTAGAAATTACACACTTAAAATGTGTCTCCTCTTTGTGCAAGAAGTATTCAAACACTTTTCAGTGGTAAAGGGTTAAATGACATAGACAATAATTTACCATGAGACAGAAATTTACTTTTGTGATCAAGAAGGCCAATGCTATTCTGGAATGTATTAGAAGAGGTGTGGTTAGAAGGTCAGGAGAGGTTCTCTATTCTGCCCTGCTGAGACTGTATCATGAATACAGTGTCCATTTCTGGGCCCCTCAGTTTAAGAAGGACAGGGAACTGCTTGAGAGTCCAGCACAGAGCCACAAAGATGACTAAGGGAGTGGAATATCTCTTATGAGGAGAGACTGAGGGAGATGGGGCTCTTTAACTTGGAGAAGTGGAGACTGAGTGGTGACCTCATCAATGTTTATAAATATGTAAAGGGTGAGTGCCAAGATGGATGGAACCAGGCTCTACTTGGTGAAGCCCAGTGGCAGGACAGGGTGCAGTGAGTGGAAGCTGAGGCATAGGAAGATCCATGTAAACATAAAAAATGTTTTCACTGTGAGTGTGACAGAACACTAGAACAGGCTGCCATGGGGAGTTGTGGAGTGTCCCTGCCTGGAGGTGTTCAAGATCTGCCTGCATGCATTCTTGTGTGATCTGGTATAGTGATCCTCCTCTGCAGGGGGGGTGGACTGGATGATCTCTCAAGGTCCCTTCCAACCCCTAAGGTTCTGTGATTCTGTGACTTTGTGAATAATTCAGGGTTCTCTAACAATATGGAAGTCTTTGGGAAGAATCTTGATACAGATACATCATTATTTTACATGTGCTAGATGAGGTGCAAGAATCTTATACATCAGTGGTTTCTGTAGATTTTAAAGCTGTTATGTAGCAGATCCTTGCTGATTAGTTACAGGCTTTTCCTAAAGCAAAGCAAATCAACATCAATTTAATTTGAGTATAAAAGCATGTACTATGATCAAAGGATGAAGCATGACTTCTCCATTTAAAGGCCATTTCATTTTACAGTTTCAAAGATTGCAGGCTAGATTCAAAGACCGTTATATTAAAATATTTGAAGAAATCTCTGCTGTTCTGCAAATAGAATGATCTTCTGATGGGGGTCCTATCTATCAACACTTGTTTCTTTGATCATTTATGCATAGAAGTATAGCTCATTTTAAGCAAAGAAGATGAAAGTGTTTCAACTTTGCCATTCTGAGGATTGGATTCATCTTACCTATCTTTAGCATGCTGTTCTGGTAGGGCATAAATCCTGCCAGGCTGGTTTAACCCTTGTTCTCCTCCTCTTGTGTGTCTGGGAGTTGAGTAGAATGAGCAAACAATGGAGGCTTTGGCCCCAGCAAAACCTTGAGGGCTAGGAGCTTAGCACCACATGTCAGGTGTCTTGTGCTGCCCCTCAGCGTGCGTGTGTGGTCACAGGAGGTACAAAGCTTTGAATTCATTGGCCAGAACAATGGTGCTAGTGCCTATTGGCCAGTTTCACTTTCAAAATGATGTATTTAGTGAGGGGTGATTTAGAACCTGTGCCTTTCTGCACTGACCCTCCACCGGGAGCAGTACTCCATATGCAGATTGTTAACTGGGACTCATGATGGCCACGTGTGCAGCTTGCACTAGCAGCTCAAGAACAACTCAGTTCTTCTCTCCTGGAATATTTTGTATTTTACTGTGGGATCATTATCATGAGTTTGGGAAGAGTCCTTGTATAGGAAACTTACTCGAGGACCAAAGTGTTGTGAGTACATCTGCTAGAGTTGATGCTAAATAAGCACATTTAGAATTTTTCCTGTTTTCGCTTTCCTATTTTCCAGTTCTGATTGTTTAAACTCTTTAATTCTGTGTTCATAAATACCCTTTGTCCAACTACTTCCTGTCGACTGAAAATCCAAAGAATCTCAGGGAATTTTCCTGAATTTTTGAATAGTAATAATAAAAATTAATAGTCATACAGAAATTAAAAATTGTAATTCACAACAGATTAATAATTTCTACAACATGTGTGAAATGTCTAGGCTAAATTTACCATTAAATTTCCACCCAGAGAGTTATACACCTTCAGGAATGATTGATCCAGTCCTTCCTAGGTTCTAGTTTGGAACATAGAGAATTGGAGCAGCCTGGAGGCTGTTTTACCTCCTTGATTTAGAAAAGTCTACTAATCTAACTTAAATGAGTTGCCTGACTTCTATGTGGTTGAAATTAGATGAAATTAACTTTGAATGACTAAATTAGCAAAAGTATTAAAGACTCTTTCTTAAGGTTAAAACCCTTATGCCCAACTCTTCTTTAGCAGTTTTCTTGTTCCCTTAAATATTTTGAGCATGTGTCATTTAGCCTTGTTAAATTTTCACCCCATCTATTCAGTATATGTCATATGATGGCACTGTGAGACAAAGATGTCCTCCTACACTCAAGATCAAACAGAACTTTCTGATGAATTTTTTTCTTTTTTGGATGTCAGTGGAGAAGTATCCTCCACTGCTATGTGGGCTTGCTTGAATGATTAGCTCTTTTTTAAGTGCCTGAACACACAGATTCACGTAGTAATTAAGTTCCTGCTGTGAAAATTACTGTTCAAAGAAAACAATTTAAAAATATTTTGATTAACTGTTACATCAGTAATGAAGTGCAATATTTTATTGGTGAGGTAAAATCAGCTAGTGAAGAAATACATTAACGTCTCTTTGGAATCTTAGGGGAAGAACTTAGGCCTTACACTTCTATTCAGCAACTCTATATGTAACAAAGACCCTCTGCCCCCTTTGAGAAAGGTGAATCCCATCTGGTGCCAGCAGCCCTGGTGCTGTGTAGGCCATCTCACTATCGAAAACCTCAGAACTGCATCAGTGACACCACCCATGGAACAATAGACTGGATCTGTCTGTTTCTTCCAATGTTACTGCCTGCAACTGGAAGGAGAGTGAAAAATAACTGGTACCCCAGATTCCCTCACTCACCATCTCAAAACCCTGAAGTCTCCTTTGACTTCTCTTGTAGTATGAATTGCAGCTGCTGCATCTCCACCCACTTGGTACAACATACCACGCAGAGTTTCCTGATTATGTCCTTAACCCAGGCCTCAAGGAGACAGCAGACTTCCCTAACCGAAGGTCTGCTAATATATTAGGCCCTCTTTTGCCCTCAGAAGGAAGCTGCTGACAACTATCTTCCTTCTTTTCTTCTACAAGGTCATGACATGGAGGTTAAGCCGTTCTAACCTTGGCGACACCCCTAGTGTAGACAGGCTGTCATCCACATCAACCGTTGACTGACCTTCCACATCCAGAGCCTCGTACATGTCGTGCAGAGGAACCTGAGAAGCCAAGTGGATGAGGAGGGGTTTCTCCTGCCAGCCTGAGCATAGACTTGTCTCCATTCACTGGCTTATGCTGCTTCATTCAGCCTGGTGGAAGGAGGATTCAGGGTCCTCTTGATCTTGATGGGTGCTCCTATTTCTGTTTCAGGGAGGGCAGTGCAGTTCCACCAGTCTATCTCTTGCTAAGCCTTCCTGATGCTCCTTAACCTTCCTACTTCCTCTCAGCTCTACCACCAGGCTGAGCAGATAATCTACCTTGTCACTGCACACAGGCGTGTTCACTACTGCCATTTGTTAACCATTGAAAGCAGCAGCCTGAGACCTGGATGGCTGCATGTTTTCATGGGACTTCTGGCTGGCTGGCTACATCCATTCTGGTGAGCACAGAGGACAGAGATTCCCTCCAGGTGGAAATCATAGCTGAACTGAGAGTGATTACCACCAATTAAGCTCACCTCTTCACCTTCATATGCTTTTTGTTCTATTTTCAGTAGATATGACTGTATGGAAGGACCATAGTCCAGAGACATGTATATGTAATGCGCATCACATTGGCTCTAACTTAATTTTATGTCTTTTACACAAATCATGATTGCTTTATCATGTAACTACTTAAAATGAATTTGCTGTTTTCAAGTGATTAAATCCTTATTAGTTTATTATTGTCGTCTTTGTTGTCTGTATTTTGTTTTGGTTTTTTTTGCTTTATATGGGTTGAATAATTCCAAGACTATGAGTAAGAAATCTAGGAAATTTTCATTAGATAAAAGCTAAGAGTTCAGAATGTTGTTCAAGTATGGAGAAAATACATCCTGTAGTTTAGTTTGGTAGAACACCTTGTGAAATTCAAAGTGATCTAAATTTTCCTCTGAGCAGGTCTGTTCCTTGGCAACAATTCTGTAGTGAGCTGTACTGTCATATGTCCCTTTCCAGAAAGACACTGTGATATTTATAAATCTATCTAAGAATACAGATAATCCACACATTAAAGCATATGTCAGGGCATAGTTGTCAGTCCTGTCAACTTGCAGTTTTTGGAAGGAGCAGGAAGGCACATTGACTCACCAGTGTGCGGCCCTGATTTTAGACCTCTGAGCTCTGTAGAGTCTATTTTGTGCGAATATTTTACAAATAAATGTCCCTGTGTAAGATGTACGTTGAGATGTAGAGATAGCACTGTTGTAGAAGCTGCTACAAAATATTAGAGCAGATCAAATCTTACAGAATTTGGCAGATTCAGTCTGAAAGGATCTGGCAGCTCATCACAGACAGTGTGCAAATGGTGACTGTTTCCTTTCTGAAGGACAGTGCAAGGACAGAAGGGAGAGGGTGCTTACTGAAACACAGAGTATCACTCGGTATGCAAGGACAGAAAGTGAGGATTGCTGTCTTTGTCTGAGAAATTTTAGTGTACAGATATCCATGTACATTGAAACTGGTGTTGAACATCCTGATCCAGTGGAATGCTTCCTACAGTATTTAAATGTTTTACTGGCTGGCCATGCCTGGAAGTATTTCTGTAGAGCTATCAGCCCTGAATTCTGCTACCAGCTTCACACAAAGACTTGAGCAGCTGCCAATCAGTCACATTATTAAGACTTGAAATGCTGCAGGCTGGCTGAGCGTGGAATTATTTCTGCCTGTGGTTACTTTCCAAACTGTGTCACCTACTTCCCAGCCTGCCCTCACTTCTTCAGCTCAGTGTCTGTGTAAGGCAGACAGTGAAAATGAATTTTGAGTCCTTCTGGGTGCAGTTAACCTGTGAGGCAGTCTGAGAGTTCTCTTTTTGGCAAGGGAGTATGTTTTTCAGAGTGTGAGAACTGTTTATTAAAGTCCTTCTCTGTCTGTGTGTGGTAGGAAGAATGTATACAGCTACCACTCCCCTGAAATACTATTGTAGTTCATATTTGAGGAAGAACCGTGAACAACAAAGACCATTCCTCTACAAAAAGGATTTCTTCTGACTCAGGAAATCCCTGAACTAAAAATTACTCGTTGCAGAGAGGGAATTTTGGAAATGATCATGTATTTTTGCCCTCTGCTTATGAGAAGACAGGTTACATGTACCTCTGGTTTGAGTTGGAAAGTCTGCTAACATGTTGTAATATCAACTACTCTTTGCTAACAGACAAAAAGAAAGATACCCATGAACTTTCTTTTTCTTACTCTGCCTTTCAGTACTGTCCAAAAAGAACATTTCCTTTTCAACTGAGAAATCGTTCTTCACTGTCTTGTCCTTATGCAGTTCTTCATACTATCACCTATCAGGAAAGATGCCTCTGATGTCACCTTCTTTTCTTTGAAATTAAGCACAGGTTATGCTTGAAAAAAAACCTCAGTAAGGCCCTTAAGCAAGATTGCAGATACTTTGGCACAGAACTTGAAAAATATTTATAGAATCAGTTCATTTTCCTTTCAGGAATCATCACAGCTTGAACCATTGCTTTGTGATCTAACTAATAAAGGAAGGATTTCTAAACCTTGTAATGCAATGTCTAAGTTTTGACTAAAGTGAAATGTGGACTGTCAACATGCCAGACATATGTTGGTCAAAAATCCCAGATTCGGTGAGGTTTTGTAAAATGTTCTTGAAGGAGACAAGTGCTACTTCTCAGACTGTAGATTGATACCTTTCCACTTGCATTTTAATGTCAAAGAATTTTTCCACAGAAACAATGTGGGAAGGGGAGGAGGGAAAAAAAGGAGTTTTTCAACAGGGTTTCAAAGGAGAAAAATGTCAAGAGCTTTGAACATAAAGCAAACTACTGCGTTTGCTTATTGCGGATGTACTGATTAACAGAAAAAGTTATTAAGGAATAAATTAAGAATTATGACATTTACTTCAGCATCAAGAGCAGCGTGGCCAGCAGGGCAAGGGAGGTGATTCTCCCCATTTACTCTGCTCTCATCAGACCCCACCTGGAGTACTGTGTACAGTTCTGGAGCACCCAGCACAGGAAGGATAGTGAACTGTTGGAGTGGGTCCAGAGGAGGACCATGAAGATGCTCGGAGGGCTGGAGCAGCTCTGCTATGAGGACAGGCTACAAGAGTTGGGGCTCTTCAGTCTGGAGAAGAGAAGGCTTTGAGGAGACCTTCCAGTATCTGAAGGGAGGGATTATTTACAAGGTCTTGCAATGACAGGACAAGGGGCAGTGAGTTTAAACTGGCAGAGGGGAGATTTAAACTGAATGTCAGGAGGAAGTTCTTTCCAGTGAGGTTCGTGAGGCACTCGGTGAGTTGCCCAGGGAGGTTGTGGCTGCTCCCTCCCTGGAGGTGTTCAAGGCCAGGTTGGATGAAACCTTGAGTGACCTGTTCTAGTGGGAGGTGTCCCTGCCTATGTTAGGGGCTTGGAACAAGATGATCTTTGAGGTCCCTTCAAACCTTACCATTCTATGATTCTATGACATTTACCTCAGGCATACCATTGTATTCTTTTACTCTTTCTGAAGTATTTTTTGCCTCTTTATTGTAAAGTGTGTCTAAACACATTGTCAGTTTTCAGTATTGTGTTTATTTTAATCTCAGTATAGTACTATAGCTCAGTATGGTACTTAAGAAGGCATTGGAAGTGCCTATTGGAAGTGGTGGAAACTGATGCACAGCAGGTAAAAACAAACCAAAATAAAATCAAAACAAATGAGAAACAAAGCCCAGCACTTTTACCTATTAAAAAAAATAATCATGGCTTGTCAAGTTTCAGTACATCAGGAAAACGCATTAACAGAATGTTCAGTTCAGAAAAACAAAACAGTTTTATGTTGACTGTCCTTCTTCATGTTTATTATTGGCTTTTTACTCTCAGTCCAGTTTGGACTATCATTTCTCATCTATATCTTTGCTGACACATGTCCCCATAAGAGGATGACAGTAGCTCCAGTGCTCCTTATCATTCCTTATGAGCCATCCTTATCTATCACTACCACACTGACTCACTCTCCTTCCTCTCACTCAGATTATTACCCATTTCAGCTCCCTGTGCCTTATCCCCTAGGCAGTATCTAAATACTGATACATTTCCTTTAACATTTTTTGCAGCTTCTTTTCCTTTCCACACATCTATATCTTTCCTCTCGTCCTTCATTGATCAGTGCAGGCTGCTTTTCTTATGCACCTCTGACAATCACTACCAGCTTTTCTCCACCTCACTATTAGCACAATTGCAATGAAAATCAGATTAATTAGTACTTCTTCCTGTCATTGCAGCCACTTAAAGTCGTTTTTCTTTGTCTGAGTCCTTTCACAGTGTATTGGTTTGAGTTTAAGCTTCCCAGGGGACTAAAAATATAGCTAACAGAAACCAATACAATAATAATAGGATGCCTTCTCCTCTCCCCCATTCAGAAAGAAAGGGGCTTGGATGTAGAGAGAGAAGGGGCAAAACACCCAAAGAACACGCTCTTTCTCTCTGGATCAGTGTGTCTCACGGACTTCTGCTGTGTAACCTGACTAATCATTCTGCTTCTAACTCCCCTTGCTGATCCAAGAACCAAGAGTGGTTGGGAGCCCTTCCTGGGGACTCTGATTTCTGGGAGGGGTATTGTGTTTCTGTATTACCTTTAACTTGTATGTTTCTGCAAATGTTCCTGTATGTTGTGTATATCTCTGCTTGTACATTGTGCTAAGCTGTAAATAGAGCTTCAGTCCTTAACTTCCAGCTGACTGAGTCTTGTCTGGGTGATTTACATAGGGGTGGTGGTGGGGGACATGGGTAACTCCCAAACCATCACAACAGGTCTTCACACCTGTTCATATTTATTTCATTTGCCATTGTACCTTCCAGTATTGTTCTCCAGAAAAAACTTTCTTTTTTTTCCCCTCCCCATCTCTTCACTATTCTGCAAATACAGGGTCCGGTATATTGTGATTGTTCAGTGATTTGTTTTGGGTTTGTCAGGTTTTGGATTTTGTTTGCGGTTGGGTTGGGTTTGGTCTGGTTTGGTTTTTTTGTTCATTTGTTGTTGATGTAATTCTTCTCTTTGTGGTCTTTCCAATGCACCTATATGTTATGTCTATGCATAAATGGCCTTGAACTTTCAATCTCAGTTACACAGTTCCCTTTTATCTTTAGCCATGTAATTTGGGTCAGATACAGGAACAGTTGGCACAAATGAAGGGCATGCATTTTATTAAAAATGTTCAATTTAAGCATAAGACAATTAACATGCTCATAATGCATATTACATATGTATCAAGGAACATGAATAAATACAGTTATGATAGAAAAGTAATGCATCCTAGTATTGCCACCTAATTTGCACTTCATATGTTATTGATAATATTGAATGGTAATTCAATATTATTCTGGGAGAGCACTAATAAGGGCTTGTCTATGTGTAATTTATAGATCAGACAGACTTGGTTATTTTACTTTTAAAAAGAAGGCAATAAAATAATAATGCTCTTACTGAATTGAAGAAGAATACAAGAAATTTGCATTTAAAGATGTGCAGGAAGGAAAAAACGGAAATACACAAATCCTTAATACAGATATGGGATACACGAGAATTCCCCCCAAATCTTCCCTCCAACCAAGCTAATCCACCAAAACCCCAGTGCTCATTTTCTGCCCCCCACATTGTCTCCCATTAGGTCCAAGCATGCCATAAATTGTGCAACTTGAAACTCGCTGCAGCCTTAAAAGCCACAGGCAGGTTTACTTCCACATAGATACCACAGATGATCTCCTCTGGAGATCTCAAAGAAAGGAAGAAAAGAGAAAAAGTGAACTTTGCTGCCCACTTATAGAGTGACAGCAGGATTATGGGATCGAATAAAAATATTGTGATTTCCAGGGACAAGGAAATCCCCTGGGACAAGACTTTATCTCTGTGGTCTTCTTAGGGGAACCTGGGACTCCTTAAACTACCACGGGGCTGGATATACAACATAGCTTGGGAATTAGAACTATTGCGTGACTGCTCTTGTTATTCCAAGTCAATTTGTCTAGGCAAATATTTTGTACCTAATAAGTGGGGCCTACAGGAAGGCTGGGGAAGGATTATTTACAAGGTCCTGCAATGACAGGACAAGGGGCAATGGGCTTAAACTGGCAGAGGGGAGATTTAGACTGGATGTTAGGAGGAAGTTCTTTACAGTAAGGGTGGTGAGGCACTGGAACAGGTTGCCCAGGGAGGTTGTGGATGCTCCCTCCCTGGATGTGTTCAAGGCCAGATTGGATGAGGCCTTGAGTAACCTGTACTAGTGGGAGGTGTCCCTGCCTATGGCAGGGGGTTGGAACTAGATGATCCTTGAGGTCCCTTCCAACCTTACCATTCTATGATTCTATGAAGTGGATGAGACATTTTCTTCTTTTTCTTCCTTTTCAACTGAATCAGAGGGGTGTTAAATTTCTTTATATGTTAAATAATAATTTAAAAACCTGTTTCTTCTTCAGTCTCATCACTTCTCAAAGTCAAGAATTTCACAGAACTTATGTCCTCATGAGTAAATTTATACATTTTTGCTCCTAGCCTCAGTTTTTCCATGGAAGTTGGCATGGCTTTAGCTTCATTCATCTAAACCTGCATAGGAAAATATTATGTATTAAGGTTGGTATATCAGTGTGCTGGTTTGAGGCTAATTGGAATATTTTAATGAAAATAAATATATCACAGGCTGTGAAAAGAAAAAAAAACCAAACAATGGTGATGTCTACTTCACTCATAGGCTTGCTGAGATGTATAAGAATCAGAACGCAAGCATCGATAAGACACTCTCAGAGAGTCTTGGTCTCTCTAGCTTTTTGCCTTCTCCTCTCTGCCAAGTAACCTAACTAACCACTTTCCTTCTAACCCCCCCTGGCTGATCCTCCAAACTCACCTTGCACATAAGCCAAACCCTGGGGTAAGGTAGAGGGGTGGAAAGAAGGTGGAAGGGTGGTTGGGAGCCCCTCCTGGGGACTCTGATTTCTGGGAGGGGTGTTGTGTTTCTGTATTACCTTTAACTTGTATATTTCTGTAAATATTCTTTGTATATCGTGTATATATCTGCTTGTAAATTATACTAAGCTATAAATATAGCTTAATTCCTTAAATTCCAGCTAGCTAAGTCTAGTCTGGGTGATTTTACAAAGTGTGGGGGTGTGGGGAACTCCCAAACCACCACAATCAGCTTATATTTTTTTCAGCAAAACTGACAGTGTAACATCTGGTTTCCTTGGCTCATGCAGAAAAGTCATAAACACAAAGGCCATTTCCTTAGTGTCTTTTTGAAACAATCGTGACAAAAGATCTTGAAAACATTTATTCTTTGAGTGAGGTTTGGCCTCCTCAAGAGAACCCAGGATTTTCCTTAGGAGATTTTTAGAAGTCCTTTGGGAGTCCGCTGTCACTGAAGCACCGAGTGAAATAAAACTATGTGGACATGTAAAAGGAAGAATTTCAAGAGCAAAAGTAGAAATGCAACCACCACCAGCTTTAGCCTTTACTGCATATATTGCAAAAGTAAACCTTACTTTCTCAGTACATTTTTTACTACTCTGTTTTCCCTCCGCTCTACTGTTTGCCCTGATTTTTGCATCCCAGCAACATAACAAAGTCAGTGATTTTTCTTATGGTTTCAGTATGGCCTTCATGTGTGTTTGGATTTATTTTAGAAGAGGTCACAGCAAATGGTTCATATGTGATTTTTAAATGTGCAGAGTAGTAGTGAAACAAATAGGTAGCATTAGCTCTTTTGTTGAAGTTTTGTACAAAGCAACTAATCCTTCTGCCATGCCAGAAGACCAAGGCATTGTAAATAAGATCTGCATTATTTATTGACAGCTGAGAGCATGCTTTCAATTGTGTGAGTAAGACTTTCTGCTCATAATCTTTTCCTGAGGGCAGGTACTGACCTCACTAACATGCAGAAGGGCTATTTGCTCACTTTGTGACTGCTGGAACACCTTTCTTTTTTTTTTTCCACTGGACATGAGCGATGGAATTTAAATGTATTTTTTGGCAAAAGCAGGAAAACTTCATGCCCCAGAACACAACCAAAATGATGTAGATGTGATGGGCTTGCACAGATCTTCACAGGGAAAACAAGTTTGAGGATGCTTTCCAGCCTGGTTTCCAATATTTTAAGGGTTTCAGGAGGTGCCCTCCACACTATAGTAAAGGTTTAAAAGCTGAATTAAATTTGAGTGCTATTTACTCACAGATTATTTAAAAAAATAAAAATCTAGTCTGTAATTAACAGCATTATTGTGAAGATTCAAGGTTGTATGTTGCCTGTGAGAATGTTTTAAGTGTCACACTGAATGCAGAACAACATCTTCTTAGGTTACACACGTGCTTAGTGTCTAGCAGACATTTATGGCAGAGAAACTTGATGAAAAGGATGCTTAGCTGTGTGATACAAATCTTGGACACATGGGAAGAGATAGTCAGTGGAATCATGTCAGATCCCACATGCTTGTAGAACTTCATGAACACCAAGGTTATAAAATACTGGCATTTGTCTTAATTGCTAACATTTTTTTTCCTTGTTTGAGTACATTGTGTTATTAAAAATACAGGGATTAACAGACACAAGCACAGTGGAAGAAATGTGAAGTAAGTCAGAGTACCATATTGAGAATCGTATTAGTTAAGTCACTCATTCAGACTCCATCAGACCCTGTTTTAGTGGCTGCTGTTTATTTCCTTCACATCATCTCATGTTTTGCAGCAGTCCAGTTAGTAAAAGATCTAAATTCCTTCTTTTCATTTTTTAATGTTACAAAGTTAACAGGAGACTTTCCTATTAGTAAAAAGTATTTTCTTGACAAACACAATTGTTTGGTAAAATGTATGCAGAATAAATCTCTCCTTTTATTGTCCACTGAAAGCTGAGTAATGCCTCCAAGCTTTACAGGTAAATGTGATCACCACATCTCATAGTTTCAGGGGATGATTGTTAAAATGGACACATGTGCTTTTTTAATTTGCTTGGGATGTATTTTTCCTTGTTTTGAGGAAGATGCAATTATTTTTTAAGTCACTGGTGTCTTAATGTTCAGTGTTTTCACCACTGCAATATCTCGCAGTCTCACAAAGCAAGAAGGACCTTAGACTTTGAGGAGTTTGGAGGAGAAAAGTATTTGTTCACTTCACATTACTGCTCTTCCTGCCAGTTTGGGAAAATTTAGGTCTTACTTTAAAACCTGCGTTAGAAGTGCTGGCAAAAATAACCCTCTGATGTATCAGCTTGTGTAATTAGATGGATGATACTTCAGTAACTCTCGATGATCCCATCCTATTCTGTTCATGATTCTGTTTTGACTGTCAGTCTACAGCAAACAGATGCTTTACTAAAAAGACAACCATGTTTTTGTTCTTTATTTTAACTGCACCTGATTTAAGCTACGAGACTCGGAGAGTGTTCTCTTCCTCTTCACCCTTCTTTGGTTGATTACTTGTTTGAAAAGGTTGCTATGAATGGCTTGTAAATAAGGGCTAATGACATTACCGTGCACAGGAGAGAGACAGACTGATGTGGATCTCGTGTTTTTCCAGATGAGGATAGGCATTCACTCAGGATCAGTGCTGGCTGGAGTTGTTGGTGTAAGAATGCCACGTTACTGTCTCTTTGGGAACAATGTCACCCTTGCGAGCAAATTTGAGTCAGGAAGTCACCCACGACGCATCAACGTCAGTCCAACCACATACCAGTAAGTCCTCTTAGCCTTTTCATACTCTTTTTATTTCAGTTTCCTTTGAGTTTGAGCTTGTAACGTGCTCTGTCCTCAACACATGAACTTCAACAGAAAGGGCACCAGGGCAACTGGAAAGAGGTGTTGCATGGAACTGTCGGTTTTGTTTACAGGTTTGTATCAGAATGTGTGAAGAAGTCAGTGGAGGCAAGGAAGCACAACAGGAAGGCAAATCATTTCCGCCTAAAATAATAAGTAACAGAAGTGGGAGATGTCTCCCAAAGCACTGTAATTTTATGCACTATTACAGCTTCAGTCTAAGGGTTTGGGTTCTACCCACTACAGAGTTCATGGAGAGGAGGATATTCTGATTGACATAGAAGAAAATCTTTAATTTCACCAGTAGGTCCAAGCTTTAAAAAAGTTTTTATGCTTTCTTGAAGACAAAATTTCTTATTTAGCACTGTAAAGAGACACTTGATAGAAGCATTTTCTTAAAGTAGAATAAAGATTGAAAATGGCAAAGCATTATCCCTCGCTCTTTGTAGAAATTATGCAAATGGAGAGAAGGGTTGATTAAATCTGGTTATGACGAACAGTTGCTAAATAAAAAAAGGGTGTTCCTATTTGTTCAAATTTGACAGCTTGGCTATTGAAGTTTCTGCTGCCTGAATTACTACAGACCTACTCACTTTTTGGTTTTTTCCCCCCCCAGAAGATCTCAATCTTACTGTTTTTCTAGTGTTCTATATCTGAAGTAATTTTCTGAAGTATGATTTAGCTCAGATTCTGGGACTATTCTTCTGTGTTAAATCTGTATGCAGCTGCTCAAATAACACTGCTTCTTTTTTTTTTTTTTCTTATATGTAACTGTGAATTTCAATATTTTATTTCCCTCTACCTATCAATGTAATTTAAAGTTTTAAATGAAATTTCTTCATCTAAGAATTGAAGCATCTGCTATGCTGAAATACAAATCAGTCAGAAATTAAGGTAGCAAGTAATTGTAGCTAGTGGATGATATTACGTTGTTCTGAAGAGCCCATTCACTCAAGATCAGATTTGCACAATGGAGCAAGTGTAGCTAGTTGAACAAGAGACAGAAAAACTTCTGACAGAAAAACAGTCTTTTGAGTATAAAGTGAACAAAAGCAGATTTGTACATTTGTCTGAAAACATGCAAGAGAAACACAGACACAGCTTACTATTTGGTACAGAAAATATGTTCAGTTAAATAAAAATAAATTCAATTAATATACAGAAAATTACTATTTAGAACTTGGAACCTCTTGTCCACAAAATATTGTCTTTAGGACCTTCCCAGTTCTAGTGGCATTGGTTCCTGATCATCCATTGTGGGCTAGGAGAAACCCTGTAAGATGTTGTTTGAAAAGCGATCACAAAATTGTTCACAAATTTCCCCCAGTTTTGCAAACTTTGGCTTTGTAACAGACACCTGAATTTCCCTTGTACAAGAACAGTTCTTACAAAGGCTTTGTAACAGACACCTGAATTTCCCTTGTACAAGAACAGTTCTTACAAAGGCTTTGTAACAGACACCTGAATTTCCCTTGTACAAGAACAGTTCTTATAAGGGATATTCTCCAGTTCTTATATAGGGATATTCTGCAACCTGAGAAGGTCTTCGAGGTATTCTGAAAATGAAGTCTATATTTTTAGGATGATAGATCTTAATACTTCACAAATGTGGTTCAGAAGTGTGATTGCACTCAGAGCTCTGGTGTTGCTCAAGACTGTGTCCCTAAGAGCAGAAATTGGTGAGCTAGGCAGCTTCATATTATTTTAAGAAATATAAATCTGGAAATGTAAGTACTGATTTTTTTCTGGGGCAGTGATTCAGAGAACTCTTTTCTTGGCATGCTGAAGCCAGAATCACTTTTAGTGTACCAGTACTGATTGGGTTGGGTTTGGTTATGAGAGTGATGTGACACATCTTCTGCGACACAACAGATTTGTGGTTGTTGGTGAGCAACATCATCTAGCTGAAGATGTCCNGATGAAGTGTGGTGAAGATGTCCCTGCTTCTTGGTGTAGGTGGGTTGGACTAGGTGACATTTAAAGGTGTCTTCCAACCCAAACCATTTTATGGCTCTATGATTGTATGTTTTCTTTTTATCACATTGCTGGTAAAAAAAAAATCTGTTCTGAAAGTCAGTTTGGGAGGTCCCAGATGAAGGTTGTTAAAAATCCATGCTTTGGTAAGTGACTTCAAGTACATTCTAGCAAAGAGAAGGTGGCTTCTGCTTGTGTCTCACTTTTCCCCAGCTACTGCAGATCATACCATACCATAATAAGTCAAATACAGGTAACCAGGTTTCAGGGAGTATTGTTACTAAGTCTTAGATAGCATAATGTGGTCAGATTTCCCCTCGCCCCGCAGCGTGTCCTCCGGGTTGTACCAAAAAGGGAGTTGCAATTTCCCTTTAATTCTAGAAATCTAGCAGGAACAGGATCGTTTGTTTCAGGATGGACAAACTTTCACCTATATAATCATCATGTCTGGGCTTATCTCTTCCAAAAAGTTACAAATTTAGACAGTTGATTTCAAAAAGGGAAGGTAGTAGAAACGTTTCTCTTGATGCAGTAATGGCATAATACAGAATTGCAAAAAAATTAACACAATAAAGTACAGAATTATTGGTATTTGTCATTGCATTATAGTGCTATGTGAAAAAACTCTGTTGAGCAAATTCAGTGCTCCATTCAGACACTTTTAAATGCAAAAAGAGGCTAGGCACATGGTTACAGGTAGAAGAGGTAGAATTGTCAAGAAAATACATGTTTGAATAAGGGCCAGTTATCATTAAAGATGAAGGGCTAAAATCAATGATGGAAAGAATAGGAATGTGTTTATTTTACCTACTTCAGAAATTAGGTGAGAAAATAAAATGAATGTGCATGGGGTGACTTAGAAAGGCTATTTCAAACTGTATCTTCTGGCATGGTTCAAAGCACAAAAACAAGGGGAAAAAAAATCACAGAATTAACTGCTGATGTAGTAGCCAGGAGACACTGCAATTAGAAAATACTCTGTAGGGCAGAATTATTTAGAGCTTTTGAAGGTGATCTAGGAGTTTTGAGTGTGATATACTGGTACTGTCCAAACAAACAAGTAGTGATCTATGTATCTGTATGACTTTTTCTTAAATATAATTTGCATGAGTATGTAACTTGTTCTGTATAAAGTGATTAATCATAAATTGAAATGCCATTATGTTTGACCTTATATTTCATTAAATGCTTCCATCCGATCATGCTGTGCCACTGTGTACTCAGTTCTGTTTTTATTAGCTAATAAGCAGTGATTTCCAATGTAGATAATTCTGCAATCAGTATGAAAATAACACAATTTTCAATTAATTAAAACTATTGACATTTATCATTAGATGTTTGTGTCTGCCACGCCCCCAGTGAAAATTCTGATATCAATTTTCTGCTTACAAGTCACACAGATACTGGGAATGTGTCTGATACTTATCAGCTTTTGTTTTACAGTACAGATTATGCATTATAAAGCATCACCAGCATTCAAATTATAATTACACTTCAGAATGCCTGTTACTGATTTCAGACACTTCTCTGTGAGCCTATAATCTGCCTGTGTGAGAGCTGGAGTCTAAAATTCTACATTTGAGATCTGGTGTTGCCTAGCAGCGGCAGCAACCATGAACCTGGGGTAGCCTTGCTCCGGTTGCACCTGCTTGGGCAAAGCTCTGTCATGCACCTTTTACAAAGTTGGCCTTTGAATCTGTTGGAGTAAGAGCTCACTTCTGTTCAAAGTATCTTTTTCTCTTCAGTTACTCAGGTCTTTTGACTGCAGGATTACAGAGCCCCATCTCCTTTGAATGAATCACTGAGTGCTGTAAAATAAGGGCTCTGGAACGGCACTGGTAAAACTTCCGGTAAATCATGGAAACTGGACAGAGAATGTAAGCTCTGTGTCTGTTTAGCCATGTATCCAGGAAGGAATAGGAGAAGAGTAATGTGTTCTCTGTTTTTTTAGTAAACTGGCAAATCCAGCTCAAGATTTATTTAATTCATTTACATTATACTGAATTGAATAAAATTACCCAATTTTCCATACTGAGGAAGGAAGCGCAATGAGATTTATGAGACTTCTTCAGCACAGAAGAGAGATTAAATATTTTTAAATTCTTTGTTTCAGCCTTGAATAATGATGTTTATAGGATATTAATATAATATACCTACATTCATCCTGTTTCCCTAATAGCATTAGAATGTAATGCCTTGGGATCTCTAAGCAGTTATCAAAAGGAGGTAAGCATAATTGTTGCTATTTGTCAAGTTGCTGCATTTAAAAATGAATTATCTTTTTCCACTGTTTTCTACCTTTGGTCTTTTCCAGCACATATTTCCCTTGTGTAGAAGGTGTTTCTAGCTTGAAGTGGTGGGTGCTTCCCATTTTCATATGTTGGGCAGTATGTCTGAGCTTAGGCAAAGACGGACAGGCAGTATGCCACATCCTTACCTGATTTAGGAGAGAGATCAACCAAGCATTCCTCCTTATTGAGCTAGATAGGGTCCTTGCTGGTTGATCTGCCTAAATTGCCCCTCAGCCTTTAAAACTGGTTAAAAACTGAAGAATGTGGATGTTTTCATAACAGTTATCTTACAAAGTGTTTTGTGAAAGAAATACTAATTTTAGGTTATTAAGCAGGGTGCATTTACATCTCTCTTTATGCTGATTTTAAATTTAAAATATGCATTTCTATAAACTCCTTATAGATAGTTATTTTAATACAAATGTTTTCCTGCAGGTTATATTTATATCTACATCTACATTTTCCTGAATCATACAGACAAATAAATGAATTTCTCTCCAAGACACTTTTCCAATGATTTTAGATTTTATTTCTGAGCATTTGTTAAGACACTTTATATCAGTCAATGCACCATGTGTGTTTTCATGAGACACATTGGTGGACAGGCAATTTAGTTGTGGATAGAAAGGAAAGATGGTTTAATCATAAATAATGTTGTGAGTCTAATCACTAACTAAATAAGAATTTAGTGTTAAAAGTTTAATTGTTTAGTGGTAGTAGCTTAGCAGTAATGGTGGAATTGTGAGCTTTAGGTGAGCAGTTGGACTTGATGATCTCAAAGGCCTCTTCCAACTCAGCAGTCCTGTGATTCTATGATTCTAAGTCTAGTCAAAATGCACAGCTGTATTCTTGGTTTTCTATTCTCAGTGTTATCTGCACCCCCATAGTCACTGTGGTTTGTGATTACAGTCCTGGGGCCTCTTCTCTCTGCCCATGCTTCTGCTTCATGACCCTGTGTTTTTCTTCATGATTCATAGATAGCTGGCTCTGCACAGAGTAAGTCTGTGTTAGATCACTGTTCATTAGTTAACATATTTGTTGAACCACATTGTTCCATACAGCTAAACTAAAGCAGTAGTCATCTGACTTCTAGACAACTGCTAAAACTACAAAAAGCTGAAGCCTGGATGAATCCAGACAAGTCCTGAGTGCAGCACTATAAAATGAATGCAAAGCCTAGGACATTTTACTAGTCATAACAAAATACTATTTAAAGAATCACAGAATTGTCATGGTTAGAAGGGACCTTAGGGGTCATCTTGTTCCAACCTCCCTGACGTGGGCAGGGACACCATCCGCTAGATCAGGTTGCCCAGAGCCACGTCCAGCCTGACTTTAAAAACATCCAGGGATGGGTTCCCAGCACCTCCCTGGGCAACCTCTTTCAGTGACTCACCACCCTTGTGGTGAAGAACTTCTTTCTAATGTCTGATCTAAATATACCCCCTCTAGGTTGGATCCATTCCCCCTAGTCTTATCACTACGTAACACCCTAAAAAATCCCTCACCAGCTTTCTTGTAGACCCTCTTTAGATATTGGAAGACCACAATAAGATCTCCTCAGAGCCTTCTCTTCTCCAACTCTCTCAGCCCATCCTTGTAGGAGAGGTGCTCCAGCCCTCTGATCATCCTCATGGCCTGTTCACTGAGCCTAATTCTCTAATGTCCCAGACAGAGCAGAAACCCAGTATTCCTTCTGCTTAGG
>VWZE01015970.1:227445-256581 GCA_013396675.1 Eubucco bourcierii
CCAGCACCTCCCTGGGCAACCTCTTTCAGTGACTCACCACCCTTGTGGTGAAGAACTTCTTTCTAATGTCTGATCTAAATATACCCCCTCTAGGTTGGATCCATTCCCCCTAGTCTTATCACTACGTAACACCCTAAAAAATCCCTCACCAGCTTTCTTGTAGACCCTCTTTAGATATTGGAAGACCACAATAAGATCTCCTCAGAGCCTTCTCTTCTCCAACTCTCTCAGCCCATCCTTGTAGGAGAGGTGCTCCAGCCCTCTGATCATCCTCATGGCCTGTTCACTGAGCCTAATTCTCTAATGTCCCAGACAGAGCAGAAACCCAGTATTCCTTCTGCTTAGGAGGTGAGAAATGGAAGTATTAAAGGGCAGTGCTGAACACTGTGCTGCATGTGATATACAATATGTCGCATTAAAATATCATGGCTGTTCCTTTCATGATCTTCTTCCAATTGATCTGTATGATGGAAAACCACCACTACATGCAGTTCTATGGTTTAAAAGATAACAAAGTACAGAAGTGAAATGAACTGGATCCAGACATAGTCAGGTGTTTTTCAGTCTCCTGGTTGTTTTTTTAGCATGTGTAGAAACTGAGGAAGAAATTCAAAGCCACTTAAATTTATAACCAAAGGCACTGGTTTTTGGCGTTACAAATAACAAACTGTTTATACACTGTATTTTATGAGCAGCCTACCAATATTTCTAATGAGTGCCACAACAATTTATCATCTGAATTTGTATGGAAACAGATTTGCTGGCATATGTTACCAAGCCAGATGCCCCTCTGGTGAAATGATCAACACTTGTTGCCTCAGGGGAAGGGCTCAGCAATCTATCAGGAGATTCTGATAACCTGTTTGAGAAGCCATTAATTACTTTTTTTGCTAATTGTTCCAGAGAAAAGACAGGCACCTGAGCACTACAAACTATGTGGTGTGTTGGGTTTCTGCAGCAGAATGTCCCTCCTTCCACTTACCAGCATTTCCATAGTTTGCTGAGATGTGACAACCCCTGCTAGCCATGTCCAAGAAGCACTAGTCACAGCTCTGGGGAGGAGGTTTCAAAGACTTCCAGGCACTGTATGGGTAATGTGTCCTCTGAAGTTCCTATGGTAGTACTCAAAGTATTGGGGCATGTTGAAGCTAGATGAGTGCTTTCTCAGTACCACTGTTTCTTAAAGCAGCCAGAGCTGAGTTAGCACATCTGGTAATCATTTATTCCTTTATCTGTGGAAATAGAGTTCTTACAGAGGACTGTCTTGTGTTTCCAGTAGAGCTGCTTTCTCCTGTTTCCAGGCTGCTAAGTGGCTACTCCTCTCACTATTTTATTGCTCCCTTCAGTTTGTGTTTGTATTTTTTGGGGAGGAATGGAGCCAGTTAGCCTTATATTCACAAAAAAAACCCCCAACAAACCATAAAATATTTGCAGCTGCCCTTCCTGCTAATCCTAAGGGAAAGCAGAAGTACTTCACAGCATCCAGTGATAAGTGTAAAGGTCTGACATCTCTGAGATAATGGCAGTAGAGATGATACTGCTTTCCAATAGATGTGGATAATGCTTTCCAATAGGTGCCTCCAGAGAAGGGCAGCAAGGCTGTTGGGGGGTCTGGAGCACAAGTCCTATGAGGAGAGGCTGAGGGAGCTGGGGTTATTTAGCCTGGAGAAGAGGAGGCCCAGGGGTGACTTTATCACTGTCTACAACTACCTGAGAGGAGGTTATGGCCAGGTAGGGGCTCATTTTTTTTCCCAGGCAACCAGGGACAGAACAAGAGGACACAGTCTCAAGCTGTGCCAGGGCAGATTTAGGCTGGATGTTAGGAAGAAGTTCTTCACAGAAAGAGTGATTGGAATTGGAATGGGCTCCACCTGGGGTGGTGGTGGAGTCCCCATCCCTGGAGGCATTTAAAAGGACACTGGATGTGGGAGTTGATGCTATGGTTTAGTTGATTAGATGATGTTGGGTGATAGGTTGGGCTTTAAAATCTCAGGGGTCTTTTCCAACCTGATTAATTCTGTGGTTCTGTGAATCTGTGGAGAGAATAAAAATCATTGTGAAAAGTACTCATTCAGCATAGAGGGCCTTGGAAGAAATGATTCTGTAGTAACAAATGTTGGTTAGTTCATTTTCTGAACATAGGAAATCACTGATGGAAGCATGACTGGTCGTCCTGGTTGTGATGGGACAGAATCCCAGGCCAGATATGGGCTACAGGCCATTAGCAGTTGTGAGTCAGCCAGCACAGCTGACTTAGCCAGCTCACAGGTGTATCCCATACTGTGAACATACACTCAATATAAAGAAGGAACTTTGCTGAGGACTGAGGAGGTTTCTTCTTGGGTTTCTTAGTCTGCTGGCCTTCCTTTGTCTGCCTTTGAAGACTGTCTTCCTGGATATTGTGGCTACTGCACTTTTGCTGAGCTAAGTATAATTTTTTATAATCTGTATTGACATTAGTACCAGTTTGGCTATTTCATTAAATCTGTTTTCATTTTAATAGAAATGGGTGTGGGTCTTCTTTCCTTTCTCTTTTCTGCTGTGAAGGGTCATTGGGTGATAGAAGAACTGCTATGGTTTAGCCTTAGATACAGGCTAAATGCAGGCACTGTTTCTTGCTAAAACGGTTTGAAATCCAAACCCTGTCATCTACGGAAACAGAAGTTGCAGCTTTGAAAAGCTTCTTCAAGGTTCCCATGAAGTATTCATTCACATGGAGACCTCCCAACCTTGAATTGCTTCTTGTTTCCACTAGAAAATAACCACACTTTCTATTTACATACTTTTCCTTTTTTTTTTTTTTTTTTTTTTTAAATAAAGCAACTGAAAATTAAAAAAAACCCCAAAGAATGTGGTAATGCTCAGACATTATCTGGTTTGTCTGAAAGTAATAGCATTTCCACAAGGAAAGGGACGGAACAAGAATTTTAACTGTTCTGGAAGCTTTCATGTTAGCAGGAGAAGCTGTCAAAGTTAATCAGCTCCAAATCAGTGTTCAAGAAGCTCTCCCTCCTCTGAAACAAAACAAACAAAACAAAGCAAAGAAAACAAGCTGAGGACAGACCTAGTTCCAGGCAGTCGAATAACCTACTATAGAAATATCCTTCTTCCCTTGTGAGCACAACTCAGTACACAGAGGTTCTCGAGGAAACAGCTGAGATAGATGTTGTGGAATATATTCAGACTAGTTATGCGTATTCCTGGGCTGTGGAGGTTGTGTAACTTCAGCTTAAGCTCTTTGACTATGGGACGCAATCTCATTCTCAGCCTGGGAACGAGTCAGGGCCAACATTTAAGGGATTTGGAGAAGCTGTTCTTTACAGGAATGCTGACGAGGCCTTTTTTGTCCTGATTAAAGTCTTTCTAATCCTATTGGTGCAAAAGCCAGCAAATTACTATTTTTTCTGAAAATTATGAAATAAGTAGAGTAGAGTGTGATCACAACCAGCTTCCATTACTTCTGAGTAAAGAAGATTTCCTGCCATGCTTGCCTGGGAGCTGAAACACTGTCCCAACAAAGGTCAACTAAATAGTTTCTGAGAGCTCTCACTCAGAGTGAGTCAAAGAATGTGCTTAATGTAGGGATGTTGAGTCTGGCACAAGCCACAGAATGCAGACATTTCCAAAGGACTAATTGGTTAGTCACCCATCACTCCTGGAGAGTTTCACTGCAACCAAATTACAAGTCATAAAAGAAGTGAAATAGGGCCTTTCATTAATATGTTTCACTTATTTCTTTAATATGGGAAAATAGTGTGAAATACCAACTAAACTTAGTAACAGCCCACAAATGAATCAATGAATGTGTGTGTATAGATATATAAAAAGAACTATGTATATGTGTATAAATAACTATATATGTATCTATATGCATAAAGAACTATATATATGTATAGATAACTATATATGTCTGTATATATATGTATAGGGCCACAAAGATGATCAGAGGGCTGCAGCAGCTCTCCTATGAGGACAGGCTGAGAGAGTTGGGGCTCTTCAGCCTGGAGAAGAGAAGGCTTCGAGGGGACCTGATAGTAGCCTTCCAGTATCTGAAGGGGGCCTACAGGAAGGCTGGGGAGGGACTATTGACAAGGTCCTGCAATGACAGGACAAGGGGCAATGGGTTTAAACTGGCAGAGGGGAGATTTAGACTGGATGNATATGTATAAATAACTATATATATAGTTTCAGACTTGTGTAACTGTCATTACAATTAGATAATTTTAGCCTCTGAAAAGGAAACCACTGTTTTTTAGCAAGGCCATATGCTCTCTAGTGAGTAGTCAGTTGGAGGAAGAATGACTGCTGTGAAAGCTTACAAATTTGGCTCAGAAGTTTCACACAGAGTTCAAATGTTGCTTGCAGAAATCTAGTTTGGGGAGGAGTTATTTCAGTGTTTTAAGCCTGTAGTATTCAAGTGCAAAATGTTTACCGCAAGCATTATGCAGATGAAAAGAGAGATGATTCTGCAAATTCGTATGTAATTTAGAAAATATTACAGTATTTTGATCATAAAATTAGCAGTCTGGAAAGTAGATTATGGCATCCAAACTGCATGCTAAACAAAGACCACCACAGAAGTTCAAAGGCAAAAGCTTTATTATATTTATAACCAACTGATTATTTAAAAACTGGGAAGAAAATACCTTTATATTTCAATAAATTCACACATGATTGTTTCAGCAATACCCACAGAAAGTACTCAGTAAAGGAAGTGTCATTGCTTGTGCTGAAAATCTTGGAAAATTCTTGACAGAAGTTATCTTTAGAGGCATTAAATAAACAATCTATTAGCATCATTGGATTTTGTAATAAAGTGCTTAGCAATGGGTTTGAGCTTAAAATTGATTGAGAGAGAATAAATATTGGGAGGGGGAAAGATTAAGACTGCTTTCACAGATCCAGCTGTGCTCAGATTTTACCATTATTTCAAAACTATTCTGAATGTCAACACTGCTAGGGACTGAATATCCCTAACTTAATTTACTGGGAACAGGAGGAAAATGTATGGAGTTGTTTTCTTTATTTCACAAGTCTGACTAGTTTCAGGGAAGGTACTCGACACAAAGGTCCTAAACTTGCAGATCTAGCCAGAGAGAAATTTCTCCACAGTGGAGGAAGATGACTAATGGCAAAAGACAGTGTGTAGTGAGTTCCATGTGCACTTGTGTGCCTGTGTCTGAAGGATGGCTTCATGGTTACTGTGAGCCTGTATCCCTTTGTGCTGGTTTGAGGCTAATCGGGATATTTTAATGAGAGAAATTGGATCATTGGTTGTGAAAAGGAAATAATGAAGTCTGTGTCATTCGTGGATTTGCTGAGAGTGATAAAAAAGCTAAAATGTAAACAGTTTTGGCCAGTCTGTTCCATATTGCTGGATCTAGTTACTTTCTCTTACCTCTGATATCTCTCCTCTAATCTTGGCTAACACATAATGGTGTAAGCTTTGCTGATTCTTTTGTTTCTCTGACTGGAAAGGGAGAAAGAGAGTGTATCTTTGAGCCACTTCTGGGCAGTTTCCTTTGCCTGAGACAGTGTTTGGTTTCTGTATCATTATGTAATGTGTATATAATTGTAAATATTTGTAAATATATTGTGTATATATGCTTGTAAATTTTGCTTTACTGTAAATATAGTTTCATCTTCCAAACTACCTGAGGGAGTCTGGTAAATTTCAATAGTGATGGGGGGGAGAAGTTCATAACCCACATCGCTCTTTTTGACCCTAACCAGGTGGCCTAGATTAAATCTATGGATATACTTTTGGTGAATAGTTTAGATCTGTGTCTGGTTTTGGTTGAAGCAGGATTTGCTACATTTGAACCTGGTCTTTGAAATACAATACTACTGAGTGCAAGAAGGGAAAAACTGATCACTTTGATTCTACCTGTGAGAGCTCCCAAGCACTGCCACTTTCATACCTGCTTTGCAGCAGGAGACCTATTGGTAATTATCAGTCTGAAGCAGTGATTTTTGTACAACTGGCCAGGCTGGAGTATTTTAAGTGAGCCAAATGATATGTTATGGAAAATTATTGTTACTAACGTTGTTCCCTTTACAGTACATGAATCTGTGAATGCTGATAATAATTTTCAGAGAATGTGTTTGTGTGGCCTATGTCCTCATAATTTTAGTCAACAGAGCTCCTTGAAGTTGATCATGCTAAAATAAAATATGCTGAGGATCCTGGCTTATGGTTTTTTTAGATGTTGTGTAATACTTTAAACTAATTTTTTTTATTTTGACCACATAGGATTGATCTCTTCCAAAGACATGTTTCTGGACTGTGTTTTACAGATTTTTAGATCCTTCTGTTCTTTTTTTTTTTTCCCCTTAGGCTTTTGAAAAAGGAAGACAATTTTATTTTTGTCCCTCGTTCCCGCGAAGAGCTTCCAGAAAACTTTCCAAAGGAAATTCCTGGGATCTGTTACTTCCTCGAGGTCAGAAGTGGGCAAAAGCCACCAAAACCCTCTGTCACATCTGCCAGAGTGAGAAAGATTTCTTACAACATTGGCACCATGTTCCTTCGGGAGACTAGCCTATGAGGCCTGCTGCAGATCAAAGACTCGTCAAAAAAAGCACAAGCCCAGAACTGGGTCATGGCAGGAGAGCTGGAGGTTCCTTCTATTTCACTGCCATGAACAAGCAGTAAAATCTCTGTGTAGTGTCAGGCAATAATCATTTCAAAAGATGGGTGACTGCTGTCAGTAAACAGCAGATAAAGGAAAAAAAAAACCAAAAACAAAAACAACCAACTTCCACTTCTAGAGGAATTTATTTCTTATACTTCAGTCTGGCCCCTCTATGATACACAAAACCAAACCAAACAAGCAGGGGAAAAAAAAAATAAAATCCCAAGTCTGAAATTAGAGGTTGGTTTTGTTTTGTGCAGAAAGGATGATGGTTCTCTGTAGATTTGCACCAGCCAAGCAGAATTGAGAGTCAGTTCTGATTATGCATTCCTACATGCATTCCTATGTGTTCTTCAGTAAGGTAATGATGCTTTTTAACTTTATGAACAAACATTTCATACATATACTGTAGACTTATAATCTTCCTGGCAGGAGTAATTATAATTCAGTATAAATATTGTAGGAATTCTACCTATTTTTATACATATTTCACATTCTGGGTAATTACATTTCACATACTGTAAGCTGAGTGAGCTTAGATAGTTTTTAACGAGAAACTAATGTATATTTCATATATTCTGCCTAACAAACCTTGTACAAGTGGGGAGAATAATTTTTTTTTTACTTTCTTGACAAGAAAAATGTCAGTATTTTGCAGGACAAAAACCAAAACAACAAAACACATTAGGAAATCTCTTTACCTGATGCCTATGCTAAAGATGTTTATGCTTTAGATGAGCATTGTCTTGCTTATATGAAATAATGTTCATTATTTGTCCAGCAGTGCTGTATGTCCAGTCTTTCCAGGACATTGAAAGCAAAGTGTAGAAAACAATCTGGTAAGTTCTGTTCAGTGGGGCTTTTTCTTGCCAAAATTGTCAACCAAACTGATTTTTGTTAGAAATCACAGACTTCTAAAAAAGTCTTTTTTTTACTTGTATTCCTACTCCAGTTTGATTATTGAAAATCTCATCTATTATTAATGATGTTAATCTAGAAATTTCCTTTATTGCTGTGTTAGCTGGAAAGTCCCATACTTTAATGTGGTTAAAAACACTGAAAGGAGAGAGGCAGTACTTTCCCATGTTAAATGCAAGAAATGCAAATCATAGTTCAATATGTGAATGAGTCCATGTCACCTTCTTGGGTGTTTTTTTTAATGCTAGTTCTTTGCTATTAGCTACTATGACTTCATTGTCTTCAATGAATCTAATAGAAATAAGATGTGGACCTGTCCCCTGCTAAACACATTTACAGGCATTGTTTATTTCTCAGATTTTCCTGTTGAAAAACGGTGGTGGTCAGTTGTGTTTTGCAGGTGTACTTCCTTTGGTGGGGGGGTCATACTGTAGTGTGATGATGTTCTGCTCTTGCAGATCGTTAGTTAACACTTGTGCAGTGACTCTGAAGTGGCTGAGCTTTACATGGTCCTGGTCAAAGATCACTGGCACCAAAGATAAGACTCTCAGCAGCACTAGGAAGCATGAGAAACTTTGCATTTCTATAATCTAGACCAGAAATTCAAGTTTACTTACAGATGGAGTAGTCACAACTTGAGGCATCTTCAGAAAATAAATAAACTTCCTCCACATGTCCAAATTGTCCAGGTAGATTTTTCTGTGGAGGGAATGACAGTGCTGTGTCTCTCCCCTTGACCAATAGCCCATGTGGAAACAAGTCAGTATGGCACTGCTAGCCTGTGCTGAACATGCTTCAGGCTTCTTTTTAAGGGAACTTTTCTGGCTGAGAAAGGACTATTTTGAATTTGTACAGGTATAGGCATGCAGAGGATTTCTGAATTTATTATGCAGAGGTGCCGTTTTTATTCTTGTCTGAAGAGGGTAGATGCATGGGAGTTAGCCCAGAACTTAATGTGACTTCTCTTGCTTTCTAGTGGAACCCAGATTTTAAGGATTTTGTCCACTGATATTAGAGCATCCTTGGGATTGGAGGAATTAATCTTTTATCTACCTTGTTAAACAGTACCTGCAGCTCTACTGCCCATCAGAAAAAACACTTAACAAAAGTTGTTTGAGCTTGAGGTTGCAGAATTTCCATCTGAATTTCAGACCTGAGAATTTTCTGCACAGGGTGACAAGTTTTAGCCTGTAGCCATTAATTTGCACATACACAGGATGTAGCATGCATGTTTCCTCCTGGGAACACCAGTGAGACATGCAAGACTCAAAATGGAGCAAAGTTCATATTTTACCACTGGAAGAGAAACATCACTTCCTAGCTAATAAAACTATGGTTTTGATGTCACTACCTAGTTACCTAGAGGGAAATTTTTTTTCAAATGACTATCGACAGATGGAGAATTCTTGCTGACTTTGCTGGCATATCCTCATAGTTCCATAGGTGCTGATGTCAGAGTAGCAGTGTCTCTGGCCAAGCTATTTTTCCCTTCTCACTACCCATAGTCCTATGTGAAGAGAACAAATGTAGAGGTTCACACCAAAAGCTTGAAGTGAGCTCAGTAACTTGTCTTTCACAGTTGTCAATAGGAAATGTCTAGGTTAATTCTGTGGCTGATCCTGATAGATCCATGGAAACATTTTCATTAGAAATTATGGACAAATGCTAATTCTGGTAAAAAAACCCCAACTATCAGCATCCTCATCCTCTTGGAGACTGTTTATTCTATAAATAAATTTATAGCCACAGACATCAGTGCAAAAACTGAAGCTTGGTGTTGACATTGGCAGTGTTTACAATAAATCATCTGTCTCTCCAAATTAGAGTAGATTTACTGTATAAGAATTTATAATCTCTGCTTTTTCTAAGCTTGTGTAAATGTAAGGTGTCCAGGACTTAAGCACTGATGTGCTTAAGTATTGTGTTATTTGTTTCTGTGTTACAACAGGGGAAGATAATAAAAAAGTAGGGGCTCTCTAGGGACGTTTTCCTGTCTCAGCTTGAGAAAAGCGTAAAAGAAATTCTCAGAACCCTTTAACTTATTCATGTTTGCTCTCTTTAATATCAGATTGCAAGTTTATTTTGACAACTTTGTGAAGTGAAATGAAATACATTATCAAGGCTGATGCTGTAAAGTCAGTTAGATGGTAGGTTTGACATTTCTTCAACACCATTTACTTTTAGTGATAGGGAAAACTTTCTCATTTGCTTGGCATTGTCTTCGTAAGTGAAATAGGTTCTCAGAGCTTTGTACTTTAGAATGATGAGATGGAGAGGTTATAGGTACTGAAATGGATGCAGAAATCACATACTATGTGACCTTTTTTCTATAAACTAGAACATCTTTTATTCCTTTGATAAAGAATTTACATACCTGTGCTTCTTCACATAGCTGTTGTCTTGAATTCCTGTACAAAACAAATTCACCCTCTCCAAAGTAAAGGGAGATCAACTGCGTATTGCCTGTACAAGGCAAAGGAAGGACAGTGTGAAAACCCTCGCTGGGGTCATCAGTCTCTTAGCCACAATCATGTTCTGTGCAGTTTCCCTCTGCTCCAGACTCGGATGGACCAAAGACCAGAGACCCACCACAGAGGCAGACCCAGTGGCCAGCTTCTTTCTGAAAGTCATGAGGTCTAAGTAAGCAGAGGCAAGAGTCACTCCCTCAGAGCACTTTTTACAGATCTTCTGTCAGATTCTTCCATCTCTTGAGGCTTCCCATCACACAGACTCTTCTGTGCTGTGGTACATAATGGTCAAGAATGAAATAGTGATGGAAGTGGTAGAGTGCTGAATAAATTTTGTTCTACTTCACTCTAATAAATTCTGCCACAGAAAGACAAAACTCTGCAAGGGAGAGTTGCTGCTGAGCCAGGACACTGGAAGTGTGGTTTTCTTGCAGGATCACACAGGATATTTCTTTTTTAATTCCGAAGAGCCAATAGTTGTTAACTGTGGTTGTGGTTTTGGCTTCGCTGCTCATTCCCACATCCAGTTTCAGATCTGAGTCTGTGTGAAAAGGCATTTTGAAGCCTGGAAACATGCCTTTGCAAGCAGAAAACCAAAGCTTTCAAAACCTTGGAAATCTTGTATGGGAATTGCCTAGTCCAAAAAAGAAATCAGTGCAATTGACTCATCAGCAGGTCCTACTGCAGTTTACATGTGTAGATATGCCATTTCACAATGCTATCTCCTCCTGTGCTTGCAGTGTTTACCACCATACCCAACAGCAGTGTTGTGCATAACCACCTTTTCTTTATTTTCCATTAACATCCCTCTTGGATGCTTCATCCAAACTGTCCTGCCAAGAAGTTTGTAACTGAATAGTAGCATCACAGTCACCCAGCATTTTCTGGGTTTCTTCTTCCAGTCTCAGGTCACAACCTCAACTCTGCTGAGTGCTAAAAACTCGCTAAGGAAAACTGATTCCCTGTCCTAATGCGGTCCCAGAGCTTCTGTCTTGGTTTTGGGGCTCTGGTAATATTTTTCAAAATTGTATGTGTAATATTTGAAGTAGCAACCTGCTTAAATTAGCAACGAAACGAGAAGCATCGAAAAGCTTTACAGACTCAGAAAGAGTTGGTTCCCTTCTTTCAAGGTAATGCAATATTCATAGGATTTGCTAGGATTGAGGGTGCCAGTGATGGTAGAGGCTGTGAATGATTTGGATGTGCTTAGTATACAAGAGGCTCAACAGTCGGAAGTTGATTTGCTCCTGCTACTGTTCCTAGTTCCATCACCTTGAATACTGTTTCCTGCTCTTGATCAGGCTTCTGCTCTTCGAAAGACCTCCACTTCCCTTCTTTCATCACCTTGCATGTTATATGGGTAGTATTTCCTGTTATTGTTCCTATTATCATCTGTGTTGGCATGGCTGCTTATATCTAAAGAATAATTGGGATTAAAGGGCTAGTATTTTCTTTGCAGCAAAGACAAAGCTGCTGCACTGGCACAGAAAACACTCCGAGAGGGAGAAGACTACGTTGCAAGTTGCCACTGCTGGATATGGGTGGCAAAGTCAGTACATTAACAGTCCCTAACATGTTTTACCTTTCCCAAGCACTAAATTCATCCGTCCATCTAGGAGTTGCTCCTCAACAATGTTATTAATTTGCAGTGCGTGATCAGCCTTACAACAAAATTCTGTAAACTGCTTAACCTCACATACGTGATTGATCTTTTGTGGCTTGACTGTTAATCACGCATGAAAGCAAGGAAAACAGAGAAACTGGGGAATGTAACAGTTCAGTCATAGCTGACACATCACTCACCTCTGCAGATGCTTGCTTGTGCTTGTGGCTTAGAAAGGTTGCCTTCCAGTTACCTGTGGTCCAGGTTAGCCTCACTGTGTCACAACAGTCACAAAATGGCCACTGGAAAACAGTTGGAAGCATCTCAGTGTGCTTCCCTGTGGACTGGAGTTCATGTTAGAAGAACCAATCCAGTAAGTTGTGCAGAGTGGCAACTTTGCTGGTAGCCGTAACAAAAGGCTCATCAGAGGCAGATGTTAAAGCAGATGCTTGCTCCTGGGATTTCAGTTTCTAAAGGCAGTGAAGCTGAACATGTTTTGTTTTGGATGAAAGGTGAGGAGAGAGAATTTCAGGGAAACAAGTGTCTTCCATGCTTAGTGGCTAGCAGGGAGGCAGCAAAGTGAAGGGGCATCAAGAGTGACACATTGGCTGCCTTGGCTATAGCAGTGCTTGCTTCTGCATTCAGATCTCTGGCCCACTTTGGCTTTAGCACTCCAGAAATCAAATTTTCACTGAAGACTGGGAGGCAGGCAAGTGCTTCAGTGAAAATTTGATACCTCTGCTCTAGACACAACATGAGATTCCCTAAATCCCTGAATGTACTTAACTTTCTCAGTGACCACAGATAGCAAACTTAGGCTAGACACTTGTTTTTTAAGATGACCGAGATAAGTGAGATTGGTCCCACTGAATTAAGCTCTTTCTAATCCAAGTGCTGTGTCTCAAATCTTTCACACTGATTTTCAGTGTTTTGCATTGGCCAATATCAATTAACTGGGGTAGGGATAGATATGCATATTCCAGGATAAAAAAAGAAAAAGGTTTGATATGGTAACCTTGGTGATTGTTGAGAACAAGGGCTACTGCAGTTCTGGAATCCCTTCTGACCTCTGAACTTTTTACATATGATGTCAGCACTGCAGTCTCAACTCTAAATTCTACAAGGACTGTAATTCTGGAAAAACATTTGAGCTTTGGGTAGGAACTCAAAACCTAATTGAAAAACCTCTGTGCAATCTTTACCTGAACTGTATGTCAGAATGCCCACATAAACTACTTTTTTTTTTTAATCTGTAGTAAAGGGAGTAATAAAGTAGGTAAGTTCTAAAAGCAAAGGGGTTATCATGTATTTTTTGCTGTCATGAATGTGTAAGCCAAATATTAACTTTACATTAGCAGAAACTCTCTCACACTGTTTTCTTGATAATTATTGCCTAGCAATACTCTTTAATGACTACTCTTGAAGCAATAAGTAAAGCCATGTTAATCTGTTCAGTGTAGATTGTTGCACAACATACGTCACGTTAACAAGCTGCCTCTTAGCAGATCAATAAATAGCAAAACAATGCCCTGTCATGTATTGTTTGTCTTTCCATCCTCTTCCCCGAAGAAGAGTATGTAGTGGAATCATTTGATTTCGTGAGGTGTTATCTTTTTTGTTAGTTTCCTGAAAACATTTATTACTATTTATGTGAAGAGAAGCAAAATCAGAACTACAGACCAAGATTAGAAAAGAGGTTTAGCTGTAAGCAGTATTTTAAAGACTGCCTACTGAGTAAGACTGGTCTCTCATCCTAGAAACAACTTTACCAGTACTATATGTAAGATATACCCAGGAATGATAAATATGAGCAATAAAACATCAACTATATATAATAATACCTTCAACTTTATGCACAGCAGTGATTAGATGCTACAACTGGTGAATACACAGAGAGGAGGAATGTTTTTTAATCCATTTTGGCATTTGTTTATTTCTAGTTATACCTCTAAAGTTTTTGGTTTTTTTTTTTTCTCCTTCCTTAATGAGGCTGGGATGTACTGTTAAATCTGTATCAGAGTTTCTGAATTTACTGCAGAAGAACATGGCTAGGAATAAATAACTGTCAAAGAGGGTTTTTTTTAAGTGAATTGTTGCTTGAGAGTAGAGATCATCTGGAAAAAGAGAAAAGATGTACAGATATATATATTTATTTTAGAAATTCCTATGGCATTTTTGTTTGGTTTAAATAATTCTGAAACTGTAGGCTTAAAGCACAGCTGTGTGGTTCAGATTATTTGCATTTGCTGAGAAGGAGGAGGTTAACATTTTCAAAGTCACATAAGGGGCATACTTTTCAATCCCATTTTCTGTGCTCAAACACAACTGTTTTGTGAAGGTTGTAATAACTTCAGTGAATGATCCTGAGGTTCTGAATGCCTAAGTAATTTTTGGAAGTGCAGGTTGTAAATCCCTATCATCTCTGTTCCTTTGAAGTACTGTTCATAATGGTGTGTGAAAGAAAATTCTAAATATACAGCTAGTATCAAAGGTTAATTTTCCCAGGGCTAACCTGTGCTGGATGATGAAATGTGGAATTGCTTCTATTCTGTGCAGTTTTTTTCCACTTTGCTTTTTTTCAAGGTGATGCTCCCAGATGTATTGCTCTGAGCATATGAATGTACTGTCCATCGGTGAGACTTGTTACCCACCTTTATCATGTTCTGGAGGTATCCTAAGGAAGAAAACACTGCCCAACCAACTCCCACCCAGCTTAGTTCATTTGCTGAAGGAGTGTCAAGCTAAGTCTAAGATAAACTTTCTCATTACATCTCTAAGTCAAGTCCCACATGCTTGCCAGTGTTTGTGTAAGCACTGCCCTCCAGAAACTTCTTACAGCCAATAGAGAGATGGGATCTGAAGAAAGTGAAGTATGTGTGTAGGAGGGAGGTGCTGTGCATAGGTGTACTGCTGATTCTCAACTTTTGTGTATTTGGGAGTGACCCAGAGAGTATTCTGGATATAATGCAAAATGCATGGAAGTACTGTATGTAATGTCCTGAATGCTGAAGGCATTGGGAAGAGTTTTATAGTATGTAATACCTAGAGTGTTAGTGATATGGCCTGGAAAATGTGCTGTTTTCAGAGGAGGGAGAGCTGCTTTGTATTTTAAGTAATAGTTGAACCTCTAGTTGCAAAGAAAAAATTGCAGGGGAGAAAGAAGAACAGTCTGAAAACTCTAAATGTAAAGTAGAATATCCCACCTTTTTTTTGTATTTTTTCTTTTGCGTTATTTGACTTTTCTGCTGGTTGGACTCAGAATTCCTTTATGTTTTTGACTATTGAGTGCAAAACTAGATGTGAGACAGTGCAAGTGAGCTACTGGTAGAAATTTGGAGGTGATAGTAAGAATGCCTCTTGAAAAAATATGTCGGGATGTGATACTTATATTTACTTAATATTAAATATTAACACTTTTAAACAATGGAAACTCTTCTGCTTTGTAACTAAATACTGTTTAGAAATGCCTAAAGTACAAGAAAACCCGGAAGACTGTTGTATTATAACAAAAAGCTGCAAAGTCTGTGTCATAATCTACAGTTTACATCATTCCTTCAGAAACAGTCCTGTGTATAGTTTCCAAAAGGAAACTAAATCAAATAGTTAATTTCAGGGAAAGTGATATTTCTCATGCATCTTCTGCAAAAACGCCAAACAGATCATGTTAGATAAGGCCTAGATTTAACTCAGTTGGTTTAGACTGTAGTAAGAGATACTCTGCATCCCAAAGCAAGGCTTTAAAAGCACTTGTTAACATGTGTCAGCACTGTGTGCTTTACTGAAGTTTAAACAAAGCCCAGCCTAGAGAAAGTCCCCATCCCAATACATGTATGACCTCACTGGAAAATTAGCACTTCATTAATTTTTGCCCATTACTGTCTTTAATGCTGGAATCTGGCTTATGATTCTTATGTCTTCCTTTGCTAATGTTGCACTGGTGCCCGTTATATTCTGGAGCACCAAGAGTTTGGGGAATCACTCTTAAGACCAAGTAAAATTCAACTAACCTAAATTTAGGTATTTGAAAGTTACATCTGAGCTGAGCTGGTCGGGTTGGCTCCTGGCATCTCAAAGGTTGATCATTGCTGGAGAGGGTGGTAAGGATGAGACAAAAATTGCTCCCTTAGACATCCTCTTTTCTCTCCCCTCAGTGACTACAGTGTGGAGGTGGAGGACTTGTTCAGATTAGCTACCATACTGTAAATGAGATGAGTCTTCCTCTCTGGGGATATTCAAAACCTACCTGGACACATTCCTGTGTGATCTGGGAGAGGTGATCCTGCTCTGACAGGGGTGTTGAACTGGATGGTCTTCTGAGGTCACTTCCAACCCTTGACATTCTGTGATTCTGTAATTCCATTACTGATAAGAATGAGAGGATGTTATAGGATCAAACAACAAATAGACATGGAGAGAAACACATCAGAGGAAAGGCTCACGTTCCAACAAGAGATTCAGAAGGTTGTGTTGGTAAAATTATTGTTTAAGAACTGAGAGGTCTGGCCAGAAAATTTATCCTAATTAAAGGAACATTCAACTAAAAACTAATTGTCTAGGATTATTTCCAGCTCTACACTAATACCGATTTGCTGCTTCTATAGACTCCACCAAGAGTCATCTCTTCATATCATTTTATTTACTGCTTGATTCCTGCCTAGAAGAGTGGCTCTTAGCAAGTTACTTAAGGAGTCAGTCCATCCATCCTGCGAATGTAATCTTTCCTCACTTCTTTATTTTTTTCTGCAACAGTGTGTAGGTTGACCTCTGCAGTCACTCGTGAAAGAGCAAAGGGGCAGAGTGAGGGATGCTGGCTGAATGTTCTGTTGCTGTGATCATAGTTACTGCTGCTTCTGTCTGACCTGTTCTAAATTGTACTTGTGTTATTCCACACTTGGGAGTACCCAAATTCTCAGTCAGGATCTTGGGCTGAGCTCTGAACCAGATACAGGCAGGAAGGGCAAGGGCTGCCCCTCTGCTATACTACTCCCATACTTCTCTCTTCTGTTTGCAATTGCCATTCTGATCCTTTGACATCTGTGGTGGTTTTCACTGCAATCATGGTTAGGAAGGCCGTGGGAAAGTTCTTGGGAAGAAGCAATAGTAATGCAGAACTCCACACAGTGAACTGTCACTCTCTCCAGAGAAAAACAATTAGAAATAGTATTGTACTCAAGAGCTGAGAAAACTTGCAGATTTTCCGTGTAAAGCAAACAGTTTCTATAATTACCTAGAAAACAAAACAGAGAGGCAAAGTTGTGCAGCAGGAGTGTCTCATCTCATACACACTGCTGTGATAATGAAATCCAGACTCTGAGGAATGGCAGGCACATTGTTCTCACTTGCTTTAGAGGTCAGTTAAGAAGCTAATTTTTCAAATGGACTCATAGTTGTGAGACAGCATAGCGCTGGTCACTTCTTCCAGCAAATTGCAGTTGTCAGAGGAACTGGATTAGTATCTCATGGAGCTAAAAATACACGTTATGCACTTACTGGAGAAGGACGAATTGAGAAACAGAGGTCAAGGTATATAAAAATACCATAATATCTGGAAAAAAGAAATAAAAAGGTGCTCAACTCAAACAAGATGCCCAAAAAAATTACATTTAAAATAACCTGAATCACCACCTAAAATAATGACAGGATTTAGTCTTGATTAATTTTATTCACCTTCCAGATCTACCTTATAGTTGCTGCTTTATCAGATGAATCATTTTGGCCACAATCCTTCCAAAGTCATGTACCTCAGGTTAGACAGTGAAATCTGTTATATTAAAACCATTATTTGAGTATGAAGAACAGTCTTTGGCTTAGCATTCTTACCTACTTTGGGGGAGGGGGGACGCAGATAATTCATTGTTAAATGTACTCATCTGAAACATAAAAAAACTAAACTCCCAAAGCCCAACTCTAATAAGAGTGCTACAGTGAAAGCAACTTTCCAAACTTCAGCATATCTTTATTAAAAAGTAGGTAATTTGTCATTACATCAAACATCTGCATTTTTAATAATTCTCTTATGTCATGATTTTGCAAATTTGTGTTACTACTTGCTTGGATTAAAAAAAAAAATAGATCAACAATACACTTCTTTATTCTTCATTCTTCTTCACATATCTGTTTTCCATAGCAGAGCAATTCCAGTGTACTACGTGTGACCCTGGAAGAGCAGGAACCCGCTGCAGATAGGGAACCTCAGCCTCTAATCAAGGTGCAAAGTTCTGCAAGATATAGGTTGGGTCTCAGCTGATAACAGGACTACCAGTAGCTGCATGCAGTTTGTACTATGACTTAGGCAATTCTTTTTACTTTTATAGTCAGAAACAGGTCTATGTATAGCTCAGGATATTTTTTCACTGCTTTCTTTAGAAATTCTTTCTGTAGTATCTTGTCTTTTCTGCACACCTTTTATAAAATCTCTGCATTTCAGATCTGAGGCATTGGCAAGGATAGAGTACTAAAAATTCTGCCAGCAAATCAAATCACTGTGCGAAGTACTTGTACAAGTATTTATACTCGTTGTCTTATGGATATCCTGTAAGCTAGAGACCTTATTGCAAATTCTGTTCTTGAAGAAGATTTTGCTCATCATTCCAGTAGAAGTCAAGAATATTCTTAATCTTGAGGTTTGATTAGCATCAATATCAGACAGTCAATGTGTATCATTATTACTGCAGCAGTAGGGTTCTGTTGTGAAACACGATTGTCAGGATGAGTTGCACCAGCAGTTGTTATGTTCATTGAACATCCTATGTGGTATGGACACATTTCACATCATACTTTGTACTTTATAGAATGTAATATGACTAGTTAAATATATATAGGAAAATAGGAATAAAAAATACAGAGTATGTGGACATTGCTGCGTCTGATAGCTGTCTTGAGAGACTGTGGATATATTATCACTTCAGAATTGCTCTGAACCAAGGCATGCGTCTTTGGCATTCATCCATGCTTTGGTGAGAGGCATGGTCATTATAATCCCTTCAGTTGTTAAAACTCAGTTACATTAGAGCCCAAAGGTTAATAACGCAGAAATCTTTCAGCCAAGTATTGTAAAAAAACCAGTGATGTTTTTTTCTTTCTGACCTACACTGCTAGACCTGAATTTGCATCGCTTCTTGAATTGATTTTTAAATTTTCTCAGCTTACTAAAATTCTGCAGTTCGTTTTTGCAGAATTACATCTTGTTTTGAACAGTTTGTGTGTAGTCTGCTTGTGCAGTCCACTGGTGCAACACACAAATGTTGTTTCACGCCACCACATTGAAAAGGCCAACCAACATTTATTTCACAGCCACAGATAATCACCTTATTCTGTTCACCATTTTGCTCTACCTCGATGGCCGGTTCAAGGGAAAGAACTGAATGCTACAAAAAGTCTTTTGGTGATTTATATTTGCTTTAGTGGGATGAGTTCATGCTTAGGAGAAATTTTCACAAAACAAGCTAGCATTATTGGCATGAGCTTCACAGCCTGAGCCCGTCAAGTCATAGTTCAGTCTCTTCCCAAAGCCTTTGAGAACGTGAACTTTGCATGCAGTATCTCGCCTAGAACAACTGATAACAATTTTCCAGTTGTCCATTCCTGTGGTCCTGACTCTTCCATCTGATGCAAACCCCATGAAATCATGAATGGAAAATGTCATACTTCTGATACTTGTTTAAAACTTCCTTCCAGCAGCCTGCTGCATCTATGAAATTGCCAATGTAATTGTCAGTTCTTTCAGGGTCACTTTCATTTCCTCTGCAGGTAGCTCCAGATGATTATTGATCTTGAATGCCTTAGACTTGTATCTTTTGACTTTTCCCTTTGATCTCAGTGTTGCCAAAGTAAAATCTGAGGGCTAATTGCTGTTTAATATAGTTACAAACAACTCCAGTAACAGGGCTGGACACATATATAAAGGTAAACTGTAGGCATGAGTAAAAAACTTGGGTTATTGTAGGAAGATGGGTGTTTGCCTGAGTTCATGATGCTCAGTTTTAGGAGTGGGAATTTTTAGTAAGGGTTGCGAGCCACAGTCTGTCCTTTACTGATAGCAGAACAAAAGGAAAGAGCAGTTCAGTGCAGTGCAGGTTTAATCTAAAGTTTTATGAATGCTGACCATTGCTGTTTGTCTTGTTTCAAACTTACTCTGTTTTACAATCTGGGTAAGAATATTTGGTAGTCCTTAAATGTGAAGATTGGTCACCTCAGAGTCTGCACTCGTGTGGAAAAGAACTAATGTCCCTTGGGTGCAAATGCTTTTTGTGCAATTCTGTAATACCGTTTGTGTATGTCCTATAAAGCTTCTCTGAAGAGACTTGTGGAAGCATTCTGCACCAAGTAACAAGATTACAGTAACCCTTCGCTATCAGCAAAAGATGCTTAGTGTTAAAATATTGCTTGATGCTTGTTGCTAGAGTTCTACAAGGGTTTAGATGTGATGTTTGTGAACTGAAGCTGCTTGTGTAAAATTTCTTGCAGATACAAGGATAGTCTAATTAATGACAGTATTCCATTTTAGAAATATGCAGAGGTGGTAAGGTGGTATCCCTGGACATTTCTGTCTAAATTCATTTTAGTGCCATGTAAGTCTGAACATTATTTTAAAACATCAGTGTGCAACGTACTGGGAAGGAATGTGGCAGGTTAGAGTTTAACTGTGAGCTAGAATGGACCAAAATACTCAACGAAACATATAAACCGAGATCTTCCCATACTAAATCCACTGCAAAACTGAGTCTGGTTACTTGTTCAGCAATGGAATTCATCCACAAACAGAAGCAACCTCCATACAAACTACCACATGCTGCAATGTTAGGTTAATGGTTGGATTCAGTGATCTTAAAGGTCTTTTCCAACCTGAATGAGTCTATGATTCCAGGTTTTTATATTTGGATTCATTTGGCCATCTTAGTGGTCTGGAAGTTACAGTTAGTACCTCTGGCTGAAAACTACTATTCCAGTTACAACTGCTTCCCCAAACCAACTGAATTTATTACCAAAGACTTATTTACTTGAAAACAAACCAGTACAGTTTGGTTCTGTCTTTTTATATCTTTGACTGTGAGCAGTTGAAGTGCGTAATGTATGTACTAACCAGGCCTGCGTGGTGTCATTGAGCATGTTGTTCGAGGTCGCAGCACCAGTGTCACCCAGCAGAAATCAGTATTAATACTTCTGTGGGAACATGACTTTATGTAAAATAAATCGATGTGACATATGTGTAGACCATGGGAAAATTGTGTGTGCAGTGAATTACATGCAGTCTTATAAAGCTTTAACATTTGTACTGCTCTTGCTGTAACAATATATATCTTGATAGCTGTGACCCTACGAGCTTCTGAAAACAAACAAACAAACGGAAAAAAAACTGTCTAAAGTTTATTCTTCTTGTTTTAAAATCACTGGTTTGTGAGTTACTGTTTACACAGGCCTCCATACAGCAAGGGGTCTTTCTTTGTGCATTGCTGGGAAACGGAAAAGCAGATGCTATCCGTGAATCTTGCAGACTAGAGAGATCAGTGAATGCCTTTTCTGAATCTCCTGGTAAGCTGCTTCTTATTATCTAGCAAATGCAAACAGTGCCAACAGCCTGGATCTTTAGAAGAAAAAAAAAAATATTGTTAAACAGCCTTACTCAGCTCAGCTTCTGTTGCTACTTCTTAACTTTCTTTTTCTGCCTCCTTTTGAGTAGTTACACTTGCAAAGTGCGGCTAAGGGAAAACAGTTTGCCTTTTCTACCCTTCCTTTCTCTAAAGCAACTGAAGGCCTCAAACAAGAAGAAAAAACTTTACAAAACTTGTGCAGGCATGTCATTAACAGACAGCAAAAGGATAGAACAGTACTTCAAATTATCTTTTAATGGCATACCTGCACTGCATTGTGACTTGACATCTTGCTTTCATAGTGTGACCTGCTGTAATGGTCGGTGTTGTAATGAGGTCTTTTTAGTTTGTACTAAAAAAATTTACTTGTTTGTTACCATATTAGAAAAATAAGGTACACTCTGTAAGAAAAGCAATATACAATATATTATAAATCTTCTATTTCAACGCCTCTAGTTTTAGGCTAGTATTCATGTAAATGTTTATAATGAAAATACAGGTTTTACTGTCCTTCACGGGACCAAGCAAAGAAGTTTTGCCTTGTATAAATGCTAACGGTTGTCTAGATACTAACAGCAACATTTCTCTTCAACAGTCTTTTCTTGTGTGCTTCTAATTAACTTGTGGTGAGCTCCATCTTACTCTTGATCCCCATTGATGCGTTTGAAATGGAAAAATAATGAACTATTTCAGTGCATCACCTTTGCACAGTACCTGATTCATAAAGACAAATAGATCCAAACCCTCACTTATTAGTGATCAGCAAAACAACAAAACCCCATTGAGGTTCAGCTGAGTAATTTCTGAAGATCTCGCATTGCTTATTCAGTTTTGCAAAATTTCTTTGAATCACTGTAACATGTGTTATTTGATGAAGTTTTTGCTGTGAGAGTGGCATTAGCTTTCACCAAAACTATTCTAATTTCTACTTCTCATTTTATTTGGAGGTTTATGGTAATGGAGAAATTACTTGAATTTTAAAAAGACAATAAAATATTAGACGGGTTTCCTTCAGGAGAGTTCTTACTTTGTTTGACTTAGTCTGCTGGTAAGAAGGTAGTATTCATTAATTTTTGTCACATTAGTGAACACCATATCCAGAAAAGTATTGTCACATTAGTAAACACAATATCCAGTGAAGTTTCTCCAGAGACACTTCACTAAAGAAATTTTGTTCCTGCTTTGTGACCAGGCCACCTCTTTTTTTAGATCTAGGTCACTGAAGGAATGATCAAAGAAGACATGATAGTAAGAAAGACACTATAGTAAGACAATCCACAGTAAATGTGTGTAGTTGCTTATTTAAAAAAAAAAAACAAACAAAAAAACCTGGTTATAATATGGAAGTTACGAATGTCTTTTTAACCTCATTAAGTGTTGCTGATATACGTAAGAGTTGCTCATAAAATATTTATTTCTTTCCTTGCATCCTCTCATTTGAAGCGAACAGAACTTAAGCAAAATAAAAGTTACTTGGTTACTCAGTCTGAATAACTTAGTAAATGCAATCCAGCTGCCAAGTGCATCCAGGCTGACTTTCATCGTCACAAGCAGAGCTTGGGCTTTTAAGCGCTACAATAACGTGATGTGAAGTGTACCAGTTCAGTTACACTTCCAGGTGCTCAAGATACTATCTGTCCTGTATTTGTTGTTCTTCTTATTTGTTTTAAAAAGGCAAAAATTTAGTTGGAGTTTGTGTCTTTGTGTTATTCAAGTTCTCTTATATGAAGATTGCACTAGGAAGTACGTTGCAGACTTGCTTTCTCACAAAGGAGTAGCTGGCTTATCCCTTTTACGATACTTTTTTTTTGTGTGTTTGTCTGGAGTTTTTTGACATTTTCAACTATGTAAGTAGTTTCAAGTTTGTCTGGGAAATTCTGGTTAAAAAAAGCTGGAATTGCAGATGTTAGCAGGAATATGTGATTTGTACCACCTACTCTGAGTTGTGTTGTGGAATGATAAGAAAGAGGGGGAAAAGAAGAAAAAAAGAAAAGGATAGATCTTGAGGTAGAGCTTATTTATCAGACTTCATGTTCTTTAACCCTGCTTCTTTGCCATCACCACACGTGATCACCATTCAAATACAGTGGTCAGTGCCAATCATCCATCTCAAAGGATTTATGTCTGAGTTTCCGTAAGTGAGTAGCTATAATATTGTCATGAGGCAGGAGGTGACTGTTGTTTTTAACAACCATTATTTAAAGATTTGTAGCTGAATCTTTAAATACCAAATGTCCAAATACCCTGTTGGGAATCGCCTCTTCTGCTTGGTGGCAAGTGGCAAGACCAGAGAAATTTTGGGCTGCTCCAGGGGAGGTTTAGGCTGGATATTAGGAAATCCTTCTTCACTGAAAGGGTTATCCAATATTGGAATTGTCTGCCCAGGGCAGTGGTGGAGTCGCTGTCCCTCAAGGTGTTTAAGCAGCATGTGGACCTGGCGCTTGGGGACATGGTTTAGTGTTGATCCTTCAGCACTGGATTGAGAATTGGAGTCGATGGTTTTTGAGGTATCTTCCAACCAGATGTGTTGTGATTCTGTGATTAACTCATCAAGTAGGGTTCACTTTCCAGCAAGATTTTATGGTAGGAACTTTGTTATTGTGAATCAGTTCTGATCTGTGGTATTCCTAAGACTTCCCAAATGCAGGTTGTTGCAGCACAGTCAAAACCTTGGTCGGTGCTGCAGTGCCAGAAACCCAGCATTAGGAACAATTGCAGGCTTCCTACCTCCTGATAGTACTTCCAAAGACATGTGATTCCTATTATACTTAATAGGAGTTCTTGTTTGGGCCAGAAGTATGCAGAGAGCATTGAAACCCTATCCTACGCTCCTTGCTGTACAAAACCATCAGTGGTCAGATTCTGCAAGTGTTTTCTTTGCTGGTAATGCTCAGTAGCCAAACAACTATAGTCTGACATATCAAACCTTAAGTCATTCCATGTAGGAACAAGACAGCACTTTCCCCTGGCTCGCATTTGGATTTTAAGCTTAGTTACACAGGCCATTTAGGCTGCAGTCCTGTGTGTGCTCAGATGAACAGGTAACTCAAAGGACACGGGGGCCTCATGAAAAAGGGTACTTTGGCCAGGTCTTCTGCAAACATCGTGAGCAAGGGCGTCAGGATTGCAGCCATACCTCATTGGGTGGTTATAGATGGGAGTCGCACACCCAGTGTCTAATGCAGCATTTCAGATATTTAAGGACTTGTTTTTCCATCCATGCTACACACATTCCTACATGTTTTATGAATCAGGTCTGTGATCAACGTTTTGAACAATTTGCTGCAGTTTCATAGGGTTACCATCTCTTTGGTTTGCAATGTAAATAGTACTGTACATCTGCTGGTTTATGATACAAATGCCATGTAAATTGCTTATTTTTAAAACGTTGCAGTTCCGTTATGGCTTATTTATAATGCCATCTGATGGTATTGGTTCTACATACAAAGTATCTCTATGACATGACTTAAATTGTTTATATTTTATGATGTCAAATGCTTTATTTTTTTGGTTTTTTAAAATGACTATGTTTCATCCTATGCAGTTTCATAAACGTTCCTTAAAGGTCTCATTCCATCTGGAAATATTGGATGTTAGGAGGAAGCTCTTTCCAGTGAGGGTGGTGAGACACTGGAACAGGTTGCCCAGGGAGGTTGTAGATGCTCCCTCCCTGGAGGTGTACAAGGCCAGGTTGGACGAGGCCTTGAGTGACCTGTACTAGTGGGAGGTGTCCCTGCCTATGGCAGGGGGTTGGAACTGGATGATCTTTGAGGTCCCTTCCAACCTTACCATTCTGTGATTCTATGATTCTCTGTTGCTTCCTCTCACTAATGCAGGCATAAGAACCAGTATTCCTGATCAAAAAATCATCAGATATATCATATAACAATTTTGGATTAGAAATATATGTACAAATATATAAGCATTTATAGTTAATCAGAACATTTACTGTATCTTCTTTATTTTTCATGTAATGATATATTTTTTTAATATACTTTTAATTTGTAATTATTTGTGAGTCGTACACAGTGTAAATAACGTTGTGTCATTTCTAGGTATTCAAGGTTACAAAAAAGTTGAATTTGTATATGAAAAGCAATTGACAGTAGATTTGAATGACATAAAATAAAGTGGTGATGACTGTGTTCTATTTATACTGTTCATTACCAAATCGTCTGTTAAAGAAAGAACATTTCATTTGCCCTTTAATGTCCAACTAGTTATTTACAGTATATTTACATCAATAAATCATTCAAAAGTATATTAAAAGTGATGATGAATCATTGAAATTTTTCCTGTTTCTCTTGACAGCTTACTTTTGGGGAGCAGAATTAAAATATACTGAAACCTAATTCAGTGACAACAACCCAAAAAGTCAATGAAGGTATTTGTGGAAAAAACCCTCTCTTTTCACTCCTAGCTCTTGAACCTCATCTTACACTACCAATCTAAATATGTTGTTAAACAATAAACTAGACAAATGTGTTTCAACAAAGTGCTAGGTCCTCAAATGCACATTGTCTGTGTCCCTAGATGTGTAAGCCTTGATCTCAATGGACATTGCAATGTCCATGGTTGCCCAGGGAGGTTGTGGCTGCTCCCTCCCTGGAGGGGTTCAAGGCCAGGTTGGATGAGGCCTTGAGTGGCCTGTCCTAGTGGGAGGTGTCCCTGCCTATGGCAGGGGGTTGGAACTAGATGATCCTTGAGGTCCCTTCCAACCTTACCATTCTGTGATTCTATGAAAAACCTTACTAAAACCTTTGTTCTGAACTGAGCTGTTGGAGTTTTGATGCAGCGCTACTTAAGATATGTAAGAGACTGATGGAAAGAAAATGTCTGGTTTGAGTGATACTGCAGTGGCTAATTTCTTCCAGTGGTTGTTCAGTGCTTGGTTCTGTAGAGCAGCAGAGCAGAACCAGGTTTCAGTCCTGGAAAACAGGGTTAGAAAATGGATGACATTATGATGAAATATCAACACTAGCTCATTGCTTCCAACACAGGAACCAAGGAAGCTGCCACACTGCAACATTGTCAGCCTTGCAAATACTGCCTGTATTGCCCCCTTTTTTTTTTTTTTTCCATTTCATCTTTTCTGTATCCCCAGCTGAGAACACAACTCATTCTACTCTGCTGGTTTTTACACAAGACCGTTAACTGGAATTTGGTGTAGTATTTTTCTGTGAAGCATGTTACTGGGAGGAAAGGGAATTACAATTAATTAAAAATGTTGACAGGGAAGTTTGATTCTGATATTTCAGTACCAAATATAAGCACATTTGTCTTGCTTTTGTGTGGCTAAAGCTAAGAAAGGTCTAACCTATCCTAACATCTCAGGGAATTTTTGCCCTTGCCAGCTGTCTTTAAGCCTGGTGAACATTTTCTGAGACTGATACTTTGCCTATTCCTGATTTCAAATTATTCTGGAATGTTTAGATGGGAATTTCAATGTTTGTGGTATATGTGAGTCAATTCTGGTCAACAGCAGATTTGGGAGTACTGTGTGTCTACCAGGAAATTATGATGAAGACAATTTTTAGTCTTTTTAGCTGGGAGAGTTGCACCTCTGTTAAGATAACACCGCAGTTTGAGATTTCAGTTTCTCCAGTAAAACTCATGTATATGTGTGTGTGTAAATGTAAGGAATGCCTTTAGCTTAACACCCACATGCAGTCCATATAATTCCAGTACAGAAGGATACAAAAAGAATTAAAAAAGGTATAGACAAGAACAACAGATAGGAGAACTGTTATGCTGCTTCCAAAATTAAATAAGTAAGAATTGCCCAGATTTGAAAAGACATTGGTATAATGATCTCTGAAGATTATGGCAAAAGGGGGAAGAAAAAAATTATTCAGTGTTTTGTACAATGCCAAAACTAGAGGGCATTTAGTGAGGTTACAAATAGCAGATTAGAAACAAGTAATGCAGGCGAAAATAACTTTTTTTTCATAGGATGTGTAATCCAACTATGGCTCCCAGTGCCAACAGAACATTTCAGAGTCTAAAATAGAAGGAATTAGAAAAGCTGATGGCAGGTAAATTCATTGGCTGATTTTATATTTGTTGAACTACAACCTACTGTCAACTCAGCCAGCCAGTAATATTGCAGGAGTCTGAGAGGGTACCGGTAATGTTGTAGGAGTCAGAGAGGGTACCAGCCAGAGGTCCTGTAATACTTTTTTGTACTCTCCTTTATGTGGCATTTCTTATGGATATTGTTGCAGACAAATTATTGGATAGATAGACCTTTCGGTAACAAGTCTAGGTTTACATATAGGAGACATTGGGAAAAGAGAGTCCAGGATGATCTTCAACTTAAGGGAAGAATGGTGGGAAGAGAATTTGAACAACCACCATCAGCAGGTAATAGATCATGTGTGGGAAGCCTATTGTTAATACATGGACTGGAGCATCAGAGCTGTTCTGGGGAAGAGATAGGGTGTCTGCTGGAAGCAAGCATACAAGTTAAGGAGTTTAGATTGAAAAGGATATTGACTAAAGTAGGAAATAAGATCTCATAATCTTCACTAGGAGACAAATCAAAAAGACAGATTTCTACTGAACTATCTCAGCACAAACAAGTCCCATGTGATCTTTTGCAGAACTTTCCTTATTCCTAGGCCGAATAGAATAAGTAGAACAAGTAAATGAAGAACTGACAATGGGCCCAGATTAATATTGCGGTAAAGGCTCAAGGGTCTTTCATCATCTTAATGGGGAAGTATTCCATTGTGTGTTGATTCTGTGTGAGTACCTGGAGCACACTGCAGGATTCTGTCTGAAACGTTAATAGTAGCTTAAAGCAAAAAGGATTCAATACGGAGGCAGAGAAAATTAGGTAATACTGAATAAAGGAGCTGCTCCGGTAGGTCTACACAGGCAAGTAATTTTCTCCACTCTCTACATTTAAGCTTATTGCATACTTTAATTCTGTTTTGCTAGCCTTCTAAGACTTAGGCTTGTGTGAGATGCACGCAGTAAGTGGAACAGAAGCTGAAGTTGAGGACCTCTTCAATTCAGTATTTTGATTAGAGATCTTTGTATAGAGAAGAAATTATATCAGTCAATAGCACAAAACTAAGTTGTTATCAACACAGCAAGAGCCAGATGAAATAAGGGCAGAATGGAGTGGCCTTCAGACCACATAAAATAGATACAGGATGAAAGGATAAGTAATGTGTGCCAGGGTTAATTGCAGGTTTTCTTGTAATAACTGGAAACTCATAATTTAGAAATGACAGAAGAAGGAAAAGAGATAGAAGGGTTCTGACTGAGATGCATAGTTATAGCCACATGAAAGAATAACAAGAGATGTTTTTCATAGACACAGGGAAAGAACAACTTCATTGCATAAGGTACTTGTGGGACCATATCTGGGACACTCTGTATTTCTGGTTATTTACATTCACAAGATTAGTGTATTCTTGTGAATGACAGCAAGGTAAAACCTAATGGGAAAATATTTATTTAATTAACCTCCTTCTTTGCGAGTGGACAAGCATGTTTTAAAGAACATGTGTGTAAAACATTTTAATTGCTCTGGAAACAACAACATGTCTTTGAGTAGGGAATATATCACCATCAAAATGTTCAAAGCGCTGACATTGCAGCTGCACTGTGGGGCTAAGGAGGCTGAAAGTGATGCAGCTTAAGAGTACAGCCAAGAGACAGAAAAGGTCGACATCCAGTGTATCTCTAACCAGATCCAGGTTGTACCTTTCCTGTTTTATCCAGTGCTGGAAACAACAGGTGAAGGACATTTAGCCATTGCCTGTATTCCTGATTTTCTTTGAAATGTGAGAAGCGTGGCCAGCAGGGCAAGGGAGGGGATTCTCCCCTTTTACTCTGCTCTCGTCAGACCTCATCTGGAGTACTGTGTGCAGTTCTGGAGCCCCCAGCACAGGAAGGACATGGAAGTGTTGGAG
>VWZE01015970.1:264846-292279 GCA_013396675.1 Eubucco bourcierii
CCTCCCCCTTTTTTTTTTTTTTTTTTTTTTTTTTTTCCTATGTGTGGTCCTGATTGGTTTAAGCTGATTTTTCTTCACATTTCTCTGAAGGAACTTCCACCAAATATATATATTATTCATGTTATAATTTAAATACTGACTTCTTGGTTGTTTTACTGCACAATAAGACCAAGACAATTTTTCATTTTTTTAAAGATGTTTTTTTAAATGGGCAAATGAGTACACAGATTTTTTTCAGCTTGTCATATTTTGTGACCGTTTCTGCTAAAGAGGGGGAAAAAAAAGATTGCCATAGATAATTAATTTTCACAATGTAGAAAATATGAAGATTTGTTTCTTGACATATGCAGGAACTGAAAAAAACAGATGCAGGGCAAGTACTTGAGAAAATAATAAAAGAATAAGATCCAAACAGATGTGGCTTCAGTCAGTGAAAAAAGGTATGCATACTCTACTATGTAGATAATAGAGCAACAGAACAATGAGGAGCAAACCACATCAGTACGTGAAGAGAAAATGAGGACAGCAGTGTTCCAATGACAACTGTCTACTTTCAAAACAGTATGGAAAGTCAGAAGGTGATGAGGAGGCAGTTGGTTTAAAAGCTTTGTACGTGATCTGGAGAGCTTGGTGTGGCACTTCATGAAATCTTATCCAAAGAACTGACTTGCTTAAACACAAAGAGCTTAAGCAAAATAAGGTCCAGAATACGAGTTCGCTTGCTAGTGCTTAGCAAGAGGGGTCAGAAATGTTGGTGCCTTGGGAACAGACTCATGTATTCCTCTAGCTTTGCCAGCAGCCCAGCAGTGAAGTTACCTGCTATGGGAACTGTATCTGAGCTCTTTACAATCTCTCACCTTGCCTTTTTACTGCCTTCTCATGGCAGAGAAGCAGCTCTGGCTGGCTGGCTACAGCATCTAGTGATGTGAGCACAGTCCAAAGACAGCACATGCTTTGACATCCTTGATGATTCTTTCCCCAGGAGAACCCATATCACTTAGTTTGATCTGCATAACTATATAAAGTTCCTTATCTAATAATTTTTCATCAAGATTATGTTTCTCTTATTCATAGAAAATGCTTTACAGAAAGAAAAACAGGTTTGGCATAAAGCTGTTGTCATGGAGCCCTGCAGGTTCCATTTAATTTTTCTAGAAAGGACCCCCATAAAGACGCTAATCCAAAACCTGTAGACCAACTGGATAATTTATACATTACCTTACCTGCAAAATGACACTGGATCTCTGAAAAAAAAAAAACACAAAAGACATGCAGCTAGTCTGTATTAACACAGGGAACAGCACTCAGATGTCAGGTGTTAAACTGGAGTATTTGATTGTCTTTCACTGCAAGACCTTAAGATTAAATCCAGGCGCAGCCTGAAGCCCTGGTAGTGAAATGATGTTTCAGGCTTTTTATTGAGGAGAAAAAAAAACCAAAAAAAAACAACCCCAAAATAAATAATGAAATATTAAACCCATGTACCAGGCACTGTTATATTAGCAGCTTTAATAACTTTCCTCAGATATTACCTTGTATTTCATGAAATGGCCATGGCTGCATCAGCAGTGTGGGTGACTACTGTGTTGGTGAGATATAGCTATTGCAAGCACACATTTGCTGTCACTGTGGGCTCACAGATAATAAACATAATTGCCTCCATGGTACCAGCCAGTGCTTCTCCTCGCATAAATTACTTCGCAATGACGTGACCTATCCTCGTGTGGTGAGCTGTGCTGCTATTGTATGTCATGATCCTATTTCAGCATGGTATTAGCTGCACTGTATCAAAGCTGCAGAACTGGTGAACAGAACCCTCAGGAGATTTCAGCCATTTATTGAGTTTAAAAAAAAAAATAAATCAAAACCCATTTCTTACTGGAGCTTCAAGAGAGTCCTTGGGATTTTGTCTTGGTGATGGCATGTAATTTTTTTCCTTATGCCACGTTGCATATGCATGCTTATAGAATCTGATTTACACTTCTAGATTTACACATATAGCTGATTTACACTTCCACCTCCTCTCCTGGGGCAGTCTAGACAGCTTTACTAGATTGATAGACAAGGGAATAACTCAAAGGCTACCCTTTTCTGTCCAAAGCTGCTCAGATCTCTAGCAACCTTTGGCAACAACCCTGAATCTGGAGGAGTGCACTGAGTTCTTTGAGATGCCATGAGTGCTTGGAGAAACAGCTCTGCATCAAACATAACTCAGCTGGGAAACTAAGAGCATGGCTTGCACACAAAGCATAGTATCAGCAAGATGTTAGATAAATGTCAGGTTATCTGACACCTGTCCTTTCTTCCCTGCTTCCTGATATTATTACTTTCCTGTTTAGGACCCCTCCTTCCCTAGCAGCAATGGCAATATAATTTTGCAAAGCTGAGATGGGCAGATGATGTCTGTATTCAGTCTGAGGCAAAAGCTGTTTCTAGCAGCATAGTCTTTATTTATGATATTTTTACCTAACTCTATTTAATATTAAATCTCTGGAGAAATTGTAGAACTGCCTTGTTAATTTTCTGTGAGTGATCCATCTCCTCTGAATCTCCAATCTGACAAAAATCTGTTTGTTATCAGCATCACTGGCTGTGCACAAGGACTTATTTGCAGATGGTGTGAGGTATGGGGAAAGCTTGTCTTCCCTGTCTGGGTGTTGAATGCCTTCCTGAAGAACTGCTACCAGGCATCTTGGCAGAATTCAATCCTGCTGTGTCTGGCTGGGAGCCGAGTAAGTACAGCACACAGATTTGACTAGAGAAAACAGACATCATGCTTACCCTTGAAGGACTTCTAAGAATAGCCCTTTGGTATAAACTGACTGGTGTTCATCACAGGATACGCAAACAGTTTGTGGTTCTCTAGTGGATTAAATTGTTTGTACTCTTCTTATCTCTTGTGGGGTTTTATGTACTTGATTTTTGCTTTCTGAGTCTTTTAACATTATTATTCTTTTAACATTATTATTAAGTCTTTTAACATTATTATTCTTGTAACGTTATTATTAAGATCACGAGGGCTTCCTACGAAAAGGAAATGTGTGCTGATACAAACAGTCTGGGCCCCTTTGGTTCAAGCCTGTGAAATGGTTTTCTGTGTGTTGGGGTTTTTTGAGTGATCTGTCTTCATTGTTTAAATTGATAAGCAAAAATCCTAGTTCTTCAGGAATTATCCAGGTATGAAATTATGCTTGAGCTACAGAACAAAAGAAACAAGGCAAGTAAGAGTGGAGGGGGAAGAAGTGGTTCACTACGAAGGGAAATAAATAAATGGCATTTTACAAGGGAAATAAATGGCATTTTACAAGGGAAATAAATGGCATTTTATGTTATCATGAAAACTGTGAAATATTTATTTGTTTTTCCTTTCCATCAGCAGAAGCAAATAAATTTTCAGTGACTAGTAGCAATGGGCTTGTGGTGAGTTCACATCTTTTCTGCATTTCATCATGACAGGACAATTAACAAATAAACCTGGACAAGAACTTCAGACATCAACGCATCCTGAGGGGGACTCAACACCACTGTAAATACCGGAATGTGGAATGTGTAGACTTTGTCTGACTAAAGACTCCAATAATGATCTCAATCCTTCCTTTGAAGTTCTGATTAGCAAATATATCTACTGTGGCAAGAGTTACAGGATTTAACCTGTAAATGTGATTTAAAATTAAATTGGAATTTGCCCTGTAGTTAGAACTGTGATAGCAGGGATTTTCCTGTGTGTAATCCCAGTGCACTTAGTCATTCATTCTCTGCGAGGGGTCCAGGAACTCCCCAGTCTTTGCATGGATGAGTCATGGGATTGGTTTGGTTGAGTGGACTGATGTGTGGCAAAATACACAGCTGAACTCCCAAGAACTTCACTAGGAAGCATTGAACCAGTTTTGACAGCTGCTGTCCTAGGGGGAATTTTGAAGAGTCCCGCAGACTTGGGCAGCCTCTGCTGCATAAAGACCAACTGACAGACATTGCTGCTTCACTTTGGTGTGCACAGCAGCACCATTCCCACCACGGAATTGACCATACTGTACATAAATAGGACAGCCACATGGTCAATAGGAACTCTGCAGATGCAGTAACGTTCACATAGGAAAATCCTTTTAATAGATTTAAGACAGAAAAAGCTTTTAAATAGTCACAATTGACCTTCCTAATGTGGATGTGATCATCTAGGGCCACAGTCTAGCTGGGTATAAAAATATTCTCGTGACTACACCTTGCATGTTTCACCTGACCTAGCCGAAGATGCTGCTGCAGAGCACCATCATCAATCAGACAGCAGCTGATCATCTTTTCTGAGAGATTCAACCTCTGCACCAATGGCCCCAGAGGTCCCAGTGGGCAACAAGCTGCACTTGGGCTGGAAGCAGATGGGAGGAGAACCAAAGAATGGCTGAGGTTGGAAGTGACCTCTTGAGGTCATCTGGTCTAATCTCCCTTAGGTTGCAGGTGATCATGTACAGATGGCTTTTAAATATTGCCAAGGTGGTTGATCTTGAAACACACTTATAAGATCCCATGTGTATGGGAAGATCACTGAGGAGTTGCAGCCAGGCTCTTCACAGTAGTCTGGAGTGGGAGTTTGAGAGACAGTGGACATAAAGGGAAACAGAAGACGACAGTCAGGCAGTGGCGTGGGATGCCCAGAGAGGCTGCACAGTCTTCATCCCTAGAGGTTTTCAAGACCCAGCCGGGCTCCAAGCCCCAAGCCCTGAGCTACCTGCTCTGACTTCAGAGATAACTTTGCTTTGAGCAGGATCAGAGACCACTGTGATTCCTTCCAGCCTCAATGATCTTGTAATCCTCTGGTCCTTTACAAACTGTGTTTAACCTCTGCATGGCTACTATCTGTCTGTGAGGAGCCCTTTCCTCATTCTTTTACTTACCAACTGTTTGTTATATCACCAGTACCATAATCTGGTGTTGCACTGCTGTACCTGTTTGAATAGTCCGAGTTACATCTGCCTGACAGAGCACTTGCTAAATTGGAGTGTGGTTAAGGGTGGGCTGAATTTTTATCAATACAGAGAAGGACTCTGGTGTAGTTTTGTTTTCACTGTGAGGATATACATAGCAGTTTGTAGAGCTTGATTTTCATACAAATATATTTACCTGTGGGAGGGGAATGACTCATCTCTAGATTCTGAAAATGGGGGTGATGACTGGATTGTTTTTTGGAGACAAACTTCTACACCATCTGCAATGCTGTCATGTTACTGTGAACAGACCTACACTGCAGTCAGAACAACACTGTAAAATAGACTTATGTGAGAAATTCAATTTGCCATATTGGAGGAATCTTACTAATAACAGTGAGACATACAGTTTATATGAATAAAGGAGTCTGGTACTGAAAGCCTTTCTCTTCCTAGAAGTCAGAGTCTGGGTTTAGCCCTAAAGACTGAAGGTTTGTCTTCTTTTTTCTGGTGTTAATTCATGTAACCATTCAAATTTCATTCAACCTCGCAGAATCCTTGACCTGAATTGAACCTCTATAAGTGTATGTGCTCCACAGTCTAATTATCTGCTGTGGGAAATGGATTTTAACAGTTTTCATTCTGCCAGCTTTTGGTTTTGTTAGCATATCTCCTTGTTATTGCATTACAAGAGAGAGGAAACAAAAGTTCCCCATCTATCTTTTTTATCACATTCCATTATTCAGTAGTCATGTTGTGATAGGCCTAAGCAGGCCAAAATAGCCTTATACATGTCCTGGCTTGGCCAGGCATGTTCTTCTGCTCTCCCTCCTTCTGCTATGGGGAGAAGCAACTGCAGGAATTAGGACAAAAAACCTGCAGCCACTGAGTCTAAGGGCTCTGGCTTGCTCAGACTTGTTTTGCATCCTGTGGTAAACAAGGTAGACACAACTGACTAGTGCCTGCTTCATGCAAGGCCTAGGTTTTTCCCAAATTTGGGTAAGGCAAGCCTATGGCTTCACCTAATACGGTCAAACTTGGCTAACTGCCATTCTGCCTGACTGTTCTGTGTCCAAAGGCCCATTAGTCTCGGGCTGTATTGATAAAAGAGATGAGCAGGTAACACAACGTGCTCTGCCGTCGTTTTCATGCTTGCTTGGTGCTTGCTACTGCCTGCTGCCATTGCTCACTGCCTCAGAGCATTCTGAACTGCCTGGAAACTGCCCTGCCTCGAGTTTACCAGGAACAGGCTCTGAATGCCTCCATGCCATTGGCCTGCACAGCCAGCCAAGACTGCACATCACAAGACATCCTGCCTGCACTTGGAAGTCTCCTGCCAAGATGAGAAGTCCTGGATATACAGATCCTCCAGAGATATCAGGACCAGTTCAGAGATAGTCTGTGTCCTTTCCCCAGCAGCCTATGAAGTCTGGGAAGAGTCAGAAGTCTCAGCAGATGACAAGACGTTAACAGAATTCCCTGAAAGCATTTGGGTACTGTCTGAAGCTGTAGCCAACCGTGAGAATCAGGAGATAATATTTTGTGAGTAAATACTTAAAGCCTCTTGCAATTCACCGTTGCCTTCTGCCATAAGCAGAAAGGAGCTCCTGGAGTCCGTCTCGTGGTAAGCAAGGTATTGACTGCAAATGGTACATTGACTGCAGGAACCTTCTCTTCCAGTTCAATTAATGTTTATATCTTTTTGCTAGTTATTTCTAGATCCTATGTTATTATCTGTACAACATTTCTATGACTGTGTGAAGAACCAATTATTGTTAAAATTAGTGGTCGGGGGTGTGAGACTGGCTAGTATTGAAAATTAATAAAGAATTTAAATTTTGGAAAAACATCATCTCACATCAATTAATACCCACTCAATTACAAGTTACTTCACATCTCATTAATCTTTCTAAATGAAACAGCTCTACTCTTTTCAATCTCCCTTTAAATGCTTTTCTCTGTTCTTAATAATTATGCCCTCTTCTTGAGCCCTCTATAAATTTGTGCGGTCTTTTTTCTCTCAAAAAAAGTGTCTGGTACTGTAGAACTATCAACATAATTGCATTACTTTTGCAATATTTTTTCCCAGCACATTTTTTTAATGAGACATCTCATGTGCTTTTTTTCCATCACTGCGATGCATTAAGTAGAGGTTCTAATGATCTCTCTATAATGGTATGTGGCTTCTATACCTTAAGTGGAAAAAGCCAACAGTCTTCTAATTTAACTGTTGAAGAAAAATCAGTTAATGGGAAATTTTGTACTTTCCAAATTACATTTCACTGGGCTATATGCTGTATGTTCTGCGTTCTGAAGTTTCCTGTATTCATAATCTGGATAGGCTAAATAACATTACCAGCTTTTATATTTTGTGGGCAGGTTCTGTAGGTTGAGAGAGGTTCTCTTGTCTGTGATGGTTTGGGAGTTACTTGCCCCCACACAATGAAATCACCCAGACTAGACTCAGCTGGCTGGAAGTTAAGGAAATGAAGCTATATTTACAGCTTAGCACAATATACAAGCATATATATATATATATATGTATATACACACACAATATACAGTTATATACAAGTTAAAATTACTGGAGAAACACAAAGTCCCTCCCAAAACAATCAGATTGCCAAGAGGATTCTGACACAAACTTTCTTCCTCCTTCCCCTCCCTCTTTCACTCCCTTCAGAAATAACCAGATCAATCCCCATATATCTCACATGATAAATCTGGAGAGATCTAAGGTGAGACATCAAAAAAAGACAAGGAGGTTAGAGGAAATAAAGGGTTAGGTCAGATTAGACTTAAGGCAGGCGCAACCACAGACTGCCAGAGAGAAAGGAGCAGAACTGAGAACTGAGAAGTGTGTGAGAAGTGTCTTATCTATATTTTGACTAGCTGCCTTTCTCAGCAGAAGAATGAGTGATATAGGTTAGTCTTGTTTCTTGTCACAGCTAAGGATTTAATTTCTCTCAGTAAAATATTCCAGTTAGCCTCAAACCAGCACACCTCCCCCTCTACTCTGCCCTGGTGCTTTTTCAGAGGCCATATCTGGAGCACTGTGTCCAGTTCTGGACCCTCAGTTTAAGGAGGACATAGAACTGCTTGAGAGAGTTCGGCACAGAGTCACAACTATGATTAAGGGAATGACACATCTCTCTTACGAGGAGAGATTGAGGGAGCTGGGACTCTTTAGCTTAGAAAAGAAGGATGACCGTGAGCTAGCGATGTGACCTTGTGGCCAAGAAAGCCGTTAGTATCCTGGGGTGGATTAGGTCTGTGGTTAGTAGGTTGTGAGAGGTTCTCCTCCCCCTCTATCCCAGCCTGGTGAGACCACATCTGCAATATTGAGTCCAGTTCCAAGCTCCACAGTTCAAGAAGGACAGGGAACTGTTTGAAACAGAGTCCAGCACAGAGCCACAAAGATCATTAAGGGAGTAGAACATCCCTCTTACAATGAGAGACTGAGGGAGCTGGGGCTGTTTAGATTGGAGAGGAGGAGACTGAGGGATGACCTCACTAATATTTATACATATGTGAAGGGTGAATATCAGGAGGACAGAACCAGACTCTTCTCAATGATGTCCAGTGACAGCACAAGGGGCAGTGGATGCAGGCTGAAGCATAGGAGGTTCCATGTGAACATAAGGAAAAACCTTTTTAACTGTGATGGTGACAAAACAGGCTGCCCAGATATATTGTGGAGTCTCCTCTGGAGACATTCAAAACCTACCTGGATGTATTTCTGTGTCACCTGCTCTAGGTGATCCTGCCCTGGCAGTGGGGTTGGACTGGATGATCTTTTGAGGTCCCTTCCAACCCCTAACATTCTGTGATTCTGAGTGATTCTATGACTCTCCTATAAAGAGCAGAAGCTCCAGCTCTTCTGCCTTATAATGATATGAACCACCAATTCGTAATCCATATACCTGGAACTCCTCACTGCCTCTATTATCCTTTTTGCTCATACTTGTTTCTTCAACACCCCTTGAAAGTCACAAAGCAGCCTGGCAGAATCAATTTTCCACCAAGAAAACCTGACATTAGATTAGACCAGCTACAAAGAAGAGTGGAAAAGCAGAGGAAATCAAATCACAGAGATCCATCTGAGAAAGAGGCAATTTGTGGTGTGTAGACAGCTAGCAGAACAAAAAGGGCATTTTGACTGAAAACAAAACCTGCAAGGCATGTAGAACCTGTGAGTGTTGCTGAAGCAACTATGTTATACTGGTATTGAAATAAGGAGATGTAAAAAAAAAAAGAAAAAGAAAAAAAGAAAAATAAAGAAAAAGAAAAAGCAATAAAACAGCCAAGGATGATGGCAGTGGACAGGAAAATCACTTTCTGTGCTATAAGCTGCTGAGGAAAAATTAAAAGAAATGCCAGAGAAAGAGGGAAGGAGACTAGATTAATTTCCTAGAAAATATGTGTTTCTAAGTGAAATGTTAACAGTGGAGTAGTGTGGTTGTAGTGTTATGGTGTGAGATGGTATTTTTTTTCAAAATTAATATAGTTTATTAATTTTGGTATTAAGGAGTCTCACTACCGGCCACAATTTTAATAATAATTGGTTCTTTACAATGGTCATGAAAACATTACATAGGTGAGAACAGAGGATCTAGAACACTTAAGAAATAACTAGCAATAACACAACAAACATGAAACCATTAGAACTAGAAAGAGGTTCTTGCAGTCAATTATGTCGCTTGCCTGCTAGAGGGACTCGAGAGGCTCCTTTCTGTTTAAGGCAGAAGGCACTTGGAATTAGAGTTTTACAAAAGAGGCTTCTGAGTCTTTACTCACAAATATTAATCCGAGGCTCTACAGAGTGCTGGGAAGAGAGGCAGACAATCTCTGACCTGATCATGGTTCCTCTTGCACAACCTGTGTGCCTTCTAGGACTTGCAGTCTTGGCAGAAGGCTTGCAGGTAAGATGACTTGCAGATCTTGACACAATGTCACGCTGGCTGAGCAAGTCTATCGTGTGAAGGCTTAATGCCTATTCCCTGGCAAACTTGAGCAGGGCAGGTCGGGGTAGACAAACTCAAAATAGCAGGGCTTGTCGTTATGTAGCATGCAGACTGTTGCAGAGCATGGCAGGATGCAATGGTAGAGAGCAATAGGGCACAAGCACTGCTGGAAGCAGAGAGAATGTTGTGTTTACCTGCTCATTTCTTTTTATCAACGTAGTGCAAGACTGATGGCTCTCTGGCCACAGACTAGCCAATCAGAACGGCAGTTTGCCAAACATAATCACATTATGTGAAACCAAGGCTTTCTTTTACCTTTTTAGGGCAAAACACAAACAAGTGTATAAACATGTGCAGGTACTCTGTAAACAAGTTTGGACAGACATGGAGGCACCAGGTCTTCCTTTCCCACAGTTGCATCTCCCATCAGCAGAAGGAGGGAGAGCAGAAAGCATGTCTGGGCAAGCCAAGACATGGTTAGGGCTATTTTGGCCTTCCATGACAAGTAGGTATATGAACTGCCCTGCAATGACTGCTTGTATTGAAAAAATTGGTCTGTAGATTTTACTGGGTTGTCACTGAAAAATAACTATTTTTTTCATTTTGCATGCATTGCATTGCATAAATTATATTCCATCTTCTGAGCCATAAAACCCCAAAAAAACTATTTAATATCATGTTTGCTCTGAGAAGAACTCTTGCCATATTTTGTAACAAGTTGAGCGTACAATGAACAGGGATGAAATCTCAAGACAGCTGAGTTTTTTCCACATGTGGCTGAATTTCCTTCTTCATCCACTCTATGTTTACTTATCCACTGGAGAAACTTTAAAACCACAGGAAAGTTAGTTTTCCACTTAACGCCACACACTACATAAAGATTGATTTTTGGTACATAGAGATGTCACTCCCAGTCTCTTTCCTTACCTTCAGGAATAATCTCTCTATATTAGAGCCCTAAAGCCACTCTGACTGTTCTGGAAAGTGGGTTGGGATATTTAAAGTAGAGATGACTTTAGGTAATGAAGAATGTAGAAACTGTACACAATTTTCCTATTTGGAGGAGAAATCTGGCTTTACATCTGTACACACTAGGTTTCCAGCATGCCTACACTTATGACCATCTGTTGGGTGGCACTATGCCCGTTTTCAGACATGTAATACAAATTTCAAGGAGGAACAGGCACCAACCAAAGTGGAGATGACACAGCCTTCCCATCAGAAGACAGCCCTTACAACAAGCTGTGTTGATTAGCACTATACACCTTTGCAAGATGATATCTCAGTGATCAATCAAGACTCTTTTCCAAGGGTCAGAAGTTTCTCTGGTGTCCCTCTATGCTCCATATTCTCTTGTACATCTTGTAAACATCAGGGAAATTGGTAAAAAAAATGTTTTGCTGAAAATAAGAAAGTTGCTGCTCATTTTGTAACCTTTTGCTTTTCAGCTGCTGCTGAGTTCTTCATCAGACTGCCTCCCAACCAACCTATGGAAATGTTTGCATCATGGATAAGAAGATACCGCTTGGTTCATAAGAAAAGCAAACTGATTCCCTAAAACTTGGGAATAAGAACTAATGACTCATGCTTTAGGAATCATTTAAGCTGGCTACCAGCAACAGAGCTGCCTCCTACATACTTCACACACAGGGGACATGAGCTGCATGCTTGGGAGGCTGCCTGGCTAAGGGATTGCTGGGGAAGAATTGCCAGGTGACTTGACTGGATGTTAAGGTTACTCCAGAGTAATGTATGTGGATTGTTTTGAAAATGGCAAGCTCTTCGTCATGGAAAGAACATTGGAAGACACAGGTACAGCTATGTTAGGTGAGAAATCAGCTTTTCATTAATAATGAAGCTTTGATGATATATTTACTTAATGTCTGCCCTGAAAAAGTCACCTTTACCTTAAATGGGATGACCATATTGATCTCAACTAGACTTGAAAAATTGTAAGGAAATAAATGCTAAAATATATGTGATATCAACAGCAAACTTCTTAATGGTTGGATGGATTTTTTTTATGACAAGGAGACCGTGGACTCAATAAAAACTTGGAAGTGATAAAGCCAGAAAGTTGGCTTTTTGACAATAAGACAAAGAAAATCTGCCAATAGCTCAGCAACATGAAGCTCTTTATCCATTTGGGTTTGGATATTGATGCCTTCTGAGTGTTTATCCCAGTGGCTTAGAGCTTCCATTATTGGGAGGAATATAGAAGACATAGAAAGTAAAATACAATAAAATATAATTTGAACATGATAACATTTATGTTTTCAATGTGATCTTACTCAATGAATATTTTTTTCTGAAGTATTTCCTCTGAATTTCTTTAGATCTAGAAGTTTAAGTCAGGAGGGCCAAATATTTATGTGATTCTCTTTGATTCAGATTTGCTGCATGAACCCAGGAAAGAAACTACTTTCAGCGAGTAATTCCTTGACTCTCATGTGGGAAACGATGAACTCTGTTATTATTGAGCAAAGGGACTTCTGCCGTCATACTGACTTTCAAACCTTTGGTATACAAAGTTTTGATCTCACAGTCCTTTTGCTATAAACAAAACCCCTAAATAATTCCCAAGTTCACTTCAGAGATTTTGTAAGGGTGAATTGAAAAAAAATATTTCAAAGTATAAGTCTCATTGTTTGGTTTTTTACTGTCAATGAAATTTTGCTTTTCAGATGAGCAGTTCTCTCATATTCATCTCTCTCCCTCCCTCTCTTCTCCCTCTCTCATTCTCCCTCTCTCCATCTACTCTATCTCAGAAAATAATCTTTTGAAACTTCTTAAGGTACCTATTTGATTAAGAAATAAAATAGTATTCTGAATAGTGAGAACAACATGACGAAACTTAATTTGATATGCCATGAGCTTCTTTCCTTCAAATTCCTCTTTTATTACTCAGTTCAATGCCACTACAATTACATCACAGCTGTGATGAGCTGTGTTCATGGGATGAACTCTATACTGTGAGGTATCACATCATCTGATATTATTCACATACCTAGTTAGGCATTACTCAGTGACAAATTCTGATGACCAACATGTCTTTTATTAAGCTGGTGTAAAGGGTTAACCCTTCTGGGTGGGGGGAGTGGCCAGTTGTGCCTGACCCCAGGTGCAGTGTTTAGCCCCCTCCCACTGCCTGTCTGGACCTCCTATATAAACAGAGGAACTTGCTAGTTCTTTCTCTCTTGGCTTGTGTGATAACACCACCTTGTTCCTGCTGCTCCTGTCTTACCACATAGCCGTTTTCTACCACATGGTGGACATCTCTTCCTGAATCTACCTCCATCCATTGTCATCAATATAATGTAAGTACATATATAAAATATAAATATATATATTATGAATATAAATAGACATAATAATGTATATAAAATAAATATAATATATAAAAATATATTTTTTTAATCTCATTTTCCCTCCCCTATACCTATTTGTAACTGCCCTACCTTAAATACCTTTTACTTCTTGTTAAAGATTTTTCTTTTGACTTTCAAATCAAAGCAAGACTGTTCTTTGGGTGTTTTACCCCTTCTCTCTTTACATCTAATATCTTTTCTTTTCAAAGGGGGGAGAGGGGAAAGCATCCTACTATTATTGTATTGATTTCTGTTAGCTATATTTTGAGTCACCTGGGAAGCTTAAACTCACATCAATACAGCTGGGCTGAACTCAAATAGCACCCAGATTGTGATAGGCCAGGGAAAAGACTGACACTTGGAGCTTCATGTTTTCACACCAATCACAAGTACTTCAAGCCCACCACACTGATATAGTCTACTTTTTTGACATATTGATTGCTCAATTCTGATTAACATGCAGTGCCTACTGAAGCACTAACTCTTTTAGGGAGAAAAGAGAGGGGGAAAAAAATCATAAGCTGCCAGAACTAACAACGCATTTATTTATGAATTTATAATTGAAATGATGAAAGGCATCATAAGGGAATTTTCAATTATTTACTGATTGTTTCAACTAGAAAAAATAACTATAGCAATTTATTGAGTGTTACTTTAAAGCAGAGATTGCATTAAAAAGTTTTTCAGTTGACTCGAATTACCTTGAAAGAAATTCACAGTAGTCTTTGCATTATGATTAAGGAAGGAGGTACTCTATAGCATGGCCAAAATGGACTGTTCTTTGTTGCTTTAGTAGCTTTTCTGAAGGGGCCTGCAGCTGGACTGGTGTTGTGTATGTTTTTTGTGTCTAATTTGCATGTGTGTTTTTGCTGAGTTCTAATAAACTATGCTGTCAGTCAAACCTGTGACTAATCAGCAAAATTACACCACTTGCTACAATCTTGTGGTATTTAGAGCTTCATATTAAGTCCTAGCTAGGAGACATGTAGAAAAATGAATGGATCTGGATTAAAAACAAAACAAAAACAACCAAAAACAAAGGCAAAATTCATACAGAAGGATGATTTACCAAGTCTGAGAATAACCTTAGATCTAGACATGCCTTTCTTTTCACAGTTTGATTTCCCTTTCCCCTTCTCCTTTTGCCAGAAGTCCTCATTATTAGTCATGACTGTAAAAAAATTTGAGTTGTATTTTCCTATTTGATTTTTAAATTCTGAGATTTTATTTTTTTTAAGGAGGAATTGACTAATGTTCTCACTCACTTCTGGATATAAAGGTGGGATTCAGGTGAAGCTTCAGGCATCTACAGATATGTGACACAATGCAAATCTTTCTGGAGGCTATTTTAGAAAAGCCATTAAAGCAATTTAGAAGGTTCTAGTTCTTCTATATACAAGGATTGCTTTTTCTTTCTATCATATAAAGACTACTGCTAACCTTGAATCTCTGAGCTAGGCATCTAAGTTCCCCTTATAATCAAGGGAGATTTAATCAAGTCAGACAATGGAGTATAGAGAGATGTCAGAACCATGGAATCATAGGATGGTTGGAGTTGGAAAGAACCTTGAAGATCATCTAGTTCTTCAAGGTCCTTTCCAACTCAAACCATCCTATGATTCTGTTTACCTGAGCAAATGTAGGCATTTGGTTTTAGAGGAGACAAATAGCTCTCTAGACTCCAATTTATACTGTCCAGATCTCTACTGAGGTTAAATTTCTGGGTCATGCATATACCTAAATTTAGATGGCTACCTTTTTAGACAGTCTGAATTTCATAACCTTCAATGTGTTTGGCATTTATTTATGTGACAGGATAATGTGAAATATACTAAAAATCACTTTTCCCTGAAGTATAAACCATCTTCTCTAAACACAAGTAAATATATTTTTCAGTGACATCAAAAAGTCCCAGGCAGAGAATGGAAACTGCTCTGTTCAGTAATGTTTGTAGACACTACAAAAGAGTCGTGGTTTTGAATAGCTTTGAATAGTTGTCACCTACATAACCCAGTCCTGAGTCTGTATATATGCAAAGCTGAAGAGTCAACAAATCTTCAATGCTTTCTTCATATGTGCAAAACTTTACTGATTCCTTACACTTGTGTGTTTATTCAATCTACTCTCTTGTGACTTTTTAAAGGTGGCAAGATGTATGTTTGTGGATATGTCCTGCTTTGTCAGTTCTTCCACGAGTGAATGAATTCTGTCCTTACTTGCCCATTTCATATTTTCTTTTCCTCATTCCAGTTTCAGAGTATTCCATCACTACTTTTTCTGTTTTCCACTTTAACCTGATTCTTACAAGTTGTGATGGTTTGGGAGTTACCCTCCCCCCAACACTCTATGTAAATCACCCAGCCTAGACTCAGCGGGCTGGAAGTTAAGTAATGAAGCTTTATATTCACAGTTTAGCACAATATACAAGCAGATAATTACAATATATTACAGAACACATACAATTACAGAAATGTACAAGTTAAAGGTGATACAGAAACACAATACCCCTTTCAGAAATCAGAGTCCCCAGCAGGGTCTCCCAATCACCCTTCCACCTTCTTTTCACCCCTCTACTTTATCCCAGAGTCTGCTTTATGTGCAAGGTGAGTTTGGAGGGTTAGCAAGGGGGGTTAGAAGTGGAGTGATTAGTTGGGTTACACAGCTGCAAAAGCCCAAGGAGAAAACACACTCTGACAGAAAGACGATGTCTTATCTATGTTTGTGTCCTTGGTTTTATATGTCTAAGTGAACCTATGAGTGAAGCAGACACCACTGTTACTTTCTTTTCACAGCCTAAAATCTAATTTTTCTCATTAAAATATTCCAATTAGCCTCAAGCCAGCACACAATCTGTTCCTTGGCCTCTTCCCCCCATAAACTCAAGGCTCATTTTGCTTCTCCCAAAAGCAGAAGGATGCCATCTTGAACACCAACATCTGCTTTCTAAATATGAGTTTTGTTTACAGATTTAACATCCCCTCTCATGTCTGTGATGCATCAATGCATTTTTTTTCCAGAAAACTAGAAACTTACTTCCTTTTTTTTAACAGTATCTGAATTATCTGCAGAAAAGCAATAGAGTTTGTGGGGTTTAGGTTTTTTGTTTTGTTGTTTGTTTGGTTATGGCTTTTTAGGTTTTGTTTTGGTTTTGTTTTAATAGGCTACCACTTTGTATTCTCAGCTCTTTACAGTAGCAGTTCCTTTTTATTGGATTGGAATATAGTTATTCCTTACTGGTGTAGTGAGATATGAAAGTATAATCACCCTGATGGCATTTATTGTTTGACTGTTTATTAAATAATATGAAATGGTTGCTATATGGTGCAACATGTCTGTAACTCTTAAGGATGCTTAAATACATGATGACAAAATGAAAAAAAGAGTTAAATGTAACCTTAAAATCCTGAAGAACACTGTAATGGAGATCATTGCTCAAATACCTGAAAAAACACATTGTATTGCACATCTGCAGAAATAACGTTGTCAAATAAGCCATTGGGCTTACACTGAGACACTGGAACATTTTCCTAAGTATTACATGAGCCCATGGTCAGATTTATGTGTTTATTTTCCAAAGAGCTGAGTAAACCTGAACAGGCATAGCTAGATTGCTAAGCACCTAGGAAATGATGACTCCCTAAGTCCATTTTTTTTCTCAGTCACATAAAAATACTGGGAAGAAAGGTTGCAGCCCTGTCTCTTTCTCTAGCAGGAAGAATAAAGGTTGATGGGGATGGTATTATACTGTCCATCAAGCTAGACAAGTCCAGGTCTTCTTTAAGTCAGCCTGAATGCTGGTTTTTAACTCCTCTAAGGTAAAATAAGCTATAGATCCAAAAGAAACAAATATTTGAGTTTAAAAGAGAGAGAAAAGTCAGTCAAAGGCAGCAGAGTGCCTGCATGAACAAAAAGGGATATATTGACAAAACACAAGCACAGAAAAGAAAGGACACAAGGTGCTGAAACAGGAAGAGGTGACCCAGGAGGTGTATTCAGGCACTACACAGAAGTGCATTGACAAGGTTAGAAAACCCCACCTGGAGTTGAAACTGTAAAGGATATGAAGGTCAACAAGGAAAGTTTCTTTAAGTACTTCAGGAGCAAAAGGAGGGCGAGGAAAAATGTGAGCCTGCTGCCAAATAGGGCACAAGGTCTGAACCCAGAGGACATGGTTAATGCCAAGGCACACAATGCCTTGTTTGCTTTGGTCTTTATTGGTAAGATTTGCCTTCTGCAATCCCAGAACCCTGAAGTCAATGGTCAAGTCTGAAGCAAGAGATCATGTTGGAGGACACTTAAACAGAACCAGACTTATGTGAACGTGATGGTTTGGAAGTTACCTGCCACACCTCCCACAACGAAATCACCCACACTAGACTCAACTGGCTGGGAGTGAAGGAATGAAGCTCTATTTACAACTTAGCGCCATTTACAACCGTATATAGATGCACACAATATACAGTTATATACAAATCAAAAGTAGCACAGAAACACAAAATTCCCTCCCAAGACAATCAGATTGCCATGAGGATCCTGACCCAAACCTCCCCCCACCCTTTTCCCACCTTTCCCTGCCTTCAGAAATAACCAGATCAATCCCTGTATAACTCACATGATCGATCCGGAAAGATCTGAGGTAAGATGTCAAAAAGACAAGAAGGAGGTTAGATGAAAATAAAGGGTCAGCTTGGATTAGAGCAAGGCAGAAAGTCACCACAGACTGCTAGAGAAAAAGGAGCAGAGCAACAACTGATAACTCAGAAGTGTGAGAAGTGAGCGTCTTATCTATATTTTGACTAGCTGCACTTCTCAGCAGAAGAATGAGTGATATAGGTTGCTGTTGATGTTTTGTTTTTTTCTTTTTTCTCACAGCTAAGGATTTAATTTCTCTCAGTAAAATATTCCCATTGGCCTCAAACCAGCACAGCAAACCCCTAGGACTGGGGCATATTCCCAAAAAGTGATGTGAGAGTTGTCTGATGTCACTGTTCTCAGTTATCTTCAAAAGGTTGGGATGATCAGAGATTTTGGGGGGTGGGCAGAAAGTAAATGCAATGTCTGCCTTCAAGAAAGGCAAGAAGGACAATGAGAATCCAGTGAAGGTGACTGGGAGAGCATGGAGATCTAGCAGAAATCAGGTCTTGGCAACACAATCACTCCTTATGGTGAAATGAATAGCCTGGTGGGTTGAGAGGGTATTAGTGAATATTTGTTGTGTTGCCAGTAGCAAGGCTCCTGACTGTTTCCTTAATATCCTTACAGACCAATTGATTTTGTGATATGTATGGAAAAGACAGTCTTTGACAGTGTCTCAGTAAAAGACACTTTTACTGAGTGGAATTTGGTTTATGTGCTCCTTACTTAGATGTGTTCCCAAGTAATTGTTCTCAGGCTAGGAAAAGAAGTAACAGTTTTTCTGTCTTATATGATGAAGAGCAAAGAGATTTCACCAGGCTTCCATGTGTCAACAGTTCCCAAACTACCTGAAGGGAGGCTGTAGCCAGGTGGGGATTGGTGTCTTCTCCCAGGCAACCAGTGACAGAACAAGAGCACATAGTCTCAAGCTGCACCAGGGCAGGTTCAGGCTGGATGTTAGGAAGAAGTTCTTCACAGAAAGAGTGGTTTTTATATTCACAGCTTTATATTTATGGAGTGCCACAATATACAGACAGATATTTGCAATATATTCCAAATATTTACAGATGTATACAAGGTAAAGGTAATAAAGAAACACAATTACCCTTCCCAGAAATCAGAGACCTGAGGAGGGGCTCCCAACCACCCTTCCACCTTCTTTCCACCCCTCTACCTTATCCCAGAGTCTGTCTCCCAGAGTTGGGAGGATTGGTGAAGGGGGTTAGAAGCAGAGTGATTAGTTGAGTTGCACAGATCCAGGCAGAGCAGCAGAAGCCCAGGGAGAAAATACAGTCTCCAACAGAAAGACTCACTGTCTTATCTGTGTTTGTGTCCCTGCTTTTATGTCTCAGGAAACCTATGAGTGAAGTAGATATCACCATTGCCTTCTTTGCACAACCTATAATCTATTTTTTTCTCATTAAAGTATTCCAATTATCTTCAAACCAGCACAACCTACTCTCACCTGCTCCCCCAGTATCCCCCAGTTCTCTGTGTTCCCTGAATTCCTGCAATACTATCTAGTCTATCACATGGCTAATCTCTCTCTTCCTCCCCTTACCCCCATATCATTGGCTTTCTGCTGTGTTCCCTGTCTCTCTTTCTCTTTTCAAGGCAAGAAACATCATGCCCTCTAACTAGACTGGAATTATCAGTGCCCTGTCTGACCATCTGCTACTTATGACAGGTTGGTCAGTGGTCTGTTACTTCTCAAAATGGATAAACACTGAATTCCTCATTAGCAGCTTGTTGGTACTAGGTTCTCATGTGGTGTCTCCCATTTTAACTCTAGTTGAAATCAACCAACAGGTTCAGAGATTACAGATAAATTGAGATAAAATACTGTGTTCCCATGCCACAAGGGATCCCACCATGGTGATTTCCATGAAGAAATAAGATAACTAAAGCATAGCAAAACAAAGAAAAAAACTAGATGATTTTGCTAGAGGAAAAAGTAGTATTTTAGCATTTCTGTCTTCATTCTTTTTCATCTTAACTTTGTATGCGATGGAAGAAAACAATGACCATTGATAGGATTCATGTAATCTGAATTGGATGGTTAAACTTGTCTATGTGACTCTATAATCAGTGGAAGGAAGAATATTTGAAATAAGAGTAACTTTATTCTGTGGTAAAACAAATGAATCTTACATTGATATTCAGCTCTCACAGAGTAAAATTAGCTAATAAGAATTCCATCAAGTAAGATTAAAGATCGTTCAACCTGACTTCTTCATTTAAACATGGGGGGGAAAAAAGGAAAAGCTTTTTTTACTCTAAGAGTTATGGAACAGTGTAACAGGCTTGTCTCCATCTTTGGGGGCATTCAGATTATGACTGGACAAAACCCAGAGTAAGTGAGCAGAGTGGTAGCACTGGATCATCTCCAGAGCACACTTTAAATTTCAGCCATTCTGTGACTCTATGATTCTGATTTCTTTTGCTACAAAATGTGTCTAGGAAAATGGATGGCACTGATTGATGTACTTGCGCCTTGCAATGCTTCTTCCAAACTCGTTGACTGTTCTCCTACCAGGCTTAGTGCTCAGATAGTGAAAAGTCTATGCAATCAGTATGCATGAACTGGCATCATACAAGGCTGATTGTCTTGAAAAGACCATGTTTACTGATTTCCTAATCGTTCTCACTACTAACAGAAATGTGGAGTACACAACAACCTTGCAGTAGAATTTAAAACCACTTTTTAAAGCTGAAATAGACAATGTTATCTTTACCTCAGCTTCTCCAAGGCCTCCTGTAAAAGAGTTCAGCAAGGAAGAGAATGATTAGCAGCGGATGAAGATTGAATCAGTACTTGACTTGCATGGGTTCTTACTGGGCTTAAAATGCACCCAGGCTGCCTCCAAGCATGCTAAGTCCTTACAAGGCAGATGTGGGTGCAAAATCCCTTTCATGTTGAGCGGGGAGCTGATGTTAACTACTTGCCTCATGAATGGAAGTCTACATGCTAAAAAGCTGCAGAAAGAATGATAATCTCTACTTCATTAAACCAAAAAAGCAAGCAAACAACAACAAAAAAATATAAGGAAGGGAAGGGGGGGTGGAAAGGAAAAGGAAAAAGATCATAAAACAGAAAACCAAACCCAGCAGCTACCTGACTCCCACCCATTCTGCTGCCATGCCTGTAGAAAAGAGCCAACACGCAAGAACACAGAAGCCAGAAACTGCAACCTGAGTAGGAATCCTCCTATGTTGCAATCTGAACTTCAAGCCCCATAATATTTTGCTCCAGTTAGCACTTCTGTGATTTGAAACTGGCATGACTGCAGCATGGTAAGAGTAACTGCAGCAGGTCTAACTCAATCCAGGGCACTCACTTCAGACCATAGGAAAAACAGAGTGAGCCCTCCTGGAGGACATTGCTGAGTATGTGGAGGACAAGAACATAACTGGAAAGGTCAAAATGGATTTGCCAAGGATAAATCATGCCTAATCAATCTGATTGTCTTTTACAATAAAATGATTCTCTGATCAGTGGATCATTGTGAAAGTGCAAGACTCACTCTGTCAGTAGCAATAAAATCGAGTTTCTGACTGTTTATTTGGACAAATGTCTACTCAGATAAAGATGAGGCTGCTGAAGAGCTAGTCGTTTATTAAGAGAACATTCATATTTCGTTATGGAATCAATATTTTCACTTGGCTATGACCAGAGACAGTTTGTTGTTGTTGTTTTTCAGAATAGTAACCTAGTGTCTTCTTTTGTACTTAATTCTAAGTATGCTGATACAACTTGAATACAAGCATTCTCATTGCAGGTAATGGGGAATGCCAAACTCTGAGGTGATTATCAGTCAGCACTAGAAATAACAGGTGAGGAGAAAACTGCCATAATCTAAACTCAGAATATGTGTTTCTCTTCCTATCTCGTCTGACATACCCACAAAGAGTAGAATATCAGGCCTCCAGATCGAAGACTTGGAAGCAGTGGAAAACCTTCTTTACCCATTGTCTCTCCTCTTCCTGCTCATATTAACAAGGATATCTAACCGGGATAACCCCACCTAAACTATATAACTGCATTTTCTATTCTCTGTGTATGCCTTGTGGTTGAGATGTCTGTATAAATGAAGCACTCTTGATCTATTCCTTCACAGAAACAGACAGAACAGGATAACATTTTTTTTCATTTCATAATCAGATTGGATTGATTTGCATGCAGTGTAGCTTGAAGCCTTTCTCCAACTCGCAAATGAGAACTGAATTAAGCCTCTGATCTTTGTTCATCACATTAACTCCATGTGTTCATCAAAATTGGACCAACTAATTTGACCTTAATTCAATTTTATGTCCCCCCTCTAGATCTTTCTACAAGATCCATTACTCCATTTCCATTTTAATATTATTTCTAGTGAAACTTATTATGAAAGAAATTCTTCTGAAATTAAAACCTGTACAGCAAAATTCTTTTCCAGTTGTAACTCTTTCATTAGCAATGGATTTGTTCAGTCTCAATTTAAAACCCCTTCCAAGACTCGACTGTTCATTCTATATCTATACAAATGTACATCTAAATTGCCATTAAAACCCCTCTCAAACTCAAACAATTATGTCAAAAAAACACACACACATACACAAAACCAACCAACCAACCCCCCCCCCCCAAATTATGTAGACAGCAGTGCAATTATCTGAAATAGCAAATAAATAAAAGCTCAGAGGCCCACCATGAAGTCATACCATAACTATATCTCAGCTCTAGCCCTGTGACTTAGTAATACAATAGGTCACGGGGTTTGCACTGTGTTGGCAAGGCTTTGTTTGAAGTTTTCTTGCCCTGTCCAGAGCTTTGTTTTATTTAATCACAACAGCTATGTTTCTAATGGTCAGGTAGTCATATTTAACTTGTCTTACTGTTGCTTATCTATATATGGTACAACTATAATGTTTATGTAGATGGTAGCAACAAGTAGGCATTCTGTGTAGAATGAAATATTTGGGGCTTAATAATGGGATGCGGAGAAATTCCAGTCTGTCAGATAGCAGAGACCTGGAAAAATGGGGTTACAAAATGCAGTTAAGGGGATTGCAAGCATGAGGCAATAAGAGGTGGGGTAGAGGATTTATGCTACAGACCCCATGGCTCTAGTCCAATAAACTCTCTCACCAATGGTTATTTGAAGAGCTGAACAAATACGGGTTTAGAGGTGCCAAAGAATAAGTACCTAACTTATGTAAAATGCATCACAGATAGGAAATTCATGAAAAAGTGACACTGTACACCAGAAAATAAAATGTATAGATGAGCTAACAATCATGAAAATGACCCCAAGTGGATTCTAGAGTCAAGAAAGAAAAAGCACCACCACTCCTCCTGCTGAAGGACTCCAGATCCTGACTACTGATTCCTCTCCACCCCCACCAGACTGAAACCATCAACTTACGAGTCAGAAGGGCAGTGCTAGCATAACAATATCACTAGGAAAAGGGCTGCTGTATACCCACATGGAAATACATAACAGATGCAATTCTCTTATGATTGTTTCTGAGATTTTTTTCTTGTATAATAGTATTCATCTTTTAAAAAAAGATAGAATTTTTTGTCAGAACTTGCAGCTTATCTCTTTGTTAGTTTATATTAAGACAGCTCATCTAAGCTCTCATCTGCAAAAGTAGGAGAATAGAGTCAGTGGTCCCCAAAGTCTAATTTACTTCAGTTTTGCCTTTGTTTAATTTGATATAATGTTATGAAAGGAGCTTCTATGTGGTGATGGTTCAAAGTCTTTTGTGTTGGAAAGAGAACTTTAGTCAATCTCATTTGACAAAATCTCAGGTGGTGATATGGGCCCTGAGGCAAACCAAAGGAACAATAAAAGGTAGCCTCCCTCAGCTTTAATATCTGCATGTGAGTTGGAAATATTTAATTATTACTTTAAAACTGGTTTTAATCATTACCATTCCAGGAAAAGTCTAAGTGTAAATAAACTAGTTTGAATTAGGAACTGACTTCAGCACTGTCACTACAGTGCCTTTGGCAACAGAATCACAGAATATTAGGATTTGGAATGGACCTCAAAAGATCATCCAGTCCAACTCCTCTATCAGAGCACCTAGAATAAGGCATATAGGAGTGCATTCAGGCAGGTTTTGAATGTCTCCAGTGAAGGAGGCTCCACAAACTCTCTGGGCAGCCTATTCCATTACTTTGTCACCCTCACAGTGGAACCTCCTATGCTCCAGCTTGCATCTGTTGCCCCTTGTGCTGTCACTGGACATCACTGAGAAGAGCCTGGCTCTGTCCCCATGGCACTCACCCTGCAGGGATGTGTACATATTAATGAGGTCACCCCTAAGTCTCCTAGCCAAAGAGCCCTAGCTCCCTCAGACTTTCATCAGAAGGCAGGTGTTTCACTCACTTCATCACCGTTGTGGCTCTGCACTGGACTCTTTCAAGTAGTTCCCTGCCCAACTCTCTGGTCTGTCCAGATCCCACTGAATTGCAGTAAAGCCTTCAAATGTGTCAACCACTCCTCTCAGCTTTGTATCATCAGCAAATTGCTGACAGTGCACTCTGTTCCCTCTTCCAGGTATTTGATGAATATACTGAATAGTACTGTTGCCAGTACCAACCGCTGGGGGACTCCACTAGATGCAGACCTCCAACTAGACTCTGTCCCACTGACCACAACTCTTTGACTTTTTTCCTGTGACTAGTTCACAATCCTCCTCATCACTCGATTGTCCAGATCACACGTTGTCTGTTCAGCTGCAAGTTGCTGTGGGAGGTGGTGTCTAAAGTGTTTCTGAGATCAAGATAAACAACGCTCACTGCACTGTCATCATCAATCCACTTGGTTATGTCCTAAAAGGTGATCAGGTTGATCAAACATGAGTTCCCCTTGGTAAAGCCATGTTGACTGTGCCAAATGACCTTATCCTTCATATGCCTAGAGACAGTGCCAAGTGTACATTCAAATAGATAATGTAGGCCTCAGCTTTCTCTTTACTGTTTCTCAGAATATCTAGTATATCTGAGTAAAGTTTCTTTCCTCAATGCAGGGGAACAGCATCTCTGTACTTCAGTGTGGGCTGATCCAGCAAACATAGATATACTCAAAGCACTGATATTTTTGTGTAGCTGTACACTAACAGTTCTGTAAAGCTTTTCTGCTTTGATGTCAGCAAAGATTGGGGGATACTTCTGTCTGTACTTGCTCATTTGCATTCCTTCATTTTGAAGTAAAAACCTTGGGAAATCATTGCATCATTGTTTGGATGGAGTCAGCTTCATATTTTAAAGTTCCAGAAATGGGAATAATTTTGTGTGTGAGAGGGAAATAGAAGGAGGAATAAAAGCCAGCATGTTTTGAATGACTGAAAATGCATCAGAATTAAAATCCCTATGAAATAACACAGAAGTTGCATCTAACATTCCATTAAGCCTGCAGATATAATGTGCCACTGAAGATGGCATTCAGCAATGTGAAGAAACATGATTTCCTAGTGGAAATGAGTACAGATGTCAAGTTCTACAGTAGCTATATGTGGCAATTTTATGCAACGTATTTATGCAAATCTTCCCACCTTCTCTCCAACATTTATCTGTTTATTCATCTGTCTGAAATTATTACCTGCCAGCATTCTAGGACTTTTGTCTATTGTTTAGTACAGTAACTCCTGTTTGTCAGGTACAGTAGTCCTTGTTTAACACTCCTCACTACCACCAACAGGAATAGTCATGTGTTACTTATGGTAGGAGTTAGGAATCTTAAATAGTGCTAATATTTAATTTTAGCTTGCCACTAGAATAAATACTTTATGGCCTGACAAATGAAGCGGTAGTACAGAAATTCAAGTGGGACAAAAAGAATGTACAGAGGTTGTGACCATCTGTCCTGATAGGGCATAAATCCTACCAGACCAGTTTAAACCCTTGCTCTCCTCCTGTTGCGGGTCCAGCAGTTGTAGTAGTTTGAGCAAAACAAAGCCTTGAGGCTAGAAGCTTAGCACGTGTGTCTGGTGAAGCTCCTTAAGGTGCGTGGTTACACTAGACACGAAGCTTTGAATTCACTGGGCAGAATAATGATGCTAATGTCTATTGGCCAGTTTAATTTTCAAAGTGGTCTATTTAATGAGGGGTGATGTAGAAGCCTTTCTTGATCGCCTTTTCTGACAGCCTTTCTCCCTGCATGGACCTCCACAGGGAGCAGTACCCCTTAGTGGCTCGTTAACTGGGAATCGCTGTGGCCGCTGTTTGCAGCTTAAAGTGGCCACTTGGCAGCAACTCGGCAGCAATTCAGCTTTCTTTCCCCTTTACCTGGAATATTTTGTATTTTACTGTGGGATCAATATTGTGAGTTTTGGAAGCGTTCTTGTGCAGGAAACTTACTCAGGGCCCAAGGCGTTGTGAGTACCTCTGCTAGAGCTGATACTAAGCCTCTGTAGCATAGTTAGCAATTTCCCTATTTTTGCATTCCTATTTTCCAAGTTCTGATTGTTTAAACTGTTTAATTATGTTTTCCTAAATATCCTTAGTGCAACTGTTTCCTGTCAACTGAAAATCCAAAGAATCTCAGGGAATTCCCCCAAATGTTGAATAGTAATAAGAAAATTTAATATTAATACAAATATTAATAATAATAATTCATAACTGATCATTAATATCACATCACAATCTCTTGGATTGATCTGTAAACAGCAACAAAGGGTGAGGCTGATTTTTGTCATAGCTATTGAACACTGGTTGAGGGACATTTTACATAAGGACAAATTCATCATAGAAATAATTTTCGCCTCCTGGGTCACACTAATGAATGTGCCAGGCAGGTCTACTGGAAGAAATAAATCATTATTTCTTTATGCTGAGCATTATGACTAGGGCTGAGAGATCAATGTGTGACACCTAGGAGATATTTAGGAGACGGGTGATATCTAAGAAGCGGATATTGTAGGACCTACGCTTCTGTGAGGGTGCAGCTCATAGCCACTCCTCCAACTGTGCCTGTCATTCCAGGTCAAATTAATTCCTGTCCTTTGTGGGTCATGCTATCATTTCGCACATTCATTGTTATTGGGTTGAGACTTCCTGCAAGCTCCTTTTTGCATGCTCTTTTACTCCCATCTGAAAACTAATCTGACTTTTTCACTCCTCACTTTTTCTAGTGAGTTCTTAGAAGCCTGGTTTTATCTGTCTGGTGGAGGTGTTTCCAAGAGGATCCAGTTCTTCAGCTGTAGTAACCTTGCGATTTATTAGAAGAGCTTGAGATATTAAAAGAGCTTTTCCTTTTCCCTGCACCTCTCTTGAAGTGAAAATGAAGGTGCTCTGGAAGCTAATCCAGCATTTCCAGTTACCAAAATCAAGGGAGATGTTTTAAGAGGTGGAACATTTGCTGTATTTTGAAACAGAAGGCTGATCAGCAGAGAATAGAGGGGGAAAAAAATGAAACAAAATGAAACAACCAAAAAACCCAAACCCAAAACTAACCCCCAAAACAACAACAAAACCCCAAAAAGAAAAACTAAAACCCAAAAGCAAAATGAAAACAACAAAAGAAAACCTCCAACCCCAAATCTAAAAAAAAAAAAA
>VWZE01015970.1:292365-451200 GCA_013396675.1 Eubucco bourcierii
AAAAAAAAAAAAAAAATCTTCAAGACTTTCCTGCTAGCAGTTATTTTTAGAGTAAGCTGAAACTATGAACATAGGTCCACGCATGGGTGTCTAGTTCCAGCTTAGAACTCCATGATTCACACCACAAATTATAATTTGAACTCACCCAGAAACAGTTATCATTTATATACTGGTAATAGGTAAAACTTTTCTTAATTTCTTCAGTTCTTCCCTTGACAATGGAGCGTCCTTTGCATAGGCAAATGTCATCTGAGGCTGTATTAAGCTACACTGAACTGGTATGATAGGAGGCAGATGGTTTCCTTAGCAACTTCAAAGCCAATATTAGAGCAATTTCTCCCCACTCCGGTGCATGTCAGTATAACATTCAGCACCTACTGACCAGAAACCTCAGTATTTATGGCCACTTGAACTGACTAGACATGATCAGAATTAAAAATAAGGGTGATTCAACCTGCAGTCAAGTTCCCTCATGAATGGAGGTACCCCATGAAAAACCTTGAAGCTTTCCTAATCTCCAGTTCTCTGATACTCTGGAATGAAAGAGATGCAAGACAAAAGCAAGGACAAACCATCTTGTCATGTCCTTGATCAGCAAGTGCAGAGGAGGGCAACAAAGCTGGTGAAGGGCCTGGAAGATAAATCTTATGAGGAGTGACTGAAGGAGTGATTGGAGCTGTTTAGTTTGAAGAAGAGGAGATGGAGGGGAGACCTCATTTCTGCCTACAGCTACCCAAAAGGACACTGTAGAGAGTCTGCTGCTGGTCTCTTCTCATAGGTGAATAGTGATAGCGCAAGAGGGAATGGCCTCAAGCTGCGACTAAGTAGGTTTAGAGTAGACATTAGACAAAAAATTTCCCAAGAGTGGTCAGGCATTGGAATGGGCTGCCCAGGGACATGGTTGACTCACCAACCCTGGGTTGTATTTAAAAGTCATTTGGATGAGGTACTTGAGGATATGGTTTAAAGGTGAACATTATAGAGTAGGGACAACGGTTGGACTCGCTGCTCCTGGGGGTCTTCCCAAGCAGAATGTTTCTGTGTGCGGCTCTGTGTGTGTGTATGCAGTGGAAGGGGTTTCTGTCAAGAATTTAATATTTAGTCATCTGCTTCCTGAAAGTCAAAAGGAATTGAAAGGCAGTAGAAGTTTCACCACCGTGGTCAAAACATCGAAGTAGGTTTATCTACTGCTATTTCAGCAAAGCTGTGAAATGAAACGATAAAAGGTTTATCTGCAACCTTTGCAGGTAAACAAAAGAATCATTTGGACTTCAGGGAGCTTTTAATGAAGCCTGGGATTGCAAAATTGCCAGTACGGCATGGATACAAAATAGGCTATGTCTTTCTTTTTTTGTTCGTTTGTAGGAAAAATTGGGGAACATAACCACTACACGAGACCTTCTCAGACATGAGTTATTACAAAAGCAGAAAATAATGCTTCTCATGATGCTTGGTAAAGTAATAAATGCTGTATACATAAAAGACCTGAACTATGCTTGTCAATATAAATGAGATCAACAAGGACATATTCCCATTAAAATTCCCTGCACAATGTTGCATTTAATATTGATTAAATGACTTCTGAAACCAGAAAATCCTTAGGAAAGACACTTGTAAAACACTAACAACTTTCCCTCTTGATAGTCTATGTTTAAATATGATTATGGACATCCATTTTAGTTAAATATTTAATTAAAGAATTAAGTATGTATAATGTAATTTATGCAACAAATACAATAATATTCAAACAAGATTTATTCCTTCCAGTTTTACTTGATTAAAAAGTGTAAACCTGTATAGTGTCAAGTTCTCTTCTTTATGTTTAAAAGAGAAACAGGCGATGTCATCCAGCATAGGAAATGAAGCCCATAGATAAAACTCTGCCATGTACATAAAGTAATCTTGTAATGAGCTCTCACTGATGAAAACAAGAAAACTCTGCAAAATATTCTTTCAGAATTTTTGGTACTTTTCCCCAGTGTTTCGGTCTATATTAGTCAGAATGTGACAAAATTGCATTAGAGAAGACAAACATTGAGAACTGGCAGGGCTGGGGTACTGAGCTAAGCTTGATATGTGTTGTGAAATGCTCAAGATAGGATTAGCTTCTTCCCTTTCAAAGCACAAACAAACATCACTGGAAAGAAACCCTGGCTGCCATATGCCAGCAGATGAGTGTCTAAGTGACATATCCAAACATGTTGCACATGTGACTCTGTACTTTTTATTAATCTACTCCAGAGAACACGGAAGATTCAGTGAAGAAAAGGTAAAGCTGTGGTGCAGATCTGAATTTGACTCTTCATTCTAACCTGACACCCAGAGCTCCCTCTGCTTTTCTTACCTGCACTTTTTGATTATTCTACACAATGAGAAAGGTATGCACAAATAACTTTCACAGTCTTGATTAGTCTGGTACTACTGTGGAGGCAGGATAAAAAAAAAAAAAAAACACAGCTCTGGTACAAACTCTTCAAAGGAAACCTACCTGTCAAAGATTCATAGAATGGGTTTGGGTTGGAAGTGACCCCTAAAGGTAGTCCAACCCTCTCTGCAGTAAGCAGGGATATTCTTAACTAGATCAGGTTGCCCAGAGCCCTGTTGAGGCTCAACTCGAATATCTCCAAGGATGAGGCCTCAATCACCTCCCTGGGCAATCCATTTCAGTGTTCTACAACCCTCATGGTAAAGAACTTGTTCATAACATTCAATCTAAATCTACTCTTCTCTAATTTGAAACCACTGCCCATCATCCTATCAGTACAGGCCTTTGTAAAAAGCCTCTCTCCTCTCCATCGTTCTGAGTGGTCCTGGGAAGTTGCTCTTAAGTCTGCCCAAAGCCTTCATTTCTCCAGTCTACTATATACTGATCACAGGTAATTCTGTTTAGATATATTTTGGAGATTTTTTTTTTTTTCAAAAGGAAAATACTATGTCAGAATGCAAATAAAAAACCCATTACATTTTTTAAAGAACATTTAAGTTACTGTTGAATACAATGGGGTGAAGACTGAAGGCAGAGAAGAAAATAATTAATATACTAGATAGTTGAAAGTTTTACCTTGAAAGAGAATATAAAGAACAGTTGGATGGCAACAGGTTCAGCTTTCATAATGAACAGCTATTTATTTATTAATAATCAAGTGATTGCACAGAAGACATAATTCTCTGGCTAAGTGTGGTAGTCTCTATTTAAGGATTTAGACCCTGCTCTTCCCTGGGATAAAAACCCCCTTACCCTACTTTGCTCAGTTCCTTTTCCTTGCTCCTTCCATTTTCCTACTCTAACGTGCAATTTCTATCAAAACGCATTTGACACTCACTTGGACAGATTTACAGCAGTACAATTTATACCACTTCTGACTGTTGACCCTACAGTTGACAGTGTAACCATTATCATTTTTGTGGCCATCAAAGACTGAAACGAGAACATCCAGAGAAAACCACAAGCCTCTGCAGAGGAAAGGAGGATAATTTCCTTGTCTAGGTTTGCATCAGGTCAATCCTGTCTGTAGAACAGTCACACATCCCACAGTGATGGTTAGTTTGCATTGGGCTAAGAATTGCATTGCACTATGGAAAAAAAAAAAAGGGAGGGGGGGCTACCTGAGGGTATTATTTGTATAAGAAAGCATACTCTGTCCTCACTGATATTGGAACAGCACCAGTAGCATTAGCAGTGTTTGAATCCCTTCAGCAGACTGACGTGGAGCTGCTGGTGGTATTTAACAACATGCCAAAGTCCTGTGTGCAAAATGTGGTTAAATGCTACTGACAGCACATTCGCACTTGGGTACCCCATCAAACTAACTGTACTGAAATGTTAATATGCTGATTTCAGCGGGGGATGTATGCATGCCCTCAAAGGCTGTGTCTTTTTATACAGTATGGCTGAAGGCCATGTGTGTCCTACAGTGCTGCTGTTCCCAATCATGTAAACAGGGCATTTTGACTGGCCTGACAGGGAGGAGGAGAAAGTAAGGTGGAAAAATACCTCATGGGTCAAGAAAAAGGCAGTTTAAGATAGCAAAAGCAAAGGCTGAACTCAGAAACACAAGAAGGCAAGGAGTACGTTCTCCACTTTCCATCAGTAGGTGATGTTCAGCCAGTTCCTGGGAAGTAGGACTTCACTACACATAGCAGTTTCTCCAGAAGTCAAATGTCATAACAAAAAATGTCCTTCTTTTCTCTTAAATTTTACTGATGAACAGACATCACATGATATGGAATATCAGAATCACAGAATTAACCATGTTGGAAAAGACCTCTAGGATCAAGTCCAACCTATCACCCTAACCTTTCTAATTAACTAAACCATGGCCCTAAGTGCCTCATCCAGCCTCCTCTTAAACATCTCCAGGGATGGTGACTCCACCACCTCCCCAGGTTGCCCATTCCAATGGGCAGTCACTCTTTCTGTGAAGATCTGGCCTTTGGGCATTTGTTAGCTATCCTGGATATGTACCTACCCAAGAACCTGCTCAACCCTAGCCTGATGGAGAGGAGCAAGTGTTGGAGAGAGAACCTTAATGCTATGTGAGCACTGCTCAGCAGTAGCCAAAACACTGGTGTGTTAGCAGCACCTTTCCAGCCACTACTACAAAGCAGGACTATGAGGGCTGCAGCAGGGAAAATGAACTCCATTTCACCCAGACCACATACACCTGTATATATAGGTACAGCAAGACTGAACAGTGTCTATTTTTTTCCTGAGATTAACACCTATCACATAATTTTTTTTCCCTAGTCCTGTCATTCACACTGAAGTTTCACCTGCTGTTCATGTGAAATTACCATTTCAGATGGACTCTTGTTCCCTATGGTCTTATTTAATCATAAGAGTAAAATTACCATTTCAGATGGACTCTTGTTCCCTATGATCTTATTTAATCCTAAGAGTTTGATTCAGTTGACTGGGCACAATCCTTCCTGTGTACTCCATTTTCATAAAAGAGGTCCTGATGCTGCTGCTTCTCTTAAAGCTGAACCATCAGTTGTGGGAAAAATTAAGTCTATCATATTTAATCATTTGCAGTCATCTGATTTAGGCAATCCAATTTTTTTTTCCACGTACCTGGAATGCACTCACAATCTGCTGGTAGCTGAAGCTACTGCCCAAATAATGAAAGCAATGAAAAAATATGATAAGGTTCTCACTAAACTTCATCTTATTTGTGAGAAATATAAGGCATTTTGGCAAGCATGGTGTGATTGTTTGGGAGTTCTCCACCCCCCACACTTTGTAAAATCACCCAGACTAGACTCAACCAGCTGAAAGTTAAGGAATTAAGCTCTATTTACAGCTTAGCACAATATACAAGCAGATATATACACAATATACAGGAGTATTTACAGAAATATACAAGTTAAAGGTAATACAGAAACACAATACCCCTCCCAGAAATCAGAGTCCCCAGGAGGGGCTCCCAACCACCCTTCCGCCTTCTTTCCATCCCTCTACATTACCCCAGGGTTTGCCTTATGTGCAAGGTGAATTTGGAGTATCAGCCAGGGGAGTTAGAAGTAGAATGGTTAGTTAGGTTATTCAGCAGAGAGGAGAAGGCTGAAAGCTAGAGACCGAGACTCTCCAAGCCTGAGTGTCTTATCCGTGTTTGTGTTCTTGTTCTTATACATCTCAGCAAGTCTTTGTGTAAAGTAGACATCACCATTGTTTTCTTTTCACAGCCTATTATAGAATTTTCTCCATTAAAATATTCCAATTAACCTCAGACCAGCACACATGAGGTTAGAAAAAATAAATTTTATGAGCAAACTGTGTAGTTTTTGTGTGTGTGGTTTCAGATTTAGTCAGTAAAAGCTGAGTAAGTAAGGTAAACTTACTGAAGTTTGAGTTGGCATAATGCAAGTGTTTCAGAATGCCCAGTATCAAGAACCAGGTATCAAATGTTCAGAAATGTTAATAAGAAGGTACCAAAAGCTGGAAGATTATGGAATGTTTTTTTTAATCAAATTCACATTGAAACAAGAATGGAGAACTCTTAGATCTTTTGGGGTTGGAGAGAAGTCAGGATGACTTGTAGAAGATAAGCTATCTGAAGAGATTTCTCTGCCAATTTATTCTGCTACAAGTCTACAGAAGACCACCCAGTGTTTCTAAAGTTCACACTTTATTTGAACACGTGAAAGAGAAAGATCTTGAAAGAGGCTTTTGAAAAGCTATAAGGTAGCAGAGTGCAGTCGCAGATCGGACTCTGTCTATGCAGACAGATAAAACTAGAAATAGGCGGCTAATTGCCAAGATTAGTGACTGACACCATGACAGCAGATTCAGTCTTGACAAAGGACACATAGTGACTGCTTAAACTAAAAAGTTCATACACATTACAAGACTGTGGATGAACTGGTTATTTATAGCTACAATTACAGTTACATAAAGATACCTGCATACACATATTTCTGTACTCTGGCTTCCAATCCATCACAGTACTCTGCAGTTCTCGTGATGCTCTTCCCCTATCCAAAGATCAGTCTAAATTCTGAATTATTTCATAGTCTTGTTTCCACTTCTCATTCCTATACGTTTCCTCATCCTTATAGTACGAAGTCCTATCTATAACTACATCTACCCCAAATATCAAGGTGTGAGGGAACAATGATAGTCACTCAAAGCTTTGTCCTTCATAATGTTCTAAAGTCTGTTCACACAGAAATAAAATACATTGCATATGCATCTTCCTTGATGTAACTCTCATGAACACACTAGAACTACAAGAGGAATCTTTTTGTCTCCTATCTTCTTTGGAATACATAAATGCTTTTACTTCTATTCTATTCTATGCTAGGCTAGGCTAGGCCAGGCTAGGCTAGTCTGAACTAAGTATTTCAGAAATTAAGTGCTGTATTTCAAAATGTGCGAACAACCAGTTTGCATTGTGCAGGGAAATCTCAGAGTCATTCTGTCAGATACTTGAGAGAATATCTTTCCAAGACATTGAAGAACCCTCTTACTCTGACCTATATGACAAATCTAAAGGGAAAAGTGTTAAGTGGGTGTTATAAACTAAGTATTTCAGAAATTCCTCTTGAAAGACAGAAGTTGTGGCTTAATATTAAGACAATTTCGATACTCTGTTCACTTTTCCTCTTTGCTGAGATCACTCAGCTGTGACCCACTGCTTGGCTGTGTGGCTTTGTAAGTCAACTTGTTTCTGAGTTCAGGAAGAAAAAGCATCTTTTAAAGTTACCAAAGCAACTGGCTCTGAGTTGTAGAACATTGCCTAGGCAAGGCAGATAGTTTTTATTTATATTCTTTCTATTTTTATAAAACAACATATCTTCTGAAATGTGGACCTATTTTCTCTCATTAATTGTATGTAATTTTAAATTTAAACTAGCATAGAGAAGAAGACTAGTGAAACTGTTGGCAGAAGCAAAAGCCAGCTTTAGAATATTCAAGTCCAGGAGCTTCCTATGTCCATCTAGTGGATAAGCAGCATAACTAACCGCAAGCAGTATACTGACTGCAAGAGCCTTCTCTTCCAGTATAATGTTTGCATTTTCTAGTTGCCTCTTACAGTGTTCCAGATTTGCCTGTTCCCTGTGTGTATAAATTTCCAAACCATGCATTTTGAACCTTGTAAATTAGTTTTCTGGGGAAATTTAATGTTAATAAATTATTTTCATAGTTATTAACAATCTCTGTCTGGATGTCAAAATTAATATTGATTTTGCATAATTCTTAACAGGCAGCTCCTAACCTGTACTGGTGCCTGTTGTTATTCCTCCCTAGATGCAGGACCCTGCACTTGTCCTTATTGAACTTCATGTGGTTAGCCTTCACTCAGCTCTCAGCCTGTCCATCTCTCATTGGGTGGCACCACAGCCTGACAGGCTGTCATCAACCACCTCCAGTTTTGTATCATCAGTAAACTTGCTGAGGGTACACTCAATGCCCTCATCCAGGTTGCTGATAAAGATACTGAACAAAACTGGACCCAGTACTGATCCCTGGGGAACACCACTGGCTACAGGCCACCAACTTGATTCTGACACTCATGACAACCCTCTGAACTCTGTTGTGGAGCCAGTTTTCAATCCACCTCACAGACCAACTGTCTGTACCACATCTCCTGAGCTTATCTATGAGGATGTTGTAGGAGACAGTCTAAAAAGCCTTGCTGAAGTCAAGGTAGATGACATCCACAGTTCTTCCTTCATCTGCCGATTTGGTCATGGTATCATAGAAGGCTATCAGGTTAGTCAAGCAAGATCTCCCTTTGGTAAATCTATGTTGGCTACTCCTGATACCCTCTTTATTTCCATGTGGTTACAGATGGCCTCCAGAATGAGCCGCTCCATCACCTTTCCAGGGATGGAGGTAAGGCTTACTGGTTTGTAGTTGCCTGTGTCTTCCTTCTTTCCTTTTCTGAAGACTGGAGTGACATTGGCTTTCTTCCAGCCATCAGGGACCTCTCCTCTTTTCCATGACTTTTCAAAAATGCTGGAGATATGATTTAATGATGGACTCGGCAGTGTTAGGTTAATGGTTGGACTCAATGATCTTGAAGACATTTTCCAGCCTTTATGATTTTATGAGTCTAAGTCTGGCAACCTGCACATTGCATAGTTTGGCTGCAAAAAAGCAGCGGAGAGGAAGAGCCCTGATGTCAGACTCCCACAGGGAGACAGTTTGTCCTCTGCCCATGAAGCAGCTTGTTCTAGAAGCCAGAACTGAGCATCCTGAGGATCTCTGAATCTCTTTCATAGAGAACACATGTGGTGGATGTGCCTTCCACAACTCTTCACTCTGTTCATTAGAGTGGTCCCTGCAGTGAGGGAACAACCTGGTCCACATGTTTGACAACATGTAGTTGTACATTGTAATCAGAAGGCTCTTCAGGCAAAATATTATGTACAAGGGCTTGTCACATCAGTGTCTGCTATAAACCTTTGGTGTTCTCTTCATAAGGACACCCAAAGACATACAACTGACCTAACCATTATCTGTGGCATGATGTAGCACAACGTGGGAATATGCTAGAATGTGTGGGACAACTCCTACAACAGTCAACCCTGACCCCCAACACAGTTCACTACTCTGCTGAGGGTAGGTTTGTACCCTTGCACTTTCTCAACTGGAGTCTGATTTTACTCTTTTCACCTGAAAATTTTTCCTCTGAGGGAGCATCTGGTTGTTCTCTTGCATGTGATTTGGTATTATTTACATATCTATTTCCTTTAATGTCTTGGGGTTTCTTCTTCTACAGTTCTTGTCTTCAGGGTCTAATTAAACTTAATTATGCCTATAGTTATTTATTCAAGCTGATCTTTCCTGGCTTCTTTTCAGATGTTACAGGAATTGTACATTCACTCACTCATCAACCATTAGACAAAACCAAGTGAGTTCTAGCAAAATAAAAACCTCTGTAGATTAACTTGAACCACATTGATTAAAGTATATCAGTTGGAAAATCCTGGGATATTTTCTGTACCACATTTATTTGTTCACCTTAGTGACATCTCATCAGGTAAAATGTAATAGCAAGAAGAAAGAAAAAGTTAGATGTTTCCTAGACTGTTTGGAATTTATTTCATTGTAGCTTTTATTACTGAGGGCAAGAAACATTGATTGGAAAACTAACTGAATTAAACAATCTAATTAAATTATAGAATAGTAATAATACTGAATGATGTCAAAGTAATTTTCTGACATAGAATAGACACAACTTTAAAGGCAAGATGTAAACAACATTAAAAGAACTGGACATATATAGAGGAGTAAATAATTAAAATAAAACAAGTGTCTGAAACTTAACATGCATAAAACAGAGCAGGTAAAGCAGGTAAAGCACAGGAAGGACATGGAACTGTTAGAGTGGGTCCAGAGGAGGGCCATGAAGATGCTCAGAGGGCTGGAGCAGCTCTCCTATGAGGACAGGCTGAGAGAGTTGGGGCTCTTCAGCCTGGAGAAGAGAAGGCTTTGAGGAGACCTGATAGTAGCCTTCCAGTGTCTGAAGGGGGCCTACAGGAAGGCTGGGGAGGGACTATTGACAAGGTCTTACAATAACAGGACAAGGGGCAATGGGTTTAAACTGACAGAGGGGAGATTTAGACTGGACGTTAGGAGGAAGTTCTTTCCAGTGAGGGTGGTGAGACAATGGAACAGGTTGCCCAGGAAGGTTGTGGATGCTCCTTCCCTGGAGGCGTTCAAGGCCAGATTGGACGAGGCCTTGAGTGACCTGTACTAGTGGGAGGTGTCCCTGTGTATGGCAGGGGGTTGGAACTAGATGGTCTTTGAGGTCCCTTCCAACCTTACCATTCTATGGTTCTATAATTACTTCCAGCCCTCTCTCAAGGGCTATGCTTCATTAAACACCCAGTAGTTATCGAAGCATTTACAAATAAACTGGTGATCACTTGCCCATCATCATCTTTCTTTCATAGCTATCCAGTCAGTGGGTGCCCTTTAAATTTCAAGGTCACATCTTGAAGAAAAATACAACGAAAGTACGTGTTGCAAGTGCTTTGCCAGTCAATAGTCTAAAACAATGTTATACAACTTTGCTTCAGGAGTCTGTTGTCAAAATCCTACTTCAGTCAAATTGAAGACTTTAAGGTTGTACTGAAGTATTTAAGCAAACACGTAGGCTACTGTTCTAAAAAATGCATCTTCTTGTTTGCAGAGCTGTGCAGCAGAATGAGTATTAGTCATTAACCTTGATTTATCCATTGCAGTTAGCTATTAGACAGCTCTATTGAATCTCCTAGCTGGATACCATTCTATTTTAAAGGCATATGTGTGTTAAAGCAACCCCTAATTTATCGATCTTTTACAATACAAAAGCTCTATTTGTGGTTGGTTATCAAAGATGTAATTATGATAAACGTTGTCACTTTACTGGTTTTCATTAAATGCCTCCTGAGCGACATCTTCAATCCAATGTTATCATTAACCTTATTAATGAGTCAGACCAACCTACAGCCTGGAAAATTCTTTCCACATTTTAAGGGATGTTTTTCTTATTTCATGTCTATGAACAAGGATGACAACAGCACCCAGTGCTGGTTGTTGATTTGCCTCTGAAATTGTTATGCTGAAAACCCTGTGAATAACTGAGTATCCAGAGACACTTTGGTAGTGTCTTGAGGAATGAAATCCCTATCTGAGTTTTATCAAAATTTCTCAATTTCCTATGACATTTCCTTTAATAATAATAACTCTAAAAAAAGAAAACAGTGTGTAGTGAATAACTTAAGAAAATAAGGTTCTCAATTTCATTTGAAATTATCTTTGGGATTTCCAAGGGTCAGAAAAGCAGACTAAACATTCATTTACAGATCAGACGAGATATTGCTTATTAAAGCACGGATTAATTACTACTCTGTTGATAAATTACTTCTGACACACATAATTAAAGCAGAAGATTCATTCATTAACTTCAATCAGTGTGAAAATACACTTAAAAAGAGTAAATTACAATGCACAAAGGGCAATAATTTAAACGTACACTGCCTATTTTTTAATGTTAAAATATCTTTAATTGGAAAATGTTTGTTAAAAAATGTCATAAGTATCTGATTTATCACAAATCACTAAAATTATATTAAAGCAAAAAAAAATATGATGTCACAGGAGACAGTGTCAAAGACCTTGCTAAGGTCAAGGTAGACTACATCCACTGGTCTCTGTCTCCTCCCAGGTTGGACAGGGCTCTGAGCAACATGGTCTAGCTGAAGATGTCCCAACTATTCTATATAATTCTATGATTCTATGACCCTCTGCTAAGGTGGAGAAAGATTCTGACTCTAGTGGTGTTTTGAAATGTAAGCCCAAGTATTCTTGAAAGTATCTGGAGTAAGATAATACTCTTGGAAAGGAAAAGTTGGAGCCTGGGCACTAAGGGCAAGAGAATTCATCTGGCAAGCCAGTGAGAAAGCTGTTAAAAGATGTCCTGTGAGCTGAGAGATAGAAGAAACTGTAAAGTGATATAACTGTCAGTGCTAATAGCATTCTTGCTGAAAACTGGAATATTAGTGTGGAGAAAAGTTCTGATGAGAGTCTTTGGTTGAAGGAAGTGGGATCAGATGGTCCAAGGTGGCTTGCTTGAGTACTTGCTGTTCCCCAAGGATTAACAATCCCAGTGGGTGAATTATGTGCTATAGCAGGAAGGAAAAAAGCAATTATTCATGTTGCAATCACTGATGTCTACACAACGAGTGTGGTTTATGATAGATGTCTAATTTTTAAAAACCACAATGAAGTGAAATGGATGCCACCTATAAGGGTGAAGTACTTGCCAAAGACCATAGAGAAAACAGGAAATAATAAGCATCACATTAATCTAACGCAGGCTATAATACAGAGGGTGAATGGGATACAGAGGTCAGTACAGCTCTGGCTTCATTTATGGAAATGAAGTTGTGTCCACTTGAATTAGAACTCATTATAGCTCTCACTGTCAAGATTAAACAACCCTCAGGTCTCATACCTCATGTGTCCAAAGTTCAGACTCACTTAGACTTTCCTGACATTTGGAATAGCAATTTGAGGCTTCAATTCTTTTTCTCACAATTGCTAAATTCTAATTTCTTTTTTATTCAAGCAACAGGCCTGTGACTCCATTAAGCCCGAAGTTTCAAGGCAGGAATAATGAAATCTCAAAGAAGCTTAAAATTTCCAATTAAAGATTTCAGGAGAAGAGTGTGTTGCTTAAAACTACATCTCAACCTATTATGATAACCATCAGATGTTTTATTTGTATAGTCCTTTTCTATGTACTTATTGCTAATCAAACAATTTGGAAGGCATTTATATAACTATTTTCTTGACAGAAATTAAAAATATTCTTACCCAATATTAAAACTGTTCTTACCAAGAATGTTTCTTAGGGTAAGCAACAAACACCTCCCAAGGGCCTGCAAGAAAACCATGCTATAAGAAATCACATTTGAGACTTCCTGGCTAAGTGACTGACACAAAATACATTTCCTCATTGTATTTTTCTGCACTGTGGTAGAATGCTGTGGAATAAAATGCATGTATTGGAGAATCAACTAGGAGAAGAAATTACTTTCAGAAAACTACCTACATGCTTAATTGTTTATTACTTCACCATCTGTTTGTGAAGAATAGTGGGATGATGATGTTGGGTCAGACCAACATCCTTTTGACCTTGTTCTTTATCTCAAGCATTGCAGAGTCATAGGACAGCAGGACCACAGGATCACAGCATAATTCAGGCTGGAAGTGATTCCAGGAGACTACTAGTCCATCCTACTCACTGTAGACTCAGCTCTGAGGCCAGGCCAGGCTGCTCAGTGCTTCAACCACTCCAGATTTTAAAATCTCCAGAGACAAAGAGTGCAAAACTTGTGCCTCTATCTGACTGTCCTCTTGAATAAAGTGTTTTCCCTTTTACTGAGGGTGAACCTCTCCTGCTTCACCTAATACTCTTTGTCGCTGGTCCTCCCACGCTGAAAGCAGTGATGAGACAAGGTACATATCTGTGATCCCCATAGGCACTGCTGGATCCTGTTAGATTCTCCCCACATCCATCTCTGCTTCAAGCTATGCAAGTCCAGCTCTCCCAGTCTCCTCTGAGGGCTACTGCTCCAACCTCCAACATCTTGACAACCCAGTAGGAAAATAGAAAGAATAAAAAAATACAGTTGTTTTTTTTTCCTCTAGCATTTGCAAAAGTGTGTATTTTTCATTTGGTCAACTTTTCTACTCAGTTTCTTAAACATCTGGTTACCCACTCAGCCTAACTGTGGTGGTGTGCTGGTTTGAAGCCAATTCAAATATTCTAATGAAAAAAATTAGATTATAGGCTGTGAAAAGAAAACAATGGTGATGTCTACTTCACTCATAGGCTTGCTGAGATGTATAAGGACACAAGGAGACAAATATAGATAAGATAGAGAGCGAGCCTTGGTTCTCTAGCTGCTGTGTGTCTGATGGCCTCTCTGCAAGCCTAACTAGCCACTCTGTTTCTAACTTCCCTGGCTGATCCTCCAAACTCACCTTGCATGTAAGGCAGATCCTGGGATAAAGTAGAAGGGTGGAAAGAGAGTGGAAAGGTGGTTGGGAGCCCTTCCTGCGGACTCTGATTTCTGGGAGGGGGATTGTGTTTCTGTATTACCTTTAACTTGTAAATATTGTAAATATCTGTAAATATTCCTGTATATTGTGTGAATATCGTACTTGTACATCGTGCTAAGCTGTAAATAGAGCTTCAGTCCTTAACTTCCAGCTGGTTGAGTCTAGTCTGGGTGATTTTACAAAGTGTGGGGGGGGGGCAGGGAACTCCCAAACCATCACAGGTGTTCAAACAAAGATATTAGAGCATTGTGAGAGACAGTACTGGGAAACTTGGCAAACTGAGGGAAATACCACCTCTTACTCTCCTTGTTCACACATCCAGACATGTTATTGTAGAAGAAAACCAAGTTGGTCAGATAGGATTTATCCTGTCAAATCCATGCTGACTGTTCCCAGCCACTTTCGTCTCCTCCCTGTTCCAAGGAGGACAAAACTTTGTACTCAGAGGAAAATGCAGACCTGCGGATTGCGGAAAGTTATATTTACCCTTGTATGAATACCCAGTTCCCAAAGCGCTTCAGTTTAGAGACTTTACTGAATCAAAATGTGTATCTTTGTATTAATGAACTTGAAAGTATGTTTTCTCTCAATGATGCCTCTAGCAATTTCTTCCAACCTAACTGAGCAACCAGCCTTCACAACAACAGATGACAGTGAGTATCACATTTTCATTTCATGCTCTGTAAAGATGTAGGTGCCTCATCTTTGCTGCTCACAGATTTCTCCTATTCATCAGTCCTCTCTTTATACTCATTGGAGAGAAGAAGGTTCCTAAGCAGGAGGAACAAGCAGGTTTTTTTGTCAACAGACTCATTTATTTTAAACTGCCTGTTTTTAAAAGCAAACGAAAATCCCCTTATTTTGAGATGGAGAGCACAAGGGATCAAGGATTTGTGCAGAACAAAGAAGCAGTTCCTTCCTCTGCTGCCCAGTGGCCTTCCTCTGGATTTATCAACATACTCAGGAATCATAGTAATTCTTATTTCCGCTTAGTTTTTCTTCAGAGTAGAAATATTTTGTTACAATTACTTGTACATAGACTTTGCCCAGGGAGAGGCCTGGGAGTTGGAAATGCAGAGAGAATGCCTGGGTAAGCAAAATAAATGCAGTTTTTGAACACGTTCCATGATTTCCCTAAATCACACTGTTCGATAACGCAGATATAGTCTTATGGTAACTCAGATGCGTCTTCTTTGTTCTGAATGGGGAGCAAGTACTCGCGGACCATGTCAAAGGCCTTCCCTTCTTTCTGAACAAGTCTAATACGTGTACTGCAAATAGTTTTACTATACCCTTGTAATAATGTGCCATAATTACTACTTTGGCTTACACAGAAGCTCTGTTTATCTATGTGAATAACAAGGGATTGTCTGCCCTCTGCCTTAAGTACAGCTCACACCCACACAGCTGACAGCTTGTGTGCCCTCACCGAATGCATCTCGGTGACTTTCAGGAAAACTATACACTGTGGAATACCCCTTCAGACTTCTGAAACATCAGTACCCATCAGAATATTGTAGGGAAAATCAGTTTGCTCAGGTCAAACCCAAGCAAAGGAGAGTGCTAAAAATTTAACAGTGCACATGATCATACAATGTGCTTGAGCCCAAGGCCAGACCCTCTTCAATTTGCTGATATAAATACAGTCAAAGAAGCCAAAAATCTGTTCAAATATCTCAGGAAATGAAGGAACTTTAGCCATGGAAACAAGTTAAACACTAGTTTTCACAGTGCTAAATTAATTTAGCATCATGTCTCTAACAACAAAAAGGCTTACCAGATTTGTAATCCTAGAATTGTAGAATCCTTCCAGTTAGAAAAGACCTTTAAGATCATTGAGTCCAGCTATGAACCTAACACCACTGTGGCCATCGAATCATGCCCCAAAGTGCCATATCTACACATTTTTTTAAAACTTCCAGGAACAATGCCTCCACCTCCTCCCTGGGCAGCCTATTCCAATGCCTGGCCACCATTCCAGTAAAGAATTTGTTCCTAATCTCCAGTCTAAACCTTCCCTGGCACAATTTCAGGCTGTTTCCGCTTGTCGTATCACTTGTTACTGGAGAGAAGAGGTAAACCCCCACCTTGCTCTGCACCCTAGGTAATGCAAACCGATAGTTTGTATCAAAAGATTGGAACAGATTTATGCACATAAACTTAGCTTCTGAAAGCTGTGTATTGTGTGCTCATGGCTGAAAGAAGACATTAACCAAATTAAGTCCTGTGCCTTTTAAAAGGCAGTCTAATGAATTGCTAGCTAATGCATCAGCCATTGTAGGATGAGTTTTGTTACTGGAAGATTTGAAAGCAATACAGGACAACTTTCTAAGAGTAAGGACTCAGTCAAGACTGAATACAGCCATTACCAGATAAGATTCTGAGTCACATAAAAGATCACAGAACTCATTAGTGGACACAAGGCCACCCAACATTGTCCACCTGCTTGCATACTTCAGGAAACCTTCTTTCTCTTTAGAAGCATGTCCCAGGTTAGCAGATGACCAGTGATGAACTGTCTGCCTCATTTCAGGTTTTTGGTGCAAGGCAGACTTTCAGACACACTTCTCTGAATTTTGGACATTTTAATTTTCAGAGCTACTCCTCCATGTGAGGTGTCTAATGTCAGAAAACCTGGAAAACATACTAGAAGTTCTACAAAATATACTGGAGACAACAGTAGCAATAGTGGACTGAGAATTAAAGACACCGTATTTTTGACTGCCTCCGAGTGCTAAACCGTCAAGACTTAGTTTGGCAGCAGCTGGATTGCAACAGTCACTGATCTAAGGATTGCTGTTCAACCAGATGTTTGCAGTGTCCTTTGGGACCATCAGGGTGAAAAATTAAGTATAATCATTAGCTATTATAAATAGCAATGGACTCGGAAAGACTCATTGGCTCTGCGTGGTACGCATAGCATTCACAGAAATCGGGCTTTGCTTTTGCTGTGAGAACAGCAAAACAAGTCAGAGAGTGGTCCACCTCCCCCGCAGCTCTTGCAACAGTCCAGGTGCCCAGAAGGGTACTATCTTTCCAGTCACTTCACAGAAAGTTGGACAGGTACCAAATAAGGCAGAAGACAACTTTTTTTAAAACTTTTTTTTTTTTTTTTCCTGCATAGCATCATCTTGTGAACAGTGTGTGCCAGGAAAAGATAAATCATTTCAGCAATATTTCCATATCCATTTCATGTAAACAGAGTTCACATGGTTACAGACAAACCATGAATTTACAATGGATAGCATTCCAGGAAAGAGTGGTAAGTTGAAAAAACAAATTAAAGGAAGTATTCCTATTGCATGTAGGAGGACCAATTCATTTTCAAAGGGCTGTGCATTTTAGATGGAAAAGTAAAAGCTTAAACTTCATCATCAGCGCTGGTCAGTCACAACACAGACACTTAGATGTTGACTGGCGCTCCTGTGGGAGTCGTTATGACTCCTATGTTCCCTTGATAAATTCTGTTCTCTGAGATGTTCCCAGGGCTTGTGTACATTCTACTTGTGACTGCTCTGATAGCAATGTCACGTTCCTCAACTCCAAGAAATATGTTGTGCTGTTTCATGAGATTTGTCTGGCTTTGCATTGAAAAGCCAAGGAAGAGGATGTGACAAAACCTTTATCACATAGCCTTCTTTTGCATGTTTGAGAAAGACACTGTTCCTTTCAGGAAGTATGTCTTGCACAACCAATGTAGAACTGTTTCAGTTGGAAAAGATCTCTATGATCAAGTCCAACCATTATCGATTCTACCGAGTCTGATGTTAAACCATGTCCCTCAACATTACCTCTCTGCATCTTTTAGTTACCTTCAGGGATGGTCTTTTTAAAGAAAGTTCAATAGAGAAACAAGGCACAGTTTTGAGGAAAATTTTACTCCATTGAAGATAACCAGCTTTCTTTCACTGCACATGGGAAGCAGACATCTGACTGACAGCATGCACTTAAAACTGAGTCTTAATTAAGTGCACAAAACTTAGTAAAATATAGATAATTTATTTTAACAGGGCAGTCTATAAACACAGTCGCTAGCCTACTTAGAGGTGTTGTAAGACGCCACTGCTGCTTGCTTTCTATGAAATGTTCCCACTGAAAGTCTTTTTCCCCTGCCTGCTCAGAGACTTTGCTGTATTGGGTTGATCTGAAAAAAAGATCCTTTTTCTCCTTAGCCAGTATCAAATTCTAGCAACCCTCACCCCATCTGCCCACAAATTAAAGAATTACAGAGCCTGGAGAGCCAGCAGGGAGCTGATGGCTTCCACTGATGAAATTGTAATGCCATGCCATTAAGAAAGAGCAGTGCTGGAGGTTTATGAATTTTTCAGTGCTATGACTTTCTAGATATCTAGAAATATCTAAGTATCTAGACATGGCACCCTGCCCTGGCATAGCTCACTTATTTCAGTGCTGTGATAATTTTCTGCCCACACATTCAACTCTAGTTCCTCCTCTCTATTTCTCTGACTGAGTGTGTTCATGTCTAAGTGTACCAAAAAGGCCCTGATTTACCCTCTTCAGGGCTCTCTTGTGCCCACCAACCCTCCTTATGTACTGACCAGTTCTACTCTCCTTTCCCCATCCTTAATTGCAGGCTATTATCATCATCCCTCAGTAGTCACAGTTGAAAGCTCTTCTCACCAGTTTGGCCAGACTCTTAACAAGGGTGCTTTGCCTCACTTTGTCAGGTAGATCCCACTTCTCCTCAGCACTCTGTGTTTTCCAAATAAGGTCTTGTGGACATAAGAGCCATAGTGATTCCTGTGACACCAACCAAAGAGCTGGTTGATATCTTGCTAGATGTGCTGGCTCCTAGCCAACCTTTAACTTCACCAGTGTGATCAAGGGAAGACAATCTTGGTCCCTGTGCCTTTCATCTGCACCCTTGGTGCAGCAACCTCTAATTATTTTTGATGTGTCCATGGTCTCTCCTGGGAGTACTGCTGATACCCACGTGGATGACCAACAAAGAGCAACAGACTGAGGATAAACAATCAGTCTCTTCACAACATCCCAGGTGTGGACACCCAACATAAAACAAGTGCTCTATGATATAATAGCTAAATGGTAGGTGAACATTTCTGTCCCTCACAAAGGGGAATCTCCAACCACTCTCACCTCTCACTTAGTGCAGATACTTGGTTCAAATCTCATCATATTGAAGTCTCTCATGGTGGAGATTATTCCCCTTATCACTTCTCAGGTTATGGATCTCTTTCTACCAGTGTGCAGGTGGAGTAGGAGCCTTCCTCCGTTACCAAGTCTCATGACTCCAGATTCCTCTATCTCTGTCATCCATCACTCAGTGATGTCTGTCCCTCCTTTGGTGCAATGTAGATTCAGTTGCTTGCCTCCAAAGGGTCTATGCACAAAGTTCATCAATCTTCCTGGATGTGGCTAACTGTGCACACCTCCTCTGACAGCTCCTTAAACTGGCAAGGAAGCTCCTCAATCAGAGCACATTTCCAGTAGGTAGGACACCATTAATCCCAACCTCAGGGGCACCAGACACTCCTTATAACCTTTGTCTTATTTTGATCATAGAATGGTAAGGTTGGAAGTGACCGCAAAGATCATCTAGTTCCAACCCCCTGCCATAGGCAGGGACACCTCCCACTAGTACAGGTTACTCAAGACTTCATCCAATCTGGCCTTGAACACCTCCAGGGAGGGAGCATCCACAACCTTCCTGGGCAACCTGTTTCAGTGTCTCACCACCCTCACTGGAAAGAACTTCCTCCTAACATCCAATCTAAATCTCCCCTCTGCCAGTTTGAACCCATTGCCCCTTGTCCTGTCATTGCAAGACCTTGTAAATAACCCCTTCCCAGCCTTCTTGTATGCCCCCTTCAGATACTGGAAGGCTACTGTAAGGTCTCCTTGAAGCCTCCTCTTCTCCAGGCTGTGCTTCTGCACTCCCAACTCAGTTGATGCTCCTGATGTTCCATCTACTTTGTGATGTGGACCATCCCTTTTGGCACGTCCAGTGTTGTTGAGAAGCAACTTGCTTTACTAAGCAATTTTTTGGGACATTTCAACAGCATGTTCTGTACAAGCTGCTCCATCTGTCAGCTAGACCACCATGTTCCTGAAGAGGTGTGTCCTCACAAAATTCAACAAAAGGAAATGCCAAGATATGTATCTGGGGAAGAATAACACCAGGTACCAAGGTAGACTCGTGTACTTATTTATCTGAAGCTTTTAATATATCAGCTGAAGGAACATTTTGCATTTAAAAGAAAAAAAACAAGAAAAGTGAAAAAGGAAATCTAAAGCAATAAAAGGAGTTGCAAAGCTGTTCATCACAGCAGATAGGGTACTCTGAAAAAAAGAGAAAGGTCACATCAACATTCCTGATGATATCAAACCCCCAAAAGACATTCTCATGATAGTCACTGCCACAGATAACAAAGTGAGTCAGAAACTTGAATTACATCCAGAAAGGAATGGAGGGAGGTGGGAGAGTGTGTAAATCAAAAATTAAGATAAGGGTTATTTTTCTCCCATGAGTTCATTAAATTGGATCTTTTGGCTGCAGTTACAGGGCATCTATTTGACAACTGGTAAAGGGACAATTTCAGTACATTTATCTTCTGTATTGCCCCCACCCTGTTAGATTCCTGAAGAAGTCAAGGCAATGTCCCACTTTTCTAATGTATTTGATCCCTTAATTTAAGCTCTCTCAAAATATTTTCAATTTATTTCAGTATTATGATCAATGAACACTTTTATCCCCTCTTCTTTCTTCTGTTTTGTTTTTTTTTCTGGATTGGTTTGGTTCTTTTGGGAGGTTTTGTTTGTTCGTTTGTGTTTTGGTTTGGTTTGGGTTTTTGGGGTTGTTTTTGTTGTTGTTGTTGTTTGTTTGTTTCCCCATGTTATTTCAGACAGCTGTAAACACTGTTGCACATGAGGTTGTCTCCTGGGGAACATGTTTCTACCAACCCCAACATAAAAGTTTTATTTATAACCCAACCCAGCAGGACTGAGTAGCCAAATGTCCTTTACTCTGTCAGCTTCAAATGGACAGTTCATTAAAGCAGTAACTCTAAAAAGTCACAATTATTCCTAAATGTCCCAGTGTATTATTCTTACCATAGCTGTGTTTCTTCTTAATGAGGTCTAGAATAATGAGAGAAAGTTTACCCATATTACAGAAGCAAAAAGGGTAATGGCAAATATAGTTACAAAGCTCTGTGGTATGTGGCTGTTAGCACCAATTATTGACCTTTCGGATGTCATGGAAATAGTCATTATGTTCCCATCACCAAATAGAGATGTTAGCTGAACAAAAAAAATAACAGTTTTGTAAGATACTGCTTAATGGCTAATGACAAGTACTCAGGCTCTTTTCTTGCTGTGTCATTGAATTTCTTAATTAATTGGCCTCTGGATTCTTATACTTCCTTTCTTTTAACTTTTTGAAGCTGCCCAGTTTGACCATAAGCCATCTCGCACTTCAGCCCTTGTTCTCCATCTGCTGATCACCTCCAATTACAGCACTGATGGCAGTTTTTCAAAGGTCACAGTAAGAAACAGCATTCAGGTGCAGCAAGGCTGGCTGGTCAGCTAACCAAAGCAGGAACAATACCTCCTGAACATATCCAACAAATGTCATGAAGGATCCCATTAAATGAATCGTATTTAAACTGCTATGATGTTCTCTTTTAGTTCAACACAATTACACCTGACAGATGTTAAGTGAAAGAAAACCTAGCCTCTGGATCATTTTTGGTACATACTTATATGGCAACAGGCACAGACAGTCCTTGGTCTCCCATTAGATCCTGTCTGCTTACCACAATAGGTATCTTTTATGCTGATGATTCAGTCTTATAAGTAATGGTCAAAGAGCACATTTCTAGCTCAGTACTTGGATTTTGGTCCATCCCTTCTTTATAGCTTGCTCTTATTTTAGATTAAGAGAGTAATGCTAGGTGACACAAGCCTCATTTCTCCTCTCCTTTTATTCTGGTTGTACCTACCTAATGACTCCCAAGAATACCAGCAAATGTCCATCTTCAGGAAGACAGTGACAAATTATGAACATTACCTAATTTGACTTCACAGACAGGAATGTCTTAAGTGCTAGAATTAGTGTCAGTTCTAGACAGCTCTAGGTTTTGCAGGCACCTCCAAACAGAAGAAAAAAAACTACAAATATCAAGGTTTAGGGCTGAGTTGGCCCCTAGACAAGTGACTATCAACCTCTCTTCCTTCACAAAGTGGAAGAGAAAGAGAATAAGGGAGAGAGATTTATGGATTGAAAAAGTAAACTTTAAAAAAAAAATCAACAAAAATAGTGTTGAACCAAAACTCTCTTTATGGCACTGATGCCATGGGCAGGCACTGGAGAAGTCCCAGATTTGACTCAGCAACAGAGAGGTTCTGGATTCAGTATCTGGACTCAGAAACTGGAATCAGAAAGACATGGATTGGGTTTGAAGGCAGAATGGAGGGAGTCCTCCTCAGACAATGACCACTGAAGAAGAGAACCTATCCCTTGTGATCTCTGTATTGCTGAATTGTAGGATTCCAAGTAAAAACATAGAAAAAAATATCAACTGAGATTTTTTAAGAGTTACTGTCTCTGCTAAACATCAAGAGGTTCATCATGAGGTTTTACCTCTACTTAAGCATGAATCCCAACCTTTGCACATGTTAAGGGTTAACCCCTCCTGGGAGTGGTCTGGAAACCTGATCCCTAGTCCTTCTGATTCCTGGGGGTGATCTGAACCTGATCCAAGGTCCTCCTGACTCCTCCCTGGGGCTGGTCCGAACCTGACTGCAAGTGTGATGATTAGCCCACTCCCACTTCCTGTCTGGACCCCCTATGAAAGCAGAGGAACTTCCTGTTTCTCTCTCTCTTTGCCCTGCTTCTCCTGACAGTAACATCCCTGTTCCTGCTGCTCCTGCTTTCTCACATGGCCAGCCAACCACGTGGTAGACCAACCACCTCCTGAGTCTACCTCCATCCATTTCTGTCTGTTGGGTTTTGTACATATCTTGTATTTTGTTTCCCTTCCCTATACCTTTTTCTAACTCCTTTTACCTTAAATACCTTTTATTTATTGTTAAAGTTTTTCTTTTGACTTCCAAATTGCAGCAACACTGTTCTTTGGGTGCTTTACCCCTTTTCACCCTCTATTCTTTTCTTTCCAAATGTGAAACAGGGGGAGGCATCCTATATACGTTACTCGTCTGTTAGGCTTTGGGTCTCTGGAAAGCTTAAACCAGACCAATACAACACAATGCAGTTATCTTTTGAATCCTGTCCACAACACCAATTTATATATTGTAAATTGACACAGATACCAAATTAAAGAAGTAAACTTATCTTTTACTTATGCATAGAGCAGGGGAAGAACAAGCGAAATAATAATACAGCAAAAGTAAGATACATTGAGATAAACCTAATCACTTCTACATAAGGTTAGTGATAGTGATTAAGAAAGATACATCACCAAATGCCCAAATACTTTGCCATCATCTAGATTCACAATTGCTGGGAGAGCCTTGGTTGCAGCAAGGATTTGGAGGACCTTTCCTGGCAGTTGGGTGCCAACACATAGATGAGGCTTCCAAAGTCAGTGCAAGTGGGTCCAGCTTTTTATGTTGTTGAATAAACAAGTTTACATGATTCTAAACGAAAACCTCTGACTTCACTCTCCTCTTGGATTTTCCCAAAGCCTGACCAAGGCCCAGGGAAAACCCAAGGGAGTGCTTTTATCTATTTAACATTGATCACACATCTCCACACAAGACCAGACATCTGACTGCAGGACCTTGATGGTCTGCCTCTGAATAAGGAAAGTTGAATACACTTTCATGACATTTCATGCTCACTAATGATTATATTCTGCTATATCTTTCACTAATAGGCATATGTATTTTGTTAACTGATAGATGCTATGGATAATACATATTTCACTAGTGCGTAGATACTAACAATATCTAACATTTGGTTGAGATGTTCATCTAGAGGTTAATTTTGGTTCAGGGCATCTTGCTCAGGCCACAGAGCTTCAATCCTTTAGCTGTATACTGAATGTGACACATATGGAATGGAATGGAATACCTAGATGGTCAGGTTAGGGTCGCATGTGCTGTTCACGTCTCCCTGAATGTGCAGCATTTTACTTACTGTACCCCAGCTGTGCCATAGTATACTCAGCAGTGACCTTGGTCTGCCTACCATGGTTGTAACTATAGACATCAAGGGTAATCACTTCTAAATGGAGTCACTGTCCACATAAATAGCTATTAACTTCAGAAAGTGCAGTTACTTAGAAGAGACTTGAGCTGAATGGCAAAATCAGTGAACAGCACTAGTGCTGTTCTAACTCAAACCAGGACATGAGTACAAAGATACTGTTGGTGCAACCAGAGCTGTGGTAAGGAAAGCTAAGGCACAGCTCGAATTGAAATTGGCCAGGGACATTAAAGGGAACAAGAAGAACTTCTTCAGGTATATTAGTGAGAAGAGGAGAACTAGGGACAATGTGGGACCCTTACAGAAGGAAAATGGAGAGCTGCTGACAAAGGACATGGACAAGGCTGAGGTGCTCAATGACTTCTTTGCCTCAGTCTTTAACAGCAAGGGCTCCAACCACAATGTCCAAGTTGCAGAGGGTAAAAGTGAGGACTGGGAGCAGGCAAATCTGCCTACTATAGTAGAAGATGATGTTTATGAGCTCCTAAGAAACCTGAATGTGCACAAGTCCATGGGGCCTGATGAGATCCACCCACGGGTCCTGAGGGAACTGGCAGATGAAGTTGCCAAACCACTGTGCATCATATTTGAAAAGTCATGGCAGACTGGTGAAGTTCCTGCTGACTGGAGAAGGGCAAACATAACACCCATCTTCAAGAAGGGTAAAAAGAATGACCCTGGAAACTACAGACCAGTCAGCCTCACCTCTGTGCCTGGCAAGATCATGGAGCAGATCCTGCTGAAAGTCCTGCTAAGGCAAATGGAAAACAAAGCAGAGGTGATTGGTGGGAACCAGCATGGCTTCACCAAGGGCAGATCTTGCCTGACAAATTTAGTGGCTTTCTATGATGAAGTCACAGCGACAGTGGACAAGGGAAAGGCAGCTGATGTCATCTACCTGGACCTGAGTAAAGCATTTGACTCTGTCCCACATGACATCCTGGTCACCAAACTGGAAAAGCATGGACTTGATGGATGGACCACTCGCTGGATAAGGAATTGGCTGGATGGTCGAACCCAGAGAGTGGCGATCAACGGCACAATGTCCACCTGGAGACCAGTGACAAGTGGTGTCCCTCAGGGGTCAGTGCTGGGACCAGTGCTGTTTAACATCTTTGTCAGTGACATGGACAGAGGAATGGAGTGCACCCTCAGCAAGTTTGCAGATGACACCAAGCTGTGTGGCACAGTCGACTTGCTAGAGGGCAGGGATGCCATCCAGAGGGACCTGGACAGGCTGGAGAGTTGGGCCCAGGCCAACCTGATGAAATTCAATAAGGCCAAGTGTAAGGTCCTGCACCTGGGTAGGCACAATCCCAAGCACAAATACAGGCTGGGTGGTGAATGGCTGGAGAGCAGCCCTGAGGAAAAGGACCTTGGAGTCTGGGTTGATGAAAAGCTCAACATGAGCCTGCAGTGTGCACATGCAGCCCAGACAGCCAACCGAGTCCTAGGCTGCATCAAGAGAAGCGTGGCCAGCAGGGCAAGGGAGGGGATTCTGCCCCTTTACTCTGCTCTCGTCAGACCCCACCTGGAGTACTGTGTGCAGTTCTGGAACCCTCAGCACAGGAAGGACATGGAAGTGTTGGAGCGGGTCCAGAGGAGGGCCACAAAGATGATCAGAGGGCTGGAGCAGCTCTCCTATGAGGACAGGCTGAGGGAGTTGGGGCTCTTCAGCCTGGAGAAGAGAAGGCTTCGAGGGGACCTGATAGTAGCCTTCCAGTATCTGAAGGGGGCCTACAGGAAGGCTGGGGAAGGATTATTTACAAGGTCCTGCAATGACAGGACAAGGGGCAATGGGTTTAAACTGGCAGAGGGGAGATTTAGACTGGATGTTAGGAGGAAGTTCTTTACAGTGAGGGTGGTGAGGCACTGGAACAGGTTGCCCAGGGAGGTTGTGGCTGCTCCCTCCCTGGATGTGTTCAAGGCCAGATTGGATGAGGCCTTGAGTAACCTGTACTAGTGGGAGGTGTCCCTGCCTATGGCAGGGGGTTGGAACTAGATGATCCTTGAGGTCCCTTCCAACCTTACCATTCTATGATTCTATGACAAGAAATATCTGTGTCTTGGAGACATATGGCACAAACACCGAGCTGCTGCCCTAACTTTGTAGAGATAATTTTACCAGAAATAAAATTAACGTAGATTAGCTTAGACTATTGGCAGAGTGTAGTCAATATCCTGACCTCAGCATGAAAAGCAATGCAAAAAATACTGTAATGCAGGTCTGTTCACAGCTAGCAATAGCAGAACCACAAATCAGTCATGCTGGGATTCAGCTCATTTAACTTTCATTGCCTTCAGTGGAGACACTGGCAGGTGTGATAACACTATAAGCTTTTTGCACAGTTCACAGAGAATTCATGCTTTTAGGACAGAAGATATCTCCTAGTCCTTTTGAGATATCTTAAAAAGAAGAGATAAATTGGGTTCTGTCTTTCGCTGACCATATTCACTGGTTTTCTGGCCAGTAACACAAGCAATTAGGTAATATACATTGGCAGCCCAAGGAGAAAAGAACATCTCCTCTGAGAGTCTATGATTCTCTGTACTGGTGTGGCTGTAAAGAACGATGCATGGTGCGCTGCTTTGAGGCTAATTGGAATATTTCAATGAAGAAAATAACATTATAGGCTGTGAAAAGCAAAAAATGGTGATGTCCACTCATAGGCTTGCTGAGATGTATAAGGACACAAATATGGATAAGGGAGAGAGTTTCTCCAATTCTCTGGAAGCTGGTGTGTCTTCTTTCTACTGTGTCCCCCAACTAATCACTCTACTTCTAACTCTCCTTGCTGATCCTCCAAACTCACCTTGCATGTAAGGCAAACCCTGGGGTAAGGTAGGAGGGTGGAAAGAAGGTGGAAGGATGGTTGGGAGCCCCTCCTGGGGACTCCTGATTTCTGGGAGGGGTGTTGTGTTTCTGTATTACCTTTAACTTGTATATTTCTGTAAATATTCTGTGTATTTCTGTAAATATTCCTGTATATTGTCTATATATCTGTTTATACATTGTGCTAAACTGTAAATATAGCTTCATTTCTTAACTTCCAGTCAGCTGAGCCTAGTCTGGGTGATTTTACAAAGAGTGGGGTTGGGGGGTGGGGAACTCCCAAACCATCACAAACTTGGTGAGCTACAATGTCGAAGTTGGAGTAGATGAAAAGCAGTCTCCCTTTCCGTCTGTCAGTGGCAGTAGGCAGGCAAATAGAGCGAATCAATGCCATAGATAATTAATTGCAAATAGTCTTAAATTAGGGACACAGTATATAAATTACATTCTTGAAAATAATATTCAGCGAGCTTCAATTCTTCCTGTCACCAGAGGATATTTTCATTTTCTTTCTGCGTATGCTGCAGCATGCCACTTGCCATTAAAGCCAGTCAGTACAGCTCTAGTAAGTCCTCGGGACATTCTTTACTGGACATTGTCTTTTTAATTTCTGCATGATATTTTGTTCATTCATTCTCTGGACTGGAAAACATTACAATGAGCGGGACTTTCTGTCTGCAAAAATAGTCAAATGCTGATTATGTTAGAAACTTTTGATGGAAATTCCTTTACATCCACTACACCTGCACACGAAATAGGACAGATCATAAGATCACGAAACCTTCTTCACGGCTACGCTATTTCATCTCCTAACTCATATGCCAAGTCAAGATAAAGCCAGTAAGAGCTTCAGATTGCAAATATTTCAGAATAACTTTCATAAGGCCAACAGTGATCAAATTTGGGTGCAAGCATTAATTAGGTTAATTAATTTTCACTGCTTCAGACTGGGCTAGATGATCTCCAGAGGTCACTTCCCACCTCAGCAACTCTGATTCTCTGAATCTACAAAAAAAACATTGAGCCAAATAGTTACATTCTAGAGGGTTGAAGTTAGATAAGCATGAACCTTTGAAGTTATACTAGATCTTGAAGAAGATCCTGGGCTTCATCAAAAGATGCATTGCCAGCAGATCCAGAGAGGGGATTCTGCCACTTTGCTCTGCTCCGGTGAGACCTCACCTAGGGTACTGCACACAGCTCTGGAGCCCTCAATACAGGAAGGATATGGACCTGATGGATTGAGTCCAGAGGAAGGCCATAAAAATGATCAGAGCATTGGAGCACCTCTGCTGCAAAAGCAGGCTGAGGGAGCTGGAATTGTTCAGCCTGGGGAAGAGGAGACTCCGAGGACACCTAATAACAGCCTTCTAGTATCCGAAGGGGGCCTACAAGAAGGATGGAGAGAAGCTGTTTACAAAGGCCTGTGATTATAGGATGAGGGGCGATGGCTTCAAATTAGAGAACAGATTTAAACTGGATGTTAGGAACAGGTTCTTTACTATGAGAGTGGTGGAACACTGAAACATGTTGCCTACTGAGGTGGTTTGGGCTCCCATTCCTGGAGATATTCAAGGTGAGTCTTGACAGGACTCTGGGCACCTGATCTAGTTGCAGATGCCCCTGTTTATACTGCAGGGTGGGTTGGACTCAATGACCTTTGGGGGTCACTTCCAGCCTGGACCATTCTATTGTTCTATGAATATGCCCTATGAAGAAAAGTTCTGAGCTGGTCACCCACCACAAAGAGTTGAGCTGCACTTCAGACTCTTAAGGACTCAGACGAAAATTAAGCAAGAACGCTTGAAAACAGACATTTTCTTTCTAATGTCTTCTTTTTTTCGCAGTTTCTAAAACTGCTGAAAGGAAGAACTTGAACCCCATTTCTCCCCCTAGGAAGACAGCCTATCTGGCATGCATAATGACAAACAGAAACATCTGGGCACATCTGGCCTGAAGGCAGTGCTGTAGGCAGCAATGGTCAACACCATACAGTGTAGTTATCACCCCAGCTTGCCAGAGCTTTCTTTAAAAATAGACGTCTAAAAGAGACATAGATTACATCTCTTTTAGAAAGAAGTGCATGAAATCTGCAGGATGTTTGGCTATAATGAGCTCATGCTTTAAAAAAAAAAAAATTTAAAAATCTGTGGTTCAACACATTTTTGCAGAGGCTTAAAACTGACAAGACTATGGTCTGAATGTTGATAGTGTGCAGTAGGGTATGGAAGGTTGTAGTACACAGCCTGCATTCAGGTGGTCACACAGCGCCTTTCTGCAATGCAGTGCCATGAAAACATAGGTCCCTGAGGGCTTCCAGGTAGTGAGCAGGGGCTGTTGAGTGGAAGCACTTTGCTTCACCATCTGGTGCTAATATCAGAACATAAAGCCCCTAGGATCCTTCTTACTGGAAAATGCTAAATAAAAAAATAAGGGAGAGGGACAAAACACACAGTGACTTCCTACAGAAATGAAAGACAGTTGAAGGGAATGAAATCAATATATGAAGTGAGGTAATGATTGGATATTTCATTCATGATGAAACAAGGGAACTTCTGGAACTACTTTGAAGTTTGGACTTGTCAACAGCGATACAGTTTGGTGAGTTGGTCTTATAATACCAGATTGTGAGAGCATTTACTGCTGCAATTTCCACTACTATTACAATTTATGAAATGTTTAGCTACAGTTTTATTTGAACGCACAATCAGAGATGGAAACTGTCTTATTCCACTGGATTTTTTCATTCAAAATTAGATGCCATTTGGGTTTTGCACCAAATCTTATTAATTATTTGGTGCAGTGCTTGCTACATGTCTGATTTTAAATGGTCACAATTTAGCAGTACTTCTCAGAAGTTTAATATGAGGTCTAAGAGAAAGAAACTAATGTGGATTCATTTTGGTTTATTTTAAGCTTAGCTTATACTGCAGACCACATGAGTGACTGCTGTGACTTTTTGTAGGGCAGTAGATCTGTAAGAACCGACATTTGGTCCAGAAGATCCATACATTTATTCTTGACTGAGCATTTGGACAGTAACCCTGAAAGAAAACTCCCATATTTAGTTCATGAAAAGATAGCATGTGAAAATATGTGGCTAGATCTGCACAGACAACTGAACCTGTACAAGGACAAAATATTCCCATAAAATTCTTTTCAGAGGTGGTGTAAATTTTGATACAACATTGATTGCTTCAGTACAGAGAAACTAGCACAAAGTTGTTCAGAGACTGAATGAAAATCTTGAGGAAAAGCTGGAGGTCAGTGATGTAATCTTCCAGTCTGACAAGCCCACGAGTAAATAAATAATCCAACTTTGTATTCACTTTCTGGCTGCATTAATTCTGAACTTATCTCTGTTACCTTGAAAGGCTAAATCTTGCCTTAAACCAGAGAACAAAGCAAAAGAAAGATGAAATTGTCATGTAGCATCAGGATACCAGCAGCTGCTACTTGCATAAAAATGCAATCAGTTTTGAAACTAAAATAACTCCACAAAAAACTTTTCACATCATTTTATAGCTGGCTTTCAGATAAGAACTTGGGGCTGAAGGCGTTGTCATCTTCTTGGACAGTGTTTATAAGGTCTGACATAAAAACAGTCCATGTATTCAGGGAGTCCTTGAGTGTTGCCAGCTTCAACAAATCATGCCATTTTTGGTGTCCTGTCAGACCATATCTGTGAAGCCTCCACGAGCTTCAAAATATTCTAGCTTTTTCTGTACCACCAAGAACCTTTGGTTACTTCTCCCACAATTACGGGTGCCAAATCAAGGTGGGCACAGCTCTGGTTCCCACCTCTGCCTGCTATGGGCTTCTGTGCATATGGCAGAGAAGAGGCAATAATCAGTACACCATGGAAGACAAGGAGAAAGCAAAATTAGCTAAGCACTTTAGTATTTTCTCTTCTTCCTCTTCTAAGACCTTCACATTAATTTACTCCTAACTGCAGAGAAACAGAGAAATTATGCTGCTATTCTTGCCCTAGACTGGATTTTGTCTGCCAGTAATGAAGTCTCCTGTGGGCTGAACACTACACATTGTAACATAGCTGGAAGCTAGCATTACGTTGACACATGTGGTATGGATAGACAAAAGGTTGTAAAGTTCTTCTCATACTTTGTTGGAGAAAAACATTTCAGTTCTCCTCAACACCAGCCTGAAGAGCTGAAGTGTCACAAAGAGATGACCATGTGCCGTGTTTTGTAAAAAGAAGTAGCAAAGGCCATGCTCCACTCTTTTCCAAAGCATCTCAGATTAAAATCTGGTGCCTGCATCACTCCCTTGGGCATTGACTATTCCAGCTCAAGTTTATTATGAAAATCTCTACAGAATTCTTATTTTGCTTTGCAGACACTAGATAGTATGATAGTCTGGAGGTGAACTTAGAGAAGTTACTGTACTATCATCATATTTCAACTGCTGATTTAGACAAAGTAAAAGTTTTGACCGGAACGGGGTTTGTTTAAATTGCACATTAAAAGTTTATAGAATCCTATGTGATAGGAAGTAACTTCATGCTATCTCTTTATTAAAAAGTGTAAAAATTATAGCTACACTTTGTGGTGTTTATACCAGAGCACAAATTTGTGTAAAAGGGCCATTATTGTAATAGGAAATCCTACTAAATCACTCAAGGAATTACAGCTCTGTTTCTCCACACAGTATACCATGGACATACAGTGGCACCCCACCTTACACTAACCGACACGTGACATGTCTTAAAGGCAGGTAGTGCAGAGGACTCAAACCTGAGTTGAGAGCTCTGGACAACTCACTCATGAGGAGTGCCTGTCCATGCTGGATCTTTGGGAGTAATTTCTCCCAAGTCTTCTATGGCAAAGAGCTGATGTGGCTCTGTTTGACAAAGCAAAGATACATGCTAGAATATGAGAAGGGGCTCTGTGAAGATCTTCCTCTTCTCCTACTGCTTTTGTGCCTGCTTGTTAAAGTTAAGAGAAACTTGTTCACATTTAGGGCTCCTTTCTGTGTCTTAGGAAACAGACTCCTCACTGCTGGCTTTCGATGCTCTTCACTCAGCACATTGGTTGAGGGCAACAACCCATGAGACTGAGCTACATAAAGTGATCATGGCTGAATTATCCAAATCACAATGCTCAACTTTTTTCCCTGGAAAACAGAAACAAAACTGACCACAGGGAAAGATATAACTATGTCCTGCATTTTCTAGCTTTAGGTGCAGTGGTTCTTTCTTAGACATAGTATGCTTAGATTCGGCCTTGAGTGAGCTGTTGTAGTGCGAGATGTCCCTGCCTGTGGCGGGGGATTGGAACTAGATGATCTTTGAGGTCGCTTCCAACCTAAACCATTCTATGATTCTGTGTGGCTGCAGAGACTATTTTCATCTTGGCAGAGCAATGATAGAGTAATTTGGATAACTAGAAAAGCAGTGGGAGACATCAGCTCAGCTTTTTGTACTTACAGACTATTTTCTAAAAGAAAAAAATAAAAAGATTGGCAAATTATATAACATCATAAATCTTAAGTTTGGGGGGAGGTTTTTTGTTTGTTTGGGGTTTTTTTTTTTGAGTGTCCTTGTTAGTTTGTTTGGGTTTTGTTTTGTTTTCCCATGTAGTTTGTGTGCAAGATACAACTAGAATTTTGCATTGTAAAAAAAAAAAAAAAAATTCTCTATTTTCCAAGCTTCCTTCTCCAACTATTTTTAATAGAAACTCCATATCATTAAGTAAGTAGAGCAAAAATGATATATTTATAAGTAGAAATTGAAATGTCCTTTATATATATCTACATATCTCTCTCTTTAAATATCTTCATATATTGTTAAACTGTGTGGTGTTTCAATATATACTGCACTAACAGGCTGACATTCCTGTTCAGCAGAGTTTTGGGAAGTATTTGAAGAACTCCAAAGAAGTTAGTGCACCTCTTGGCCTCCCTCCCACTTCTCCCCTCCCCCCTCCCCCCGCTNATTTCCTGATCCCATGTGGAGGAACAATGAAACCTTGCTTTGACTCAGAACTGAGTTCCTAATAAGAAACATTTTGAGAAAGGAAAAGCATCTTCAACAGTTTGCATGAGACAAGATCCCTTAAGAGGGTCATGGCTGCCCCTCTGGAGAGCAGCCTTTCTGCTGTGACTCACTAGGCAAGATGTTTACAGACTCTGCCTGCCAGCATCTGAAATTCTTACTTGCCACTGCAGATTCATCTGATATAAAAACTGTAAACAGAATCTACAGCTACATACTGTCCGTTCTGACCACTTCTGTTTCTGGGCCTTACATTGCCAAGGGAGGAAATATCTTCCACCTGAAAATGGTGAGACACAGCGACAACAAAACCCCTGAGCATGCGACAGGTTTCTTTTTGAATCTGTTCCCTGGGACTTGTGCTCTTTGTTCATCTCCAGCATCTCTGAGATGCTTTTAGCATGCAGCAATTGACTGCTCCCTGGAGTCTCTAAAGAGACTCCGTTAAACAACCACTCTGCTAAATCCATGAAAAGAGTTTTTCTGATGCCTCAGAAAGTATGTTTGGAAGCCATTGCTAGCACAAAAACTTGACTGAGTATCTAGTTTGGAAAAAAACATCCCTCAGGAGAAAGCAAATGCATTTTTAGTTAAGGAAGGTTTGGCTGTGAAGTATGCTCTAGGGATATTTCCTCTTTTTTTTTTTTTTTTTTTTTTTTTTTTTTTTTTTTTTTTTCTTTCTTCCTCAGAACCTGCTCATTCTAATCCTGCAGAAGCTTCATCATGTTAAAATAAGCCCACATATCTCCCTTTCCCCTCCCTCTTCTGCCTTTTCCTGAAACTCTGCTTGCTGACGTGCAGTAGGGGATGCAGAATATGAGCTGACGTATCTTCTAGATAAGGTGGAAGGACAACAGCAGAAAAGTTTGTAATACACGCATAATAGATCTGAGAAAGACTCAGGAAGATTAGGATTCACTCAGCTCTGTCTTGCTTTCCTGAATTGAGCATCATGTAGATAAAAAAGCCAAAAGGGAGATCCAAGTTAGCAAGGCACTAGTGGAGGCAGTCAGGAGTGCAGGCAGAGTCCTGTGTCTGACCCGATAAGAGAAGCCAGGCTGGGGATGGCAGCTGGCCAAGGCTTTGGACTTGTTAGATCCCCACTGAGAGTGGACAATCTGATGTGACATGTCCTCATTGGATTAGCCATTTTTGTTATTGTGGATTTAGCCAGCTGCATCTGATATCCTGTCTGAGGAGGGTCAGAGTAGCCACATAAAAATATTTTCATTTGTTTCATCTAATTGGCAACTTAATGGTGTTTTCTCAGGAGTCTGGGGCAATGTGGCTCATTGTGCAGGACTCCAGACTTCTATAATTCATGTTTTGTTCTGCCTGTGAGGGAAACCTTAGAAATTTGAAAAATTAATTCTCTTTTGAGTTGAAGGATAATTGGATAACAGAGCCTGCTGTTAAGATAATCACTGCAGATCTGCTGCCCTTGACATTTCTGCACAATACTTTACAGAGTCTTCCTGCCTGACAGCTTCTGGAGCATCAGTCTTCAGGTCCTTATCCTTCCCATTCTCTGCACAGGGAGATTAAGTACTTGGGGGCCAACAGTGTTCAGCCTCAGCAGTGGATGGTTGTAGTGGAGTCCTTCAAAGACATTTAAATAAATGCTATACATTTATCTCATAGTTTAAAAATTGTCTGAAAGTTCTGATCCATGGTTATGAAAAATAGCACTCCTTAAATCTTAGGATGTGAGTTTTGGTGTAACACCCATGGAAAATGGTCATTGATTAGTTTGGCTGATGGGAGTTGGCAAGTCCACATGTGACTGGAAAAGCAGAAGAGAAGTGAGATCAGGCAAAAACCACTGTTCTGGAACCAGAAGAGGGGTTCTTACTGAGCTGAGGTGGCTGAGGAGAGCTTTGAGAATATACCTGCTGCCAAAAGAGCTTCATCACTGCCATCTCCAACTGCATCTGCAGGAATGTGCTGATCCCTTGAGCTGCCGTTTTTGCCACCCTTCCTGAGAGACAGAGAGGATGGGGAATGGTGGCCTTTAAAACAGATTTCAGATTTACTCTTTACCTCTGTTCTGAATAATTTTATCTGTGTTAGAATGATAACCTGATCCCCAAATAAAGAAGAAAGAACACTTACCAGTCCACAAATCGTTGACCATTTGAGATCAGTCAAATCTACATTCAACATTAAATGACGTCCAGTGTTTACAATTAGTGGGAAGTGCAGGTGACAGGTTAAATACAGCAAAAACATCAGAAAAACACATTACACACCAAAATACGTTTACCAATACAAGAACAGAAGCTGAGCTGTTTTGTTTTGTTTTAGTGTAGTAAAGACACTACAGTTCCATGGACCAACCCTAAACCTCACAGTCTCACAACCCAGATTTTAGGAACAAATGCACTAAACTTTTGTTGGACTGGTTGGAGTAGAAATGGTTTGCATGATGGTTTGTGTAACATTGCCTGACTTAGTGTAGACACTTAGAAATAGCCTGTAAGATTAAGCAGCCTGGAACGGCAGTTACTCTTCACGGATGTTACTTCAATACCTAGAACTCTTCACATCACCTTCATCCTATATTTTTCAGTACACATAGATTCATAACTTCAATCACAAACTGAAGTTTTAACTGCTTGGCATTGAATTTTCTCTGAAATTACTAGAAATCTGTTTTTTGGAGAAGGAAATGAGGGTAGAAATGTGTTGTCAACCTCTACTAAAACAACTCAGGTAAGATCTAATTTGAAACTTTCTCTCTACTTCAGCTAAATTACTTGCTTTGGGTCTACCCACATTTGGCCACGCTTTGCAGCTTGCGAAACCTGTGAGGCATGTTCTGCTTGGGTGATGCTACCCAGGATTGATTTCTGAAATCTTCAGACATTTTGTATAGTGGACTATGTGTAGCACAGAGCTTCGCTATACCTTTAGGGGAGGTGATGTTAAGGGAAGAAAACTGGTCATAGTTTCATATTGTTGGGAAAACTTAAACGGAGGTTGCCTAAGCAGAGAAATGGGCACCTGCAAAATAGAGAAGGAAATGAGAAAGACTGGAATCATAGAATAATAGAATCATAGAATCATACAATGGTTTGGTTTGGAAGTAACATCAAAGATCATTTAGTTCCAACCCCCCACCATAGGCAGGGACACTTCCCACTAGAACAAGTTGCTCAAGGCCTCATCCAGTCTAGTCTTGAACACCTCCAGGGAGGGAGCAGCCAGTCTTCCTGGGCAACCTGTTCCAGTGTCTCACTATCCTCACTGTAAAGAACTTCTTTATAATACCTAGTTTAAATCTCCACTCTGCCAGTTTAAACCCATTACTCCTCATCCTGCCATTATAAGACCTTGTAAATAGTCCTCCCCAGCCTTTCTGTTGGCCCCCTTCAGATACTGGAAGGCCACTACAAAATCTCCTTGAAGCCTTCTCTTCTCCAGGCTGAAGAGCCCAACTCTTGTAGTCTGTCCTCGTAGGAGAGGTTCTTCAGCCCTCTGATCATCTTTGTGGCCCTCCTCTGGACTCACTCCAACAGTTTGATGTCCTCCTTGTGTTGGAGGCTCCAGAACTGCACACAGTACTCCAGGTGGGGTCTCATAAGAGCAGAGTAAAGGGGAAGAATTCCCTCCCTTGCCCTGCTGGCCATGCTTCTCTTGATGCAGCTCAGGACACAGCTGCTGTCTGGGCTACACTTCACATTGCTAGCTTGTGTTGAGCTTTGCATGAACCCAGACCCCCAGGTCCTTTTCCTCAGGGCTGCTCTCCAGCCGTGTGCCACCCAACCTGCATTTGTGTTTGGGATTGCACTGACCCAAGTGCAAGATGAGAAGAGTTTTGGTTTGGAAACATAAAAGCCAACAAGAGGATATTAAAGGTGGATGGACAAAGGTGCTGGGAAACTGTGCCAATGGAAAGCGGAACTGCTTGGGCAGAGGATCTGCAATAATTAGAATGAAGGGACAGAAAGCCAGAAATACTGGGGAAGAGAAGGTGGCATCCAAATAGAGACTGACAAATATGAAACTAGATGATAAGTACTTGGGTATGGATTAAAGACTGAGGAATTTTGTTTTCAGCTGCTGACAGCTGCTTCTTTGTCTTTTGGGGAAGCTGTAGGAAAGTTTTATGACTGCTAGGTGTTTACAGACTGACCTGTCCAGTGCCCAATTTAACTTTTGTCTGTGTGTGACTATCCTCTTCTGTCCCCCAGAATCTCAGCAAACACATAGGAGGAGGTCGATGCAGGATGGTCCCTACTTTTTCATTGAATGTAAGGTTAGCCATAGACAATGTGGCTAATACAAGATTTCTAGAGGAAGCAGTTATTAGACTATTTAATGTAGTTATCCTTTCAGCTTGAAGGAAAGGAAACTGCTGGAAAGGTGAGCTACTAATAGCTCCCTCAACAGCACAACAAAAAAGTGCCATTCTGGCAGTCTTTTTAACCTTGGAATGTTCCAAGTATATCCAAGAAGTTCTCAAATTATTTCATCTCTGTGCTACTAAACATTTAATCACAATAGCCAAGTTAGAGAAGAGATGCAGTCTCAAGAGCTGAGAGTTTATTTTTCATTCTTTTGTAATCAAAGAGAAGACAATTAAACCACAGTATATTCTGTCTATCTATCTATGTTACTTAGGTATGTCCTAGAACTGCATCTCTCTCCCACTGACATCTTTTTCCCTTCAAAATGTACAAAGCAGTCCTGTTTTGTTTGCACTATACCCTTAAAAGACAGATTTCATCTTTTATAAAGTAAGATGATAAATCCAGTAGAGAGGGCATCTATCCTACCTGATTTATGCTATACTGAGAATTCCTCAGCTTATCTTCTGCTTTTTAGATCCTTTCTTTCATCCCCCACAGCTATCCTACTCCACAGCTGGGTGAGGGCCTAGAGGAGCCCTTGCACTAAAATCATGCCCTAACTATGTTTCTTTATGAACAAGTATTTACAAAATCCAGTACATATACATTGTTTATCATATTTGATTTAACCTCTGTGGAAAAAGCAATTTTTCATCCAAATGCTTCCCTTCTCCTTTAACAACTCTAATATTGCAGAACAATGAACTGAGCTTCCTGAAGGTTCTTTTTTATCATATATTGCCTCTTGGGTTTTAAATAACTTCAGTTGTTAAAAAAAAACCAAACCAAACATACAAGCAAAAACACCAAACCCCCCCCCCACCAAAAAAAAAAAACAAACTATATAAACTGTATAAACTATATATACACTGACAAAGTACAGAAATAGGTTACAGAATAGGGAAACAGATTAGGATCACAGGATGGTAGGGGTTGGAAGGGATGTCCATAGCTGATTGAGTCCAACTCCTCTGCCAGAGCAGGACCATAGTGCAGGTCACACAGGAACACATCCAGACAGGTCTTGAAAGCCTCCAGATAAGGAGATTCCATAACCTCTCTTGGGAGCCTGTTCCAGTACTCCATGACCCTTACAGTAAAGAAGTTCTTCCTCATGTTGAAGTGGAACTCACTGTGCTGCAGTCTATATCCATTGCCCCTTGCCCTATCACTGGGCACAAGTGAGAAGAGCCTGTTCCCTCCCTTTTGACACCCAACCCTCATATATTTATAAACACTGATTAGATCCCAAACAAGTCTTCTCTTTAGCAGACCCAAAAGCCCCAAGTCCTTCAGTCTCCGTATAGGGCACATGATCCAACCCCTTAATCATCTTTCTTTGACTGGAATGCACCACAGTAACGCACTTATGCTATTTACGTTAAGGACCAAAGATATTCATATGTAAGTGTCCATTTAATCTCTGAGGTGATGGCATCCAAGGCACAATACTGTGACAGCAGCTGTGAATTGTCCTATTGTTGCAGGTTACAGCAAGTTTTTTTTTTCCTTTTCTATTGCTGTGTACCATGTTAAAGTAGAAGCTTTGTATGAAGCTGCTTGTCTCAGTGGGAGGGAACTGTGATGCACACCTGAGTAGAGCTTGCCACATACTTTGGTTTAGAAAGCACTGTGTTAATGTGAAATAACATTATTGCTTCCCACCTCAATATGAAATGTCCACAAAATGAAAGAGGTTGAAAAACCTACCAAATCTCAACAACATTCATCTCTCTCCACATCCATCATGTTAATTTAGAAACTCAAAAAGGCGCTTGAAAATGGAGCTTGCATATAAAGCCCTAGTAGTACCCACAGTCTGAGGTTTACCACATTCCCCAAGGTCAGAGAAGGATTTATTTACACAGCAGAGCTTTAATGATTATTTGTCAAATCTAGTTTCCATCATGGAGGTACTGGGACTAATATTTTCTGGCAGATTATTCCATAGTTTTATAGATCATATTTTCCTGTTCAAGTATTTCCTCTTCTCTTTTGTGTTTCCCATTTCATCTCAGATGTGACTTCACCACAATTCAAGAAAACTTTTCTTCTAGATTTTTACTTGAAATTATTATGGAAATTTATCTTTATTACAACACTTTTCCCTATAAACCAAACTTTGGGGGAAAATGGTGCAAACAAATCAATTTCATTTTGTCTCCAAATGCCAACAAATTCTGGAGGGCAGATGACCTAGTCAGGGTACTTCAGCCAAAAATACCAGATGTCCAAAGTATCTAGGGAAAGCACTTAGTAAACACCAGAATGCTTTCACTGAGTAAATAAATAGGAGTTGATACCTTTCATGGCTTGGAGTCTCCCTGTCTGAGGCCTTCCAGTGCTAGATTTACCTGAGTAACAGTGCAAGCTGCCATACATTGGATGTTTTTTAAGGCATGGCTCTCATGGTAGCAAGGACTTCTTGCTAGTGGTCTTTGATGAAGCATAGTGCTGAGTGACTTCAGGTGATGACTTCAGGTTGATCTGAGCAACTGCATCTCTATTAACAATCAGATAGGAAAGACTGGAAAGATTCAGTCAAGAATAACTGAAGATCTCCTGTAGACAGCTGAACCCCAACCCTCATTACAGAAGGAACAATGTGCAGAAAAGTTTGGCTCACATGTTACTGTGCCAGCAATAAACCCCACATTGCACCTGACAACCTTCTTTCCTTCCTGTGCTTCTCACAGGGGAGAAGACAATGTCAACAGTGGGGTGAGCAGAGGCCAATGGGAGCAGTTATTGTTCCATTCTTATTGACTGTCAGGTCTCACTACATTCCCAGTGTCATTGTTCCTCCTCAACACTTAGGAGAGCCTTTCAAAATCAGATGGACAGGCTCCTGCTCTGTTCCTTGCTAAAATAGAGCAGGAAAATGTCTAATGTTAAAATATGAGACCTCTTTTCAATCTTTTACATCTTCTTGTTTACTCAAATTGAGTAGGCACCTGAAGTAAGACCAGGCTGAAAGTGGCACAGTCGAAGGGAAGCTAAGAGCCTGGATTTTAAAATACATCTCTTTATGATGATTTTTTAAAAGAAAATATTATATGTGAGACATTGTAGTGTACAATGTTTTGAAATAAAAATATATTCAAAACCAGCTTTCAAAGAGCAGCCAAACAGACCCATATTAGAATGGAGCCCAAAATGTGATCAAAAGCACGTGACATGTGATAAATTGAATATACAAAATGAAATGGGATGCCATGATAAACCAACAGCAATTGTATTATATCAAAGAGGATGTGCCAAATTTGAGATGATAAATACTAGTTCAGCAGAGACAGGGATATACTAGAGAATGTCCAACAGAGGGCTACAAGGATGATTAAAGCACTGGAACATCTGTCTTATGAGGAACAGCTGAGAGACCTGAGACTGTTTAGTTTTGAAAAGAGAAGAATGAGACAGGATCTTATTAATGTTTATAAATATCTGAAGCATGGGTATCAAGAAGAAGGTGCTAGTCTCTTTTCAATTGTGTCCTGTGATAGGACAAGGTAGAATGGCTACAAACTGGAACACAGGAAGTTCCATCTCAACGTGAGGATAAACTTCTCTACTGTATGGGTGATGGAGCACTGGAACAGGCTGCCTAGGGAAGTTGTGGAGTTTCCTTCTCTAGACACTTTCAAGAGCTGTCTGGATGCATTACTGTGTGACCTGCCCTAGGTGATCCTGCTGTGGCAGGGGGGCTTTGATTTGATCTCTGGAGGTCACTTCTAACTCCTACCATTCTATCTTTTTATGATGAGAGTGGTGTAATGAAAAGGACAAAGAAGCAAATTTGTTCAGTATCTTCATCAGTGACCTGGATACCCTGAACAAGTCCAGTAATGGTACAAAACTGGGAGGAGTGGCTGACACAGCAGAAGGCTGTGTGCTGCCATTTAATGAGATCTGGACAGGCTGGAGAGTCAGGCAGAAGACTCAGGAAGTTCAGCAAGAGCAAGTGTAAAGTCCTGCTGCTGGGAAGGTTGGATGAGACGATCACCAGAGGTCTCTTCCAATCCATAACATGCTGTGATTCTATGAAATAGATCCTTACTAATGTGAAGGCACAATTTTAACACAAAGACCCATCAGTTATACTATATCTATACAATATGAAGATACTGTTGAAAAAAACCAACCTGGCTTGGAAACTGTGAATCTACCTCAGACTCCCAAAAGAGTTTTGAATTTAAATCTTTCAATAGGCAAAGTTTCAGAGAATACATGCAAATGAAGCCTGACCTTGATAAACTGAGACTATGATTTGCTGCAGAAATTGGATCCACCCACATGGACCGAGGAACACTGAGCAACATGGTGGCAAGATGTCGTCTTATTCACTTGTTTCTGATCAAAATGTTTTTGAAGAGGTTTTTCTAACTTTATCAAGCATATATGACTCTTTACTTGAGAAAAGAGAACTATCAACAGCTAAGAAAATGCAGAAGCAGAAGCAGAAAACTCTTGTGACTGCTTTGAGAAATGAAGGTCTTGTAGCCATGAAAGCACCATTTTTATTTCTGCAAAAATTCGATGCAGAAAGCTTGACACCTACAGCTAATATGGCAAGCGCTGCAGCCTGTGTCATATTTGCATGTGTTCTTTCCACATTCACAGACTACATATTTTCCTGTTCACTAAGGTTTTGCTAGATTTCTCCTCCTCTGAACTACATTAGAGGTTCTAGTGCACAGACACATGGGTAAAACCTTTGCAAAGTGATCTGTGATCTCTTTCCCTGCAATCCAAGGCAGCCAGCTCCCAACTAAGTCTGACTAGGTTGCAGCTAGGAAATCCCCAAATCTGTTGAAGACTTGAAGATCACCAATGGGAAGCTAAGAAGATATATCTTGTCAAAGCTGACTCTTCAGAAAACTATTTGACTATCAAATACATTCCTGAAAACTTATTTCAAGGAGACTGTAGATCAAGTTCTTCCTGCAGTAAAAGCCTGTTTTGTCATGGGGGCCACAGGTGCTATAACAATCAGTGGTGCATCTACCCTGCTGTTCTTTTAATTCTCAGGCCATGATGTTTTGAATCCCCTCCTGAGCAGGTTGTTACTACGGTAATATAAGACTTCATAAACTTTTCTTCTACTTAGGTATCAGTCTCCTCAGTGACTGACTCCTTTTTATAGCAACCATCACTTCAGCCTTCTGTAACAATGCAGATCAAACTGCAAATAGGACAAAAAGTTACTAACCCCAGCTGCCCTCATTTGCAAAGCCTCAGCCGCTGCAGGAAGACCAGCAGAATGAGCATATTACAATGCATGAAGCCAATCTAATTTGCAGTGCATGGGAGAGGCATAATTAGTGTTACCTTCTCATTGTAATGCTTAATAAAAATAGATAATAAAGCATTTGGAGTAATGTTGAGGCAAAATGCTGGTTAAAATGAACCTGATAATAAAAGACTCTGTGGGCTTTTTTTGAATCAAGTGCCAGCCCCAAGCAAACAAACAGAATTTCCCAAGAGCTTGCTCAATAAAGGAATACAAAGAAACATTTTCTTCACATGGTTCATTCTCACCATCTTCTGTGGTCAGCTGAGTTTGTACTTGGGACCCACAGTGTTGCCTTCCAGTCTCTGCTAAGTAATAATGTCCAGTGTAGCCTTCCACCGGTGGGGCAGCAAGCTGCTTGCAAACTACAGTTGCTTGGGTTGCAAGGGCAGGAACCATCTCAGTTTCTCAGATGTCCATAGGAAGCTTAAGGAATTTTCTAGTCAAGCATGAAGGTAGAGATAGAATCTTGTTTTAGTTCTAAGCGTCAGGCATGTCACCTACGGAGGCTGATGGACACTAATTTCAAAAGCAGGTTAATGTGCGGTTGGACATATATAGTGTGAATGAGCTGCATTTGAAGGACATACAGCTGTGTGAAACAGGGTGTAACAAAAGTATATAAAAAGCTTAAGAACTTTAGCTGTCTCTCAGGTATCAAATTTGAGGGCTATTGTACAGTGTAAACTAGCTCTTTTTCTAGTTATTTCATTCTGCTCAACCATTCTGTGTTTAAAATCACACCCTTCTGTGCTTTTTCTTTTTTTTTTCCCTGTGCCACCTGACCAGGAGTGGTTTGTGGGTCCTGCCAGTTAACAGAAAGTGGAACAGACAATCAACCCAGGCCCACCAGCGAAGAATTACCTCTTGATCAAGTACTGTGCTTTGCCAGACATTGAATCCCTTCCAGCAGGCACAGACTGACATTAATCATGCTATCTATGGTAATTTTGGTGTTCATTGAGGGGAAAGCTCTTTTAGTTTAAAGAAGTGCCTTATCTATATTCCATTGAAATTAATGGAAGTACTCCCCTTATCTTTAGAATTGAAGATGGGCTGGGCTTTTAGTTCTTCATCTCATTTCATACGCAAAATAAGGCTAGGAACTCTTCTGTTTCCCTGGACTACTGAAACTTATCCAAGATATTAGGTACTGCAAGAAAAGGTGGCCCAGGGCAAGATCACAGAATCAAGAAAGGCTTGGGTTGGAAGTGAGCTCTAAAGGTTATCAGGACATTCTCAACTAAGTCAGGTTACCCAGAACCCTGTCGAGCCTCACCTCAAATATCTCCAGGGATGGGGCCTCAACTGCCACCCCGGGCAACCTGTTCCAGTGTTCCACCTCTCTCACGGTAAAGAACCTGTTCCTAACATCAAATCTAGATCTACTCTTCTCTAGTTTGAAACCATAGACTCAGTCCTTTGACATACCTGAAATCTGGCATCATGACACTGAGCAACCTGCAGTAGATGACCATGTTGAAAGGATTGGACTAGATGAGTCTGTTCAACAACTCATGGGGCATGGTGTTTCAAAGAAACACAATAGCCCTTGATAACTATCAGGTGGTTGGGGCTTTTTTCTAGTACTGAATAATTTTAGTATGTATTCTAGTGAATACTTTAATCACACAAAATGAATGCTAGTTTTCAGTGTATAATGCAGTTTGTGATAAATCAATTACTGAATATGTACTGCTAGTGTAAGACCTTGTGATGGTTTGGGAGTTTCTAGACTCAGTCAGCTGGAAGTTAAGGAATGAAGCTGTATTTACAGCTTACACAATTTACAAGCAGATATATATACAATATACAGTTATATACAAGTGAAAAGTAATACAGAAACACGAAATTCCCTCTAAACCAATCAGATTGCCAGAAACCTCCTGACCCAATCCTCTCCGCCCCATCATTGCCCCCTTTCCCTCTCTTCAGAAATAACCAGATCAATCCCTGTATATCTAACATGATAAATCTGGAAAGATATGAGGTGAGATGTCAAAAAAGATGACAAGGAGGTTAGAGGAAATACAGGGTTAGGTTGGATTAGAGTTAAGCCAGAAAGCAGCCACAGACCACCAGACTGAAGAGAAGCAGAACCACACTGCTACTGAGAACTAACTGAGGAGTGTCTTATCTATATTTTGACTAGCTGCACTTCTCAGCAGAAGAGTGAGTGATACAGGTTACTCTGATTGTTTTTCTTTCTTCTTACAACTAAGGATTAAATTTCTCTCAGTAAAATGTATTCCACTTAGCCTCAAACCAGCACAGACCTCAACCAATGTTATCTAAAGCCTCCCACCATTCTTGTTTCTTTGGTCCATGTGTTCCTAGAGTATGAAATTTATTTAAGGAGAAACAGGTATATAAGCTCATTATGTTTAACACCCCCTAATAAAACTAACAGAAAAGGAATGTTGAAATATCCTAATACCTTCTCTGGTTTTTGGTTTGGTTTTTTTCTGAATTGAACTTGTCAGAGAGAGTGGATGCAGCACAAGAGTAAGAGAATCTGTTCTAAAGAACTGGGGTTTTTTTTGGCTTTTTTTAGTACATTCCAGGTTGTTTGTTTATTAGAAATAATTCCTATGAATTATCCACATTCAGAGCCAGTTACTGCTACCTAATTATCATGCTATCTGTGCTGAACAAAGAATGACTCGATGGAAAACAGAATCATTCATAAAATTTGTCAGCCTGAACAGCAATCCCAGCTAATTAGCATCACAGACAGCCAAAGTATGCAGATGGTCATCCATAGGCCTGCAGCTCTGTAGAAGTGCAGAGTAAGGATGATGCAACAGAACTGACTGAGCAGATCCTAGCTAAGCTAAGCAAAACCAACCAAAGGAATCTGCCTTTCAGAGCTGGGGCAGCAATTAGGCAGGTAGGTCCTTGCCACCTGTTCACTGACGCATTTCTATCACATATGCCTATAGTTACTCCTCTGAAGAGAGAAAGTAAAAGGAGCTAGCTTTGATAAAGAGCAGAATTGGTCCAAGCTGATCATGGCTTCACTGGTTTGGCAGTGCTATTGGGTGGAAAGCTTGCCAGAGTCTTCACAAGCACTGGGAAAGCAAAAGGCAGCTTGGGAAGAGGGGAGCCAGGGAGGAAGAAGAGAAAGCTGGAAAGAGACCTCTCAGGGATGGACAACTAACAAAATCCATGTGGCCAAAGACAACAAAGAGCCCAGGTGTGTAACAGATTCTGATGTCCATCCTTCAAAGCTTTTAACACTGTTCTGACTATAAGCAGTATTTCTGAGATGCCTTTGGGAGAAGGAGTATTTCAGGAGAAAAACAGCACTCCAGCACTTGCAGTTTGTCACTTGGCACTTGACAAAGTAGAGAGGGAATTGCTCCCTGCTATCCAGTGCCAGTGTGTGTGGGAGCAGTTCTAAGCTGCCTTAGGGGACATTCAGACTAGATCTTAGGAAACACTTCTTTGCTGAGAGGATGTTCAAACACTGGAACTGGCTTCTTAGAGAGATAATAATTGTCTTGGCTTAATATACCCGTTTCAGAAGATATAAAATAAAAAAATAAGAGGTTCTTGAGCATGCTTAGAAACATCCATAAGGAGCTGTACATCCACAGTGAACAACGATTTGAGTCCCTCTTCTCCTTCTTTCTATCTATCACTAATTTAATGGGAGCAAACTGTGACTGTGAATTTTGGCTTGGCAGAGGAAGTCCTCCCCTAAGAGTCTAAACCTAGCTGTTTGGCTATGTTAATGCACTCTTGCACTCCCTCTGCCTCTCTTGAGCCACCATTGAAGTAGAAAGAATGATTCTGAAAGCAGAAATTATTCTGTGGCCAGTTTTTGGTGCTGGAATGCCTCTTGACATTATGGAGACACTTGGCAACTTATTTAAACTTCTCCATTTTCAGTAAGAAATTCTTTCTGTGATGTGCACAGGCTTGTTGATTTCTGTTGTTGCTCTTTCATTTTCTTTTACTCTTGTTCAGTTTTACCCTCTCTTCTTATTGCAGCTGGATCCAGGCCTGGCTGTAGATTTGTGCAGCATTTGAGCCAAAAGCTCTTGTGAGTCAAAACCTTCCTTGAACCTCCGCAGTCTAAACAATTAGTCTGAAAATACTAACCCCTAATGGTGGAGTCCCTGCCACTGGAAGTGTTTAAAAAAGACTGGATGTGGCACTTGGTGCCATGATTTAGTTGATTATGTAATGTTGGGTAATAGGTTGGACTTGATGATCTTGGAAGCCTTTTCCAACCTGATTGATTCTGTGGTTCTCCAGTACCCAGCTGGAAGGAATTCTGTAGAGGAGCACTAGGAATGGGTACTGGATTTCACATCAAAGCACAAGTTGTTTGTCCTCCCCTCTGCCTCGTTCCTAATTTCTGTTGTTTTCTTCTCCCCATCTTAGCTAAGGCAGCTGGAAGAGATGTATGATTGTTACACTTAGTTATACTTTGTAGACTTTACGTTATAGTTGCTACAGTTATTGTTATACTTGTCATAGTTATAGTCATACCTACAGTTACAGTTCTAGATACGAATTTGAGTATAACCTAAGTGTTTGTGGCACCAGTGGGACTTTGGAGTACTGATATCCCTGAACTACTGCATTTTTATTCATTCACTTCTATGACGTGATAGACAGAGATAGGCTTGAGAGGTGGCGGGTCCAAGGCAACCTCATGAAATTCAACAAGACCATGTGCAAGGTCTTGAGGTGGGGCGATCACAAGCACAAATACAGGCTAGATGAGGAGTGGTGGTGTGGAAGGCTAAGAGATGTCTATTAGATGTCCTGTCTTGCCCCACCCTTCTGCTGATGGGTGAAGCAAGGGCAGGAGGAAAACAAAGGCTTGGGCCCTTATGTCCCCTACCCAAACAGGTACCCACAGGTGTTTAGGTACTTGTCAGTGTCTTCCCAAATAAGGGTATGCAAGCCCTGGTTTCACCTAATATGTCAGTTTTGCAAATGCCATTCTGATTGGTGAATCTCTGTGGCCACTGGAGCGAGTAATTTATTAAGCTGAGTTGCAAGCAGTTGTGCTGCCTCTGCCTCACTGCTCTGTGCTATGTTCTGCACTGCCTCACTGCTCTCGGCTTGGACAACATATTCTCCTTTGCCTTGTGCTTCAGACTAGCTTAGCCCTGATGTTTTGGGCTTGAACTACCTTGGAAACTTATGTGCCTCAAGTTCACCAGGAGAAGGCATTAAGTGCTTCACGACTACACCATATCCTTGAGCACCACATCAAGACAGCTTTTTAATACAGCTTTTAAATACATCCAGAAATGGTGATTCATCCACTTCCCCAGGCATCCTGTTTCAGTCTTTAATAACTATTTCAATATATTCATAGAGATGACCCAAGAGATCTTGTGTACATCCCTCCAAAAGCAGTCATTACATATTCTGACTCTCTGAATACCCCTTTCTCATTTGACGTGTAAAGTACCCACACTTTCAAGCTGCGGACCCAAGTGGCTTGTGATCCATCAAGCAGGAAGAAGCAGTCCTGCTATACTCAGGCTTGCCATCACTGGCAAGAATTGTGCCAGCTACACGAGGGTGTCTGCAAACACTTCTCTCCCCAAGCTGTCAGCAGAATGCACCTGATATATTTCAAAGCCCAAGAGTGTGATGTTCATTAAGAACTTCCTGTGAGTATGCAGCACTATGGCAGACTGAACTCATCTGAAGTGTTTTTTCTCCAAGTTGGAGAAAATTGGTAGCAAACATTGATGCAATTCCCATACATTCCTGCCTATGGTAGGGGGTCAGAACTAGATGACCTTTGAGATCCCTTCCAACTTTACCATTCTATGATTCTACACTGCATTAGCATCTAAGCATATGGATGGGGCCATACATCACTATTGAAATGATGGCCTTTGGTGCCTGTCTTACTTCATTGGAAAGATGGTGTGTGTGTAGCAATGTGTAACAGGCAAGCTGTGAGTTTCTCCCTGTTCAACTAGACAGTTGCTCTGGAAAGATGAAGCACTGATTAGGTGTAAGCTGTGTTGCAATATCACTGCTTAGCCTGACAGTGCTGAAAAGCAATTTTTGGTCAACTCTGAAATAGCCAGGCAAGTTGAACTAGATAATTGCTGTAGGTTGCTTCTGACTGGATTTTCCATTGCATTCTCTCTTGATCTTGCAGCTGCAAAAGCTGCAGTCATACTAAAACCATGCATTCTCCTACATACAGCCACATTCAATTACCAGTTACCCAAAGTAAATTTGTCATCTTAAATGGCACCTGGGAACTTACTCAAGTCTTTTCAAGGTCTTGTCTTGCTCAAAAGAGCAGCTTGACAATGACAGCACATGCAGACTATGAGGGAACAGGCATTCTGCATAGAGACAGGCCCTGATTATCTTTTGATCTCCTCTACTGTCCCACTAACCCTGTGCTCAGCTTTGGAATGTACCAAAGTCATCTATTTAGAATTAGTGCAATTAATATGATTTTATCTTGTCAAGGGTGTTATTCAAAGTCAAAAAGGCCACCATGCTTCTATTTCTTACAAACTTCTCTTTCCTTAAATGACACTTGATAGGTTGTTGGGTTTTTTTTACTTATCATTTTGTCTGTACATAGCATAAATTATGTTCATGAAGGTGTCTCAGATTATATTATATATCAAATGAACAAAGACAAACTCCACAGACTCATTGATAGGACTCAAAATTCCTATTGATTTTTGACACAATGAGGAGGCTAAATCCATAATTAAAACAGAACAAAACCCCCAGGAAAAGCAGAATGAAAGTTTCCATAACAACCTTAACGGACACTTTCCATGGCTAAAACGGTGGTCTTTCATTCTTTTTCTTAGGCAATTCTTGCCTGACATTTGATTTTTCCTCCCACTTCAGTCTTTGCTGTTTAGCCATTTTATTGAGTCGAGGAAAGCTGGCTTTTACAAAACAAGACTGAAGAAAAGGTCAATGTTTTCATTTCCCATAGACTAATGAAAGAAACCTTTCTAATATTTAGACTCTATCATTATTATTAATTATTATTAATAATAGTGATAATAGTAACATCGAAGTCCAGATTATCTCCTCTGTTTTGTGAGCAGTGTGGAATGTTAGCAAGGTTGATGTATTGACCACAACAATCTAAACCAGTGCTGTGCTTCATCCAGCTTTGCAGAAAAGCTTTATGGCTCCACAGAATTTATTGGCGATCCTACTCCATTTCCAGAAGACTCCTAATAGCAGTGACAGTCCATGGCATCACATCTAGGCAGCCCAAAGACATCAGCAGGTGTCTTTATGTTTGCAGTGGAGAAGTAACGATAACTCTGAGAACAGAAGCAGCTGCTTGGTGGTGAAGGACACATGAACAAAAAGGTGAAAGGAGAATTCTCCTCATGCCCTTGTGACAGTTCCTGGATCCTTGCACAGTCCCCAGTGTTGAGTTCAGGCCTTTATTGAGTTCAGACCTTTATTCCATGTCTCTCTTGAATAAGGGCACCACAACCTTCTGTTTGGCCACAAGCTTGGCGAATTTGATTGTTCAGTGCAAAGGAAAAGGTATGTTCCCTACAAGTCAAACACAACCCCGTTGCAATATAGCTGACTTCAGACAAGCTTCCTTCTAGAGCTGCAGCTATATTGATCAAGAAAGATGGAATAAAAACAAGTTAAATAAAATGTGGGTTTTATTGCAACCCATAGGAGAAATGCTCTGAGCACTGTGCAAATGCCCTGCTGCATGTATAACACAAGCAATGCTCTCTAGCCTTATTCTTGATCCCATTTTTTCTTTTTCTTTATTCTTTAATAAAGAATTAGATCAAATGTGCATACATATTGGCACAATTTGTGGTTGCCATGGAAATACTGCCATACCAAAAATAAAAGCAGTGTGAAAATATAGTGTAATTATAACTAGCAGTGAGATTCAAAAGGAAATATTTCTGAGCACTTTCAGTCAGTCATTACAATGCAAGTATCTTATTTGTATGCATTTCTGGAGATCATATTTTTATAGGGGAACTTCAAACAGAAAGGGCATTATTGAAGGCTTAGGGAAGTCACTTGGAGTCTTACTGTTGATTTTAGAGATTATTTTTTTAGATGTGTACACTCACCTTACTTTGTACCTGTGCCTGGCAAACCACACAAAGCATATTTATTCTTTCCAGCATTTGCACATCCAATGTTTTCTCAGTTTCAGGATTTGGCCAATGAATATCTGTGTGGATGTGGGTGAAAAGGAGAGGGTCCCTCTCGCAGACGATTTGTAGGTTTCCATCTTGCAAACAATGGCTGCACCCTCACCTCTGTAACAGCCATTGCTGTAAAGGAGAATAAAAAATGTTTCTATAAATATGCTAATGCAAAAGAAGGGGCAAGGACAACCTCCACTCTTATTAGATGTGGAGGGGAATATAGTAACAAAAGATGAGGAAAAGGCAGAGGTACTTGAGCTATTTGACTCAATCTTCAATAGTGGGACAGGTTGTCTCCAGGACAAGTGGCCTCCTGAACTGGCAGACAGAGCCAGGGACCAGTACAGTCTCCCTGTAATCCAGGAGGAAGCAGTAAGGGACCTGCTGAACCACTTGGATCCTCACTTGTCCATGGAGGGACCAGATGGGATCCATCCTAGGGGGATGAGAGAGCTGGCAGATGAGCTGCCCAAGCTGCTTTCCATTTATCAACAGTCCTGGCTCACTGGAGAGGTCCCTGAAGGATGAAAGCTGCCGGTGTGGTGCCAATCCACAGGAAGGGCTGGAAGGAGGAACCAGGAAATTAGACCTGTCAACCTGACCTCAGTGCCAGGCAAGGTTATGGAACAGGTGGTCTTGAGTGCCATCACAAAGCATCTACAGGATGGCCAAGGCATCAGACCCAGCTAGCATGGATTTAGAAAGAGTAGGTCCTGCCTGGCCAACCTGATCTCCTTTTATGATCAGGTTACCCTCCTGGTGAGTGCAGGGCAGGCTGTGGATGTAGTCTGCCTGGACTTCAGCAAAGCCTTTGACACTGTCTCCCACAACAAGCTCCTGGCAAAGCTGGCAGCCACAGGCTTGGAGAGATTCACTCAGGAATGGGTCAAGAACTGGCTGGAGGGCCAGGCCCAGAGAGTGGTGGTGAATGGTGCCACATCCAGTTGGCATCTGTCACTGGTGGTGTCCCCCAGGGATCAGTGCTGGGCACAGTCCTGTTCAATATCTTTATTGATGATCTGGACCAGGGCATTGTGTCCAGCATCAGTAAGTGTGCAGATGACACCAAGTTAGGAGCAGCTGTGGATCTGTTGGAAAGTAGGAGGGCTCTGCATTCCAGGTCCTTACCTGGACAAGCTGGATGGGTGGGCAGAGGCCAGTGGGATGAGATTTGATAAGACTAAGTGCAGTGTTCTACACTTTGGGTACAACAACCCCAAGCAGTGCTACAGGCTGGGGACAGAGTGGCTGGAGAGCAGTCAGGCAGAAAGAGACCTGGGGGTGCAGGTAGATAGTAGAGCCAGCAGTGTGCCCCGGTGGGCAGGAGAGCCAATGGCATCCTGGCCTGGATCAGGAACAGTGTGGCCAGCAGGACAAGGGAGTTTTTTCTGCCCCTGGTGATGTCTACTTCACCCATAGGCTTGGTGAGGTGTATAAGAAAAGAACACAAAACATAGATAAGACACTCTCACTCTCTCAGAGGGTCTCAGTCTCTCTAGCTTTTTGCCTTCTCCTCTCTGCCAAGTAACCTCACTAATCACTTCCTTCTAACCTCCCTGGCTGATCCTCCAAACTCACCTTGTGCGTAAGGCNTTTCTGCCCCTGGTGATGTCTACTTCACCCATAGGCTTGGTGAGGTGTATAAGAAAAGAACACAAAACATAGATAAGACACTCTCACTCTCTCAGAGGGTCTCAGTCTCTCTAGCTTTTTGCCTTCTCCTCTCTGCCAAGTAACCTCACTAATCACTTCCTTCTAACCTCCCTGGCTGATCCTCCAAACTCACCTTGTGCGTAAGGCAAACCCTGGGGCAAGGTAGAAGGTGGAAGGGTGGTTGGGAGTCCCTCCTGGGGACTCTAATTTCTGGGATGGGAATTGTGTTTCTGTATTACCTTTAACTTGTGTATTTCTGTAAACATTCCTGTATATTGCATATATATCTGCTTGTATATTGTGTTAAGCTGTAAATAGAGCTTCAGTCCTTAACTTCCAGCTGGCTGAGTCTAGTCTGGGTGATTTTACAAAGTGGGGGTGGGGAACTCCCAAATCATCACACATGAGGAGTAGAAGAGGGATGGAGATCAAATGATTTACAGGCTCCTCCATGTTGCCTTTGAAAGGATAGTAAGAAACACAGATGCAGGATGGGTGTGGAGAAATTGTGTCAGAGCATGCACAGCACATTGCAGGGCAGGAGGAGGAGAAGATACAGGTAGAATGCACTATGGCAGCAGAGCTTATGTAATAGAGTTTCTTTCAAATAATGTCATGGTTTGGCAGGTAAGGAGGACTGCCTTAAAATGCTTCAGTTTTTTGAATCAACAGTAATAAAAGGATGACCTTGATAATAAAAATCCAAGATAGAGGATTGTTTTGTTTGCTACATTAAGTCAGCCTCTAGCACCTTTTTCTGATGAGATATCTGGGTGGCTATCAGCAGTACTTCAGAAGTCAGTCTTTAAAATCTTCTGCTCTTAAAAAAAGGTACATTTTTCCTCCTGGGAAAAGCCTGCCTTATAAACCTACATGGAAGGTTTGTCTTGAGTGAGTGAATGAGTGAGGCGGTGGCCCATGGAGCATCAGAGAGTGAGTCAAGCTACGGGGAAAGTGGAGGATTCAGAGCTCACATCCTAGTTAAGTGGCAAGCTTAGGGACACAAATTTCTCATGCAAAAGCCTGGGAAGCACAAGCCTGATTATTAAACTCCAGATGGAAAATGAGGGTGATTCAGTTTGCAGTCCTCTCACTACCTTTGTTGCACTCATCTGGACATATTCAAGCAGCTTCACATCCTTGTTAGACAGTGAGACCTGTAATTGCCCTTAGTTGTCAAGGTGAGGCTGCACCAATGCTGCATACAGTGGGATAATCACCTCTTTTGACTGGCTGGTTGTGCTGTTTGATGGACCCCAGGATGTGGTTTGCTCTCTTGGCCATCAGGGCACTCTGTTGAGCTTACTGTTGATGATCATCCTCCCCCCATCCCTTTCTGCAGGGCTGCTCTTCAGCCACTCCTTCCCTTATTTTTACTTCTGCCTATCGTTACTGCATCGTAGGTGCAGGATGCAACATTTCAACTTGGTAAATTTCAATGCTAACACAGGAGATACTGAACACCAAGGTTGCTCCAAACATCTGTCACACTGAGCACTCAAAGCACGTAAGCAGTCACAAGAAACTCTTTGTTTTTCAAGTCAGGTCACTTTTTGTTTTTCAAGTCAGGTCATCTTCCTACATATATGTGTGTGTTAATTTTTATCAACTTTTTTTTTTTTACTGTGTATATTATATAACATATGACTTTATAATCCATAAAATATCAAATAGCATCAATCTTAAATTGTAAATGAAGCTAAGTAAGCAGGAGGAAAAGGGGAAATAACACATTTTGTGAGTGCTTTTGTCTTTTACAGGTGATTCTAATGCATCAAAAAGCAGAGTTAGTGTAGTAGGTCGGTGTATCCAGGTCAATCACCGAATAAGAGAGATTTCCTGACAATAAGAGGGTGGTTTTTTATTCAGGAATTTATTTTAATGGATATGATGTGTCTAAAAGGTTGCACAACATTTTCAAAGTCAAGGGCTTGTCATAAATGGTGCACTCTGCAGATTCAGACTCAAGGGGCAAAAAAACTTTTTGAGTTTGGTGAAACATTAACTGGCAGAGCAGAGAGAGAGCCTATTACCACAAGTACACTTTTGAGTAAGGAGTGAAAAAGGAGGAAATTAAAAAGCTTTCAGACACTTTGCCATGAAATTTAGAAAACTGAGATATAAAATTGCTTTTTTCTTACACAGTATATTGTTATTTAGGAGTGACTGAGAAACAAGAAGCACTGGGGACCTCTATGCCTCTGAAACTACTTGGGAAGAAAAATGGAGTTGTAGAAAAGAAATTACACTTCAGCAACACATGAGTAAACAAACCAGCTACAAATAAGGGCTGAGAATTAGAACCCTGAAACAGGGCAACATAAATAGCAATTAAAATATGACTGCACTGTTCTCCTTGGCCAGTTCTGAACACAGAGAATTACACTACTGCACATTTTATTCTCTATGGAAAAGAATTTGTTTAAAACTACTAAAACTGTTACAGACATTTTCACAACCTAGTCTCAGCGTGTCTCTACAATAAGATGTAATTGAGAAAAAGAAACCAACCCAGAAACAAAAGACCTTACAGAATTGAGAGCATGTACTAGTAAATTCAGACAAAAGACAGGCTTTAAAAATATTGACATTTTTCTAAACCAATCATTTTTTAATGAAAAAAATTAGCATATTTAAAATGCATGGATTCATAACTGAGCAGCTAAAGGAATTTGAGTCTAAAGTTACAACAAGGAAAAGAAATTGTAAATCACAGTATCTGTCCTTGTGGGATTAAAATTACCCCCAAAATAAAATCGCCAAGCTAGCTCAGAAGGTTTGGAAGCAAAATGTAGATATACCAAAACTAAAATCTAAAAGCATAAAATACAATGTATGTGTACAAAATATATTTACAATTCAAGAATAACACACACACACAAAAAATCCCTCTAGACAAAATTAAAAGAGGTTACCAGCTCCCCTTCCCCCTTTTCCCTCTCCCTTCCCTTTTAGGTACCTCACAGGTGCAATATGCCACCAGAAGATCAGGAAAGAGTTAAGCAAGGGATGCAAAAGCAGAATTGAAGAGAACAATAGCGAAAAGGAGACAGAACAGTTTGTGCAGCAGACTTTTACTGAACCAGCAAATGAATGGAATGATACAGACTTATCTATTGTTGTTCTTCTGTATCCAATACAATTGTTTATTTACTTTTTATTCAAATATGTCCAGAAAGTTCCTTTTTCTTGTTCATAATTTAAAACTGGGCCAAAGTCTTATTTTTAAACTACCGCAGTCTTTGTAAAGTAGTTTGGCCTAATTTGGTGTCACAAACACTGAAATCTGAAATGATTTTTCATTTTACAGCTGTTTCAAGCATCAGTAAAATCTGAAATTAGGAACAAATTAAATAAATCTTTCATAAGTTCAAGCACTATGTCTTCCACACTGCTTGGCAGTCTTTTGGGTGCTGCTGCCAATGCCATACCTCTTGCTGTGCTCCTGCTCTCCTCTTAAAAATTTTGTCTAACTGGGCTTATTCTATTGCAAATGGAATGGACTGCTTTATTTGCATTTCTCAAGTCTGAAACCAGAAATAGTTCTTCCAAATACCTTATCTGGGTTGTTTTTTGGTGGGGTTTTTTTTTGTTTGTTTGTTTGTTTGTTTGTTTTTCTATGTAATCCATGTATGTATCTTTTTTCCAGAAGACAAATTAAAGAATTATGTGTTCTTTTCAAGACATGTAATGTCATTTTAAAGACTCCAACACAATGGGAATAGTATCTCTTTACTATGTAGTCTCTCCAATAGGAAATTAACTTTATTGCTAGAAAATTGCATCTGATTAGAAGGTTGACTGCATATAACTTCAGCTTTATGCAGCTGGCTCTTGTTATTGCTTAGCACATAAAGGAAAGGGAAAAAAAACTAACACTGTCAGTTACCTTTTCCTTAATATTGGTATTTTGATACTACAATAAAATAATTTCCTACCCTTCACATTTTTAACTGGCACAATATGTGTGGAAACTTTCGTATTGCAGCTGCAATTTAAGAGTGTTAAGTACTTGTTTACTTTGTGATCTATCCCATCCTTTTGAATAGGGGAATCCAGAACTGAGTGTAGCAGAGCAGTAGTAGCCTTTCCTGTACAATGAATAGACCTGCACAGCCACTAGACATTGTAAGATTGAACTGATACTTTCCTTAAGCTGAGGGAGAAATGACTCCCTGCAGTTTAGAGCTATTTTGACTTTTTGCCTTTGATTTGCATTACAGAGAGCAACTGAAGAACCTTAATTACCAAGCAGGAAAAAGAAACGCTGACTAAGCTCTATTTCAAGATACCTTAATAGGCAAAAGGGGTCAAAACATTGTGAGGGTTTCAGCTCAGTCCATATACCCACAATGAGATTAATCAGTAAGGGGTTGTAGCTAATGCGTCTAGATTAGAAATGGGATTATAAATCTTTCACAGGGACTATCCTCCACTACCATGAACTTAAGATGCTGTGGATTCCCTAGTAGGCATTTCTCAATAACTACTCACCCAAATTAACAGGTAAAATGTCAGAAGTTGCTTTACACAAANCCTAATGAATTAACAATTAAAAAGGTGGCACTTATCTGCTGCTTGACATGTGGGAAATCATAAAGTAAAAGTGAACTAATAATATACATGAAAATGCTACTCATGAAGTATCTTTGCATAAACAGTCAGCACATACTGTAACAGGCAGGCAGCCTAAACTCAGATTTAGAAACTGCTGGGAAGACGTGGGGCTGAGAGATTTCTCTCATGATGAAGGGATTGCATGTCTAGCTGCTTCATCATGAGACATCAAATGAAAAGGGACTCTATAAATCTAGAAGTATCAACATAACCTCATAACCTGCCCTGTGTGGGGGGCAATGAAGCCACTGCAAACAACTGGCAGCTTTAGAAACATGGAACTACTGAAGCACAAAGGCTTGAACAGTTTTTGGTAATGAAGAGAAGTTCTGCTGAAGCATGCTGCTTACTGGCACAGTGCGGTTCCCACAAGACTTGAAGCTGCTCCTGGAAGTCTCTTTTGGTGGTTTTTAGACCTGAATTTCACCATGGTTTGGAGATCTGCATAACATCCTGGTTGCAAACCTAGATGAACATCTTAGAGCAAAATGGGATTTATTCAGTTTCTTTCCACTTGATGAGTGAAGAAGTGCCAACTTACTTCCAGGAAGTTGACACTATGTAGTAGCTTAAAGCCTTTAGATTTTTAGCTTGCTTGTAAAATACGGCTTCATTTTTCTTCCAAACCTTCTGAACTGGTCTGGTGATTTTTATTTTGGGGGCAATTTCAACCCACCATGCACTAATATTGTAAAGTACTAACATTTACAACACAAACAAAAGAAAGTGTGATTATACTATGGAGTTGTAGTGGGTTAGGATTTCTTGCCATTAGACTGAGGAGCAGTATTTGCAATCTATATCTAAACTCAGAATAAAAAAAAAAACCCAGTAATTTTAAAACTGTCTCATGCTTCTGGCTTTTGGGGTTTTTGTGTTGTTCTGGGTAAGGGGTAGGGGACAGTGCTAGTTTCTTTGGGGTTTTTTTGTTAATTGGGAATTTTTGTTCATGGTGGTTTGTGGTTTTCTTTGTTACTTGTTTGTTTGGGGAGGGGGCTGTTTTGTTGTGTATCAGTGGTTTTTTTTTTCCTATTTTCTTTTTTCTTTCCTTTTCTTGAGACTCAGCAGTCTCTCAGCTGTTTTAGTGTTGGGATTTCTTACACCAAAATCAATGCAAACATAAGGAGATTTCATTTTCTTTCTCAAAAACCACCAGGTGTTTGACAAACCCTCTAGGCGTGAAATATGGCAGATCAGTGGGTGGCTAGAGCTGATTTATTTTTCCCTTTAAAATGGCATAAACTTGGTTTCAATATGAATAAAAGCCAGATAAAATAGCTTTTCAGTTTAGCAAAGTAAAGGGCAAGTAAGAATGAAATGATTCTTATCTAACTAATGAGGGCATCTGAAAGATGAATAGAAGTATACTTTGTACACACAGATATAGCAAACCTACTGCAATCTTCTGGAGGAAGTTGCAAAGGTTTGAAAGCTGCTCGTGGATCATGCAGATGGCAAGTATGGCAACTCCCTGCAGAGTCTGCTCTGTGGCTGTGGGACTGGGATACTCAGGTATAGAAGGTAAGGATATTTCTGAATTGTTTTCCCACATGACTTTCAGCTTTCCTGAGCCTAGGAAGATGATGGAGAAATCCTACTTGCCCATGTTGCTGCAAGGATGTCCTGGTTCTTATCCTATCACCTAATTATTTGTGGTGTTTCTCCTTATTATTTCTCCATACTGTTAGATTGGGACCTCCTTTTTAATTATTTTTCCTCTTCTGTCTTTATACATCACATATATTGTTGTGATGTATGCATCACACATATTGTTGTGCAGCAAAAATCCTAGTCCACTGAAGATTTTGGCATGTCAACCTTCCTCCTCACTTCCTGTGGTGTAGACTGTGACATCCTCTGCTTCCTCTTCTGTTGTGTCAGTTCTTTTAGTTTTAAAACTCTCAAGCATGTATTAATAGTGGATTAAAGTGCATACAAGTCTCAACCTTTATTAGAGAGAGAGATATTTCTTTGTAGTTCCCAGCTATCAAACACAGTTATTTTGGAGCCCACATGCCATAGAATATGCACTAAAGCATGCAACAATTTGAAGGACTCCTCCTTCAGGTCTCCAGATATACACAGTGGTGATACAGATCATAGCAGTTTAAGAGCTAACACACTATTTTGATGCTAAATTCTTAACAAGAAAGAGGAACTTTCTGGACATTCTTTTGAATATAGATTGAATGATCAGGGCCTTGGTTGTAAAAAGAATAATAATGATGTCTCTATTGTTCATTGTTTTGCTAAGAGGGATAAAACAGCAATGTATAAACAAATTCTCACTCTTTGTTCCCTTTGCCTCGTGCTTTCTACCTCCTCCACTGCTCCTCTGTGCATGACTGAATACTAACCTTGACTGAACTGATAACACATGAGCCTTGATGGTTTTCTATCTTGGAGGGGGAGATAAGAAGGTGACATTGGCCTCTTCTGGGCTTTCTTTGTCTGGAGTGAGGGGGCGGATTTGGTTCTTGTATTATTTCTAAATTGTATATAATTGTAAATGCATGTCAATATATTTCATATGTATGCTTGGAAATTTAGCTTACTGTAAAAATGTAGCTCTATCTTACTTCCAAGTCATCTGAGTTGGTCTGGTAAGATTCATTGGGGGGGGGGGGGGGGAGGGGTGTGATTTCTCAAACTCACTACACAGGGGAAAAGGTATTAACTTGGAGTTTTTGTTATTTTGAGTAAGAGAACACTGGGAAATTATAACAAGAATTCTGGTTAGGAGTTTATGAGAATTTAAAGTGAAATCTTCAACCCCTAATTTAGAGCAAATGCTCATTTTTCACCTTTTCTCACACGCTGGAGAAGTTTTTTGGTAAACAATAGTAAAAATGCCCCACTGTCCTACTACAAATCTGTTCTTAAAAACCCTTCCCTCCCTAATGCTGAAACAAATCTCATAATGATAAAGCTGCTGCAGCAGTAATTTTACTACCATTTGTGTAGATTGATGCTGTGTCACGGATTCCTTGTATTCTCCATCTGTCTCTTTCCATTTGTCTCTTGTCTTGGATACGAAAGTCTTGAGAAAAAAGGACTTTATCTTCATTCTTTGAACAGCACTCTTCATCTCTATTGTGCCCATTCTAGGAAGGAGAAGAAGGAAATGTATAGACATTAAGCCATTTGCTTTGGGTTAAACCAAAGATCCACTTTTTATTGTGAATACTACTGAGAAAACATTTGTCTGTGTTTTTTAACTAACATGCCAGTGTTCATAGAATCATAGAATGGTAAGGTTGGAAGGGACCTCAAGGATCATCTAGTTCCAACCCCCTGCCATAGTCAGGGACACCTCCCACTAGTACAGGTTACTCAAGACCTTGTCCAACCTGACCTCGAACATGTCCAGGGAGGGAGTGTTCTTGGTTTTGTTTTTGTTTTGTTTTGTTTTTGGTTTTTTTAATGTGAAGTTTCGTTCTCATAACAAAGAAAAATTGACTTACTCTTTTTCACTAAGAAGCTGGGAGATCTGCAAGGATTGAAACTTAGATAAAGATGAAACTATAAAGACAAAAGGTGAAATACTGTTCACAGTTTAGGAGTGGAGGTTTTTTTTTAAATATCTAAGTGGCCTTGAATACACATAAAATAAAAAAAATGTCACTGTGGTTGCACGTGTAAGACAGATTTTAAGACCGTGTTACAATGACATTGTGAACAGTACATTTAAGTTTATATTCAGCAATGACTTTCACAAACCATTAACTTTGATCAACCATGATCATTAGGCCAAATGTCAAAGTTGCTTTCAAAGCTGCTTTATGGTGTGACTGATGAAATTTTCAGCCCAAATGACAGGATTCCAAGAGTGTCACCTCTCAATAATCACTATTAATGGCTATTTCAGGAGTTACAGGAGTGAGCCTTTTGCCATCAGAGTACTCTTGCATGCTGTTATCTAAAACACTGAAAAGCTGTACAAGAAAACCTTTTTTAGTGTTGCTGAAGTAATGATCTGTGAGAGAATAGCTTCACATTTCAGTCTTTTAGCATGCTTTATCACATTTTCTTCCCATTGGGGAATTCCTCAGGATGTGATCCTTTCTTTAGTATAGTGCTGATAATACCTCCTTAGGGGGAAACTGCCTTGCTTCTGAAGAATGACAAATCCCATTTCATTGCCTTGAGTTCATATAACTCAAATTGATGGAAAATAATTCAGGCTCTGGTGGTGACTAAACATAATATTTCCAGTAGCATTCTTTCCCCAGAGTTCTTATTTGTCTCCCAAATTTTAATTTGCTAATTCAATATGAAGTGAAAAATAATTCATACTACTGTGACATACCACACCATTTACACACTGTAAAGAACCAGGCTACCACAAACCCTTGTCTATAAAGGTGAATTATCATTTGTCATGAAAATAGCTTTTTTTTAAAAAGCAAAAAAATCCAGCCTAAGGATAACTGAAAAGAGTGTAGTATAAATAAAAATAAATTTTAAAAGTAATGTACATTTTATTATGATTCATTGACTGATTTCATTTTTTAATGGAGTTTTTTCTTATAAAAATATGGCTGAGAACCCAAAAGAACTTAGATTCTTCTTAGTCAAATCTATCACTTCAAACATAAAAACAGAAGATCAAGTTTTCTCTACATCTATCTCCCTCAGTCATGGGGGTTCTAAAAGTTAATAATTTCCTTGGAAAAGTTTCATGCCTTTCATAGCTTGTAAAGGTCTTCAGTGAGGTTGATAAGAGTGTTCTTGACTTTTATTCTTAAAGAAATGGTACTTGACATTCAATTCACCTTACAGAAACAGGAAGAAGGAATGTGAGTCCATTTGAGGAGCTACAACTCAGTATTTCCGCTGCTGCAGAGTGGACAGTGCTATTGCACAGCAGACAGTGTCAGCCAGAGCCTCTGCCACTCACCTCAGTCCTGTCACCCTCATGCACATAGGGTCACTGGTAACTTACTGGATGGACACATACTTGGCATGTCTGGAAAGACAGAGAAGTGTCCTGCATGGGCTAAACAGGCCCAGATTTGTTTGCAATGCTGCTGCCCTGTTTGATTGGGTAGGTTTCAAATGTCTCTCCTGCCAGTGGTCTGTTTCGCCTTGAGGGGTAATTGAAGGGGTCTGCTCTGGGAGGGGCTGACTTCTCTTGCTTTTGGCTCTGCTCCTCCGCCTGCTGCTGGGTGTGTGTTGCGGACCGGCTACCCGAGGACACAGGAACCCTCCTTTTGCTTTAGGTTTTGGCAGCACACTCAGTTTCTGCTGCCCTCTTTGCCTTGTGGTTGCACTGAAAAGAATTTGGGATTATAATTTCTTCAATTATTACCTCACTGCAGCATCTTGGGCTGATCAGTGAGTAATGTCAGCTATTAAGGAATCTCAGGTTTTCCCACCAATAGCCCTGTTGGTGGGCTGCTGCAGTTGCTGCTCCTCACCCTCCAATCTGAGTTATGCGTAGGATATAGAATCATAGTATCATAGAACGGTAAGATTGGAAGAGACCTCAAAGATCATCTAGTTCCAACCTCCTGCCATAGGCAGGGACACCTCCCACTAGTACAGGCCACTCAAGGCCTCATCCAATCTGGTCTTGAATGGATATTTATATTTCTTTGTCCCTTCCCTAAATTGCTCCACAAAAAAACTTCCTATTGTACCTTTTGTGTAAATAATTCCTGACTGTGTATTCTAACTTCTGGTAAATTGTGAATAGCTCACTGTTTTGGGGTCTGTGTTTGTTTGCTTGGTGCGGGAATTCGTGCTAATAAAGTTGGAGATTTTCCCATTTCTGCATATTAAATTGGAATATTCGTAACAAGAAGTAAAAAAACCTTCTGGATAATCTCATTATTTGCTGAGCTTCAGGGCTCTTAAAACATTCTAGTTGTCTGAACTGCCCTAGGGGATCCTGCTTTGGCAGGGGCGTTGGACTCAATGACCTCTGGAGGTCCCTTCCAATCTCTAATATTCTGTGATTCTGTGATTCTTGTTTATCCAGTTACTGAAGACTATTTCAGCTACTTTCAGTCAGATTATTTTAGACATCTAGGAAAGGCAGTACTGAAGATTATCATCAGAGACAGGAAAATTGATAGCTTATATTGCTCTTTTCCACCTCTCTTTCTGATATGAGTAATGAGACTAGTGTCTTTTATAGGCTACAAAACCAGTATTTCAGCACCAGCATTGGCACAAAAAGCATTAATGCTTCTTACAAAAGTCATTAATAATATTTCATTCATTAAAGATAACATGAAAGAACTGAAAGTGGAACTTTAAAACCTCCATTTCCAATCTGGCAAATAATACCATTCCTTCATCATCTTAATGGGTGAATGTTTCTGCCATCAGGAACAGATGCCCACCTCCTGCAAGGCAATTCCAACCCAGGAGACAAGTTGCACCTAGACACCAGCAACCACGTGGATCAATTTGGAACACATCCAACTCATCGATGACATCATTGTGTGGGGCCAAACTGCTGAGGAAGTCTTCGAGAAAGGTAACAAAATCATTGACATTCTGTTGCAAGCAGGTTTTGCCATCAAGAGAGACAAGGTCAAAGGACCTGCCAGAGAAATTCAATTTCTGGGAGTGCGGTGACAGGATGATTACCATCACATCCCACAGGATGTGACTTGTAAGAGAAACAATTTTGAGTGGGGACCTGAACAACAGGAAGTCTTGAATCAGACAAAACAAGAAGTAGTCCATGATTTCATCGTGTGTGGGGGGCTGGTGACTCCCAAACCATCATGGAGGGGGCGTGGGTAACTCCCAAATCATCATACTCTACCTCCACTGAGTTTCAGTCTGCCATGCAGGGAAAAGAGACTAGTAGCCTCTGCTGGAAACACCTCTCCCAACGTACCTTTGGAACAACTCTATTTTTTTTCATGCTTACTTCTCCATGGTAGCTCAGAGGATACCTGTGCTCGTATAGCACCATTTGTCTGCCTCATTCATCTTCAGCTGGTTAATTCCTTATTAGTCTTGAAAGCCTTCATATGAGTCCTTTAGCACACAGCCTTTCATTTTCATACACTAATAAATTTAACCCCACTTCCATCAGCGCACTCTTCAACATGCTACTGTTCTTCTTCACCAGTATTCATACTATCAGAAAGTTTTATCATCACATACTCTAAGACAATTAATGAAAATATTAATGTGAATTAATAAGTGAATCTTAGAAACAATTTTTGAGGACCCTCATTTTACCTGAACATCATTTTCAGTTAATTTTCTAGAAGTTCCCAACCTACCTTACCTTAGCTGCATTTACACATTACCCACATTACATATAACTCACTTGTTTTTCAGCCTCACTACAATTTTCTTACACTAAAGTGCCTACTATATTTAATTCTAGAAATAATTTTCTTTTTAAAAGAAAAGTCATTATTGCTTGGCAGAACTAAACTTTGACAAAAATATTACAGTTTTCTATTTACTTCTGTGTTGTTTGTCACTTTTTTCCTTCAAAATTTGTTTCAAGCCCATAAAGTCTAATCCATCCTTCAGGCTTAAACACTTGATTTGGACTTCAAAATTTTAAGTGCCCAATGAATCAATTCTCCTAAAACTGCCTAAAATCACTACACACAAGAGAGAAAAACTATTCAAGAAACTCTTCAGAGTAAAAGTCTGCTTTATTATGGTGTTAAACCACAGGCTCTCTAAAAGTCTTCAAATACCATTTAAAATTGTATGAACAGCTTTTATGTAATTTTATATCATTGACTTGTTTTTCTTCTTTTTGTCATTCTTAAATGTGTATTTGCTTTAATTTTTTTCCCATAAGTTTGCTCTGTGTGAGAGTGAAATTCACCTCAATTAATCTGAATTGTCCAAAACACGTGTGTCTAGTATGAGGCGGTGATCCCAATTGTGAAAAGAGGATCTAGTGCTTCTCAAAACTAGCCTAGCCTACTTGTTCAAGATAGGTGGGATGAATTAGGTTTTGGGTATAATATATTTCCATCCACTGGCTACACAGGAAACTAGACAATTATCTTGAAATGAGATGCTTAAATGGTTTAAGTTTTAAACTGCTTAAATTATTGAAATTAGAAAAGATGAATTCCACCCTAAAAGCTCATTTTTCTTTTTTATATTAGCTAATGTTTTATCAAATCAACTTCCATTTTTTTTAAAATGCTCCCACGGATGCCTCCCAAGTTCTTTTTTATTACTTCTCTGTCCTTCCTGCTGTCATATCATTATTCTATTCATTAATATTCAGGGAGATGTTATTTACCCATGCTTTTAGATTACTATAGATAGTAATAAAATAGCAGCAACTCTAATATTAACACTTGTATTAATCTATCTCCATTCATACAGGCTCTTTCCATGTTATTTTCTTTGACTAACTTTCAGTTTTCTTCGTGAGAAATTTGTATTATTTATGTGCAAGGAGAGTTGAGTGACTTAGTGTATTTCAGCTACACTCCATGGCTGTAGCTGTCAGAATTTAAAAAAAATAAAATAAATTTTAAAAATTCAGAACAATAGGGAAGTATTGAAAATATTCAAATTCTTGATCAAGGGTCGGAACATTGGCCAGTTTCTATTTAAATTGAAGAGAGTAATAACTACATGTTTTAAAATAGATTTTCCTCATGTTTTTTTAAGTCTCTGAAAATCGCAATTCAATGACTTTTCTCCATTAGTTATAGAAAAGGTGAACTATTCATAAATGCCAAAAAGAGAGATAATGTCAGTGGAGATGCTACAGAATAGCATGACTTCCAGAACTAAAGCTTTAAATCTCATTTCATGTTAGAGCACTTCATGATGGCAACAATACTTGAGAATATTGCTATTTTTAATTTTACCCTTACTCCTTTTCTGGATGACAATGTTTTCAAATAGTCCTTAATGTATTTCTAGGAGCTCTTAAAATCTCCGTTAATGTAATTTTGATTGGTATATGGCATGCTACATTTCAGAACACCTCCATCCAGCTGCTAGATTTCCCCCTCACAATTAATCCTGTTTTCAGTTCTATTCTGAAGCAAATCTGTTCTGTTGAACTTGAAGTCTACTTGCCTCCTAGTGAGCCTGACACATTGACACCTCCTCTGAAAATCACATTGAGGCTCAGGGCCTCATGTAATTTTCATACACGCCTCAATCTGCTAAACCTTTTCACAATGCTGGAAACACGCATGTAGCCAGGCTGGGTAATGAAGAGAATCTTACTAAATTCCCTTTAAGAATGTATCTTAATCTAAGTGCTTGTTAAGAAAAGAAAACCTCAAGAATAAAAAAGAATTATTTGAAAAATTATATGCAATCATAGTTTCTCTGTGGATGCAAGAAAAAGAATAGCCTGACAGATCAAGTTAATAGGCACACATCTGTTCAGACAGGCCCACAGGGATGGATCAGCCTGGCAGTCTCCTTACACTTTTGAAGAGGTCTTTCATTAGAGATGTTAATTGTTGTTATTATTATTTGCTTGTGTAACACATCACTAGAATATTCCTGCTGAGACTTCAGTACCATTGTCATAACCATGAGCACATAGCAAGGAGTAATGCTGGCGTCAACACATTACTAGCCTCAGTGGTCAGAGGAAAGCAAATAACTGCATTTATCCTGGTGTGGGCAGGACGTGGAGGCACCCAAACATGAAACAACCTCCTCTGCATTTTTTCAAGTGTATGCAGTGGAGTTCAAGTGTATGCTTGGAGTCACTGCTTAGGATGACTCTAGCAGGAGGAGAGTCTCCTTTCAAATTACATCATGAACCCATTTTTCTTCTTTTCTTCAAGTCATTCAGTACTACACATGGATATATGAATAGGTCCTTGGAGAGTTAATTCTGCATATCAGAGGAAGGGCAAATGCTGCAAGCAGAGTATGATGCATCAGGGAAGAATCATACTAAGGTAATTGTACAGCTGCTGATAGCCAAGCCAGTTCATAATGTAGCGGTGATGTGCTGTAGTTGTGTTGTTGGAGTTTCAAAGACGCTCCAATAAGAGCAATCATCTCCATGACTTTTCTGAGCTGAATACCAGAAGAATGTGGTGTAGGCAGGAACTATGCCTGGAACAGACATCTCAAAGTTTCAGATCATGGAAAAAGCTAATTATCTTTCTCATTGGCATTTCACTTTTAGCCTGTTGTTAGAGACTTTTGGAGAAAAGAAATGCTTCCCAAAGAAAGATAAATGAGGTAAGTTACCAAATTAGTTCATTTCGGTTGCTTTTGTTCAAGTGACAGCTCAAAAGGACAGCAAGCTAAATGACTCAGAGGCATGAGAAGAATGTGAGTGTGGTTTATTATCTTGACACCCATTATATAATCTTTGTTTTGTGCTGTACTTCAGAAACTGCCTCATTAATTAAATTTCCAAACATTTCATTATTTTCTTTTAACTTAAATCTATTTTTAAGTTGTTTATTTTTTCAACTTTGAACATTATTTTTTTTTTTCCCCTTCAGACATCTGAGGACAGTTCACAGGATTTTTATACACATTTTTAACATATGCTGCATACACAGCAGAGGCATCTGTTTCAGAATTGCATGTTTAATAGTCTTTGACAAGTTTTGACCCCTATCTTTTTTTCAGATTCGAGCTCTACTGACAGGTTCATATGCATTGCATTCTCTCTTATCTTTCATTCAGGTTATCCCAGTCTGGTGACTGCCATAATTTTTAGTTTTCCTTTTCTCTCTTTGCCTGTGCTGTTTGAACTGAATCAAACTAGCCATCAACTTTATCCACAACTGAACAAGAAACTGAGCTTAATAAGTGGGCAGATGGAGGCTGCAGTGATGGCCTAGCATAAAAAGATGTAGAATAAGGCACTACAAATCTTGACAAAGGCACAGAGGCCAAAAAGTTAGATATCCTGGTGGTCTATACCTTTAACCGCACGAAAGCCTATTCTGTGTTTTCTATAGTTTCTTTTCAGACTAGTTTCACAGAATCACACACAGAAACATTCTGCTTGGAAAAGACCCTCAGGATCATCAAGTGCAACTGTTATGCCTACTCTATAAATGTCACTCTTAAACCATATCCTCAAGCAGCACACCCAAATGACTTTTAAACACACTCAGGATTGGTGACTCAATTACTTCCCTGGGCAGCCCATTCCAATGCCTGACCACTCTTGCTGTGAAAAAATGTTTCCAAATGTCCAGTTGTGACGGTTTGGGAGTTCCCCGCCCCCCCACACTTTGTAAAACGACCCAGACTAGAACTCAGCCGGCTGGAAGTTAAGAATGAAGCTCTGTTTACAGCTTTGCACAATGTACAGCAGATATTTACACTATAGACAGAATATTTACAGAAATATACAAGTTAAAGGTAATACAGCAACACAACTCCCCTCCCAGAAATCAGAGACCCCAGGAGGGGCTCCCAACCACCCTTCCACCTTCTCCCCACCCCTGTACCTTACCCCAAGGTTTGCTTTACACGCAAGGTAAATTAGGAGGATCAGCCAGGGGAGTTAGAAGAAAAGTGGTTAGTGAGGATTAATCGGTAGAGCAGCCCAGAAGCTGCTAGATCACCCCAGCAGCTCCTGTTCCAGCAAGAGTCAGACAGAGACTCACTTGTCTAATGTTTTGGTTAGTGTTCCCAAATAGTTTCTTAGCAAGCGTATGAGTGAAGTAGACATCATGATGCTTTCCTTTCACAGCCTATAGTGTAATTTTCTCTATTAAAATATTCTAATTAGCCTCAAACCAGCACACCAGTCTAAACCCACCAAGTCGCAACTTGAGGCCATTCCCTCTTGTTCTATCACTTTTTACTTGTGAGAAGAGACCAGCAGCAGCCTCTCCACAACATCCTTTCAGGTAGCTGTGGACAGAGATGAGGTCTCTCCTCAGCCTCCTTTTCCTCAAACTATTTCACTGTTGTTTGTTTCAACATTGCTAAAAAGATAATGAGGAAGAAAAGTAGAGCACATACAAAGTACCAAGCGGTACTTTGCCATTTATCAGGTAAGCATGGTTTTGCTTATCTTACATAAGAATGACTGCATTGGGTCAAACCACCTGCTTTCCAGTAGTATTCAAAGAGCTTGGAGCACTGTATGGGAACAAAACTACATTGTATTTTTTCTGATGATTATCCCAGCTTATTACTATTCACAGCTCAACCACCTCCTGAACTGGCAATAGTTTATATTGAATCATCAGCTCTCTGTCTATTCTCTCCAGTCCAACTAAGCACTGTTTGTTTTGAGCCCATTTTCTAGCAGCCTTATGTGATGTGCCTACTGCTAGAATGTATCTTGGGGAACTACTCTGGTAATAGAATGCAGCATTTTGTAGGAGGCTGTAAGCGTTGTAAAGTCAGGTCCCGAGTGAGAACAAGTGAGCAAGTCAGAGCTCCATCTCATCATTAAAATGTCTGGAGAACTTGAAAATGAAACTCTGCTATTGAAGAGAAGGAGATTTGCCAACTGTGATCAGAACTGATGCAGTTACGTATAACTCTAACACCTCTTCAGTTCTTTCTGCCAGGTTCAGTATGTCTCTTGTCACATAGTTTGGGAAACCAGATACTCCAAGGTTTGTTAAATTTATATAAACAATTTAATAACTGTAATAATGCTGCAGCTGTGTCATAACTAGAAGAGATTAATTTTAGTAATTTAAGAATAAAGTTCATAGTGTTATCTCTGCACGGAATATTACATGTGGAGTTGGCTAGGGAAAGGGATAGGGAAATGAGCTGGGGACAGTGAGCCTGTAGTCATCTCACTACTGCTCCATGCTCCATAGATAACACCTTCCTCTATAAGCTCCTCCACAGTTTCCCTCCATCAGGGCACTGAGCCAGGTGGATAACCAGGCTTTACTGCTTGGTCACCAGTGCCATAGGTTGTGGGTCAACAGGAGATAGCAAAGTAGCACCTTCCTCCACCAAACCTGGGAGCTGCAGCAGCCAACCTTTCACCTCTTGCCCCACCAGCTAAGGCTATGGGGTGCCTTCTGGAGTAGCAAGAGTCACCAGGCTCCTTACATTGCAGTTATCTTTTGTGTTTGATAAGCAATAAACAATTGCAGTCTTGGCACAATGTCACACTGGTTGTGCAGGCTGATCACCTGCAGGCATTTAGAGGCTGCTCCTGGTTGTGGAATTCCACACAGTTCAGGATATAAGGCAGTATGAATACAACAACAGAGAGCACAGATAAAATGGCAGAGTACACATTGTGCTACCTGCTCATCCCTTTTTTATCAATACAGAGGCTAATGGGCCTTTGGACACAGAATAACCAACTGGAATGGCAGTTAGCCAAGCCTGACCATCTTAGGTGAAGCCACTGGCTTGCTTTACCCTTTTTAGGGCAGAACACAGCTTTGCACAAGGCATGCACAAGCTGAGCATGTGTACCTTGTTTACCACAGGATGCAGAGGGCCAGAGTCCTTAGACTCCGTGGCTCCAGGTTCTTTGTCCTCTTTCCCGTGGTTGCTTCTCCCCAAAACAGAGGGAGGGGGAGCAGGGGAACACTTCTAGGCAAGCCAGGACATGTATAAGCCTATTTTGGCCTGCTTAGGCCTACCATGACACAAATTCAGTTTTTAGCAATTTCAGTGCACTGCAATACATAAGGCACTGGTAAAAGCTCCAGTAGTCATGTTTGTTTACTGTGTCTGTAAGAAACTAGTTTCTCTTTCTCCCTTTTCTTTCAGACTTCCCATTTTCTGTTGGAGGAAGATGACCAACACGAGTGAAAAGCTAATGATATGCAAACAAATGTCAGGAATTCAGTTTTAATGTAGTGCATCAGAGATTGACAGCAAGATTAGTGATACCTTGGGGATCTTTAGTAGTCAAATCATTATTCTAGTCCTGCAGGCTTCCATGATTTGCTGTGCATAATTGCATGCAAGTGGACCGTTCTAAAATTTAAGAACAAATACTAGTGTGTTAACAACATATTGAAACAGCTCATTCCTTAGTGGCCACTATGAAATTGCAAACATCTCCCTTTCCTTATTATTGTAGTACGTAATAAATTTTCTGGAATAGTTCCTTAAAGGCGGTGATTAAAGGAAATGAAAGTTGAAAGGTAAACTGAAAGTTTCTCCAGGACTTCAGTTTTACTACCAGACAGTTGCATTGGAGAGGAAAGCATTTCCTAATACTGAACATTTATGAACTGCATGGTACTTAAAGATGAATGCAGAGAAATTCAAAGTGCCTAAGGGATTTAGACAGGCAATTTTCTAAAAAATTACTGGGTTTTCTATCAAGAGGATCATGAAAACCTCCACCACAGAGGTTTTTGTCCAGGTGGCTTCTCAGATAGTTTGTGATGAAAACTGGAAGGGAATTGTGAAAAGATCTGAGGGAGGCACCACTAATACTGTTTTATGGAGATGCTTGGAGATGCTGGAAAATAGTAATCAAAGTTCCAGCTACTAAAAGGACAGAGTGTTTAGTGTGACACCCTGCAGAAGAAAGTCTTCCTCTAAATTCACTACTGTGAAGCACAGCTTGTGTCGCTGATGGAGACTGCACCAGGAGCCTGGGGCAGTTGTCTGGGGATTGGCTGCCCTCCCTCTGGAAAACAGCACCTTATTTATGGTATGAATTTATCTTTCACTTTTCAATCACTAGATCTTTTTGTGCTTCATTCACTAGATTCCAAAAGGAAACAGAGACCATCTCCTTCCAAATCTTTCTGAAACCATGCAGCACAAGTGCTGCTTCTCTGCTTCTGCCCATTCTGACATCCTTCTCGTCCCAGGTATGTATGGTTCCTCCTGTCCATTAATGCGGCACTCATAGTGGATCTGGTGTAGGTGCTGGTCTTCTGCTCTAGCTAACTAAACAGGCAAAGAACTGCTATTTAGAACAAAAACTTTAAACACAAAGAGACATGTTCCCGTTCTGTTCCAGGGTTATTTCCCCTCCCCTAATGCAGTCTGGTCCTTCACTGCCATCACCAGGGCTTTAAATGAAATTTTTCATCAACCCACCCAAACTAACCAAGGCAAAAACGGTACTGTGGATCCTTCCTGGATTTTTTTTCCCCCCTGAATATCTCTTTGTGTTACCTCTAAATTAGATTATTTCATGCAGAAAACTTTAATTCCTCCATGGAGACAGAATCCAGCCTGCCCACAGAGGCACATTTAATTTCTGTTTGTCCTGTAGAATAGCTTCTGAGTTACATTTAATATTTATCTACTTAATATTATGGAGCAAATTGTTCCCTGAGTTTCTACCATTTGGAATGCCTCTTACCAAAGCTTTTACCCATGTGTTTCAATTCTCATTCTCTTTGCTTTCTTCTCATTGACATGAAATGAATCAGAAAAGGATGTACTTCGCCATGGGGAAGATTATTTCATGTAGTTTAACAGGACAATAAGAACTACCATTATCCCAAAAGAAAGGCATGGATGAATCATAGCAGGGATGAGGTGAAGGAAACAGTAACTGGCCTGAACAGTAACACAGACATACTGAACGGGATGCTCTGGGCAAAAACTAGATTCAAAATGTGAGTTTGTACTTCTCTAGACAAGTCCAAAAACGTTGCCATGTAAAGGGGTTAAATCACACCTAGCCCTCCAAGACAATCTTACCTTATAGCACCAGATAGATCTCCAGGACCATGAGGACCTCACTGACTTACCTCTGGTATCTGAGTTAACCATGAAGTTAATGTGTGTGTTTGCTTAATAGCTCCCGAAACCAGGGTGACAAAATCCTGCCTTATACAAATTCCATGTGACTCCCCAGGGAGAACAGAGAATTTAGACACGTTGACTTCATAACACTGCACTGATTTAAACCCAGAACATTGCCATTCTACCTTCCTTTTTTATAATAACCTAATGCTTAATGCCTTGACTCCTGTTTTACTGCAGTAAGGTGACAGTGCAGCACTGGAGGCAGACTGACTCACCCACAACAAGCTCAACCAACTAAGAAGGGTTAAAATTGAAAGACTGTGACTTTCTCCATTAGTAATGCATGAACATTTCCTGGAAAACAAGTTCTCAGGTCTTGCACTATCTTTTCCTTGTCTGAGTACCTTAATTTGGAAATGACATTTGCCGCTGACCTTGTAGATGACATCCTTGGCTTTGCAGCACCAGTTGACTTTCCTGCAGGTAGCTATTTAGTTAATTCATCTAGATTGGCTTCTGAAGGCTTTCTGAGATGTTTGCTGAGATGTCTGGCGGGACATTCAGCCTTTTTTCAAACTTTCACATTTATATATTGCAGTTCTTAGCTCCATCCTTCTGATTTAGTCTCAGCCTGACTCTTCCTGCAACAGAGCTGAAAACCTTTTCTATTTCTTTTTTGATATAAACACCAACATTAACCTTTAGGGACATTCTCCCAGCAGTGAAATCATCCTGCTGCCCTGTAAACTCAATTTGTGTTTTCCTAGTTGCCCTGTCCTATTCTGGAGAACTGTGTGGACAGAGATTCACAAATGACTCAGTTTCATTCTGCAATCAGTAGCAGAGTACTAAAGGGACAGTATACTGCATTTATGAAAGTTTCATTGTGAAGTTCAGTGCCTCTTTTTCTATGGCCATGGGTTTATTGGTCCAGGAGGAGGATTTCTACATGTTCTCTTGTCTAAGATAGTCCTAATCAAGACAGCATCCAACTGTGTTTGAGCACTTTATTGAACGGGTTTGAAACTGAGCTCTGTATTGGGACCTTTTTGGCATTAAGTTAAATTGAAAATCTGCACAATGCAGCTTTAATTTTCATCAAAAATAGAAAAATGTGCTTTCATTTTGCACTTTTCTCCTTCAGAGTGCTTTCAAAATATTAATTAGTTAATCCCACAGCAATTCTGGTATTCAAACCTTTCTTACAATAGTGATAAAAATTTCTGTAAATGTTAATGTGCCTCTGAACTTTGTGGAGAATACACTGTAAAAGGGATATATTCTGTCAAAAAAAAAAAAAAAGAAAAAAGCCCTATCTGAAGCATAAAGAGTAAAGAATGAAAGATTATGCATAATAATATTCTTCAAAGATACTTAAAGGTCAGACATAAATTTTCAAGCTTCTCCTTTCTGTGGAGAAAAGTGTTCTCCCTTTGAAGTATACTTCTCAAACCCTTCTTAAGACTTTCTATGACCCAGTTTTTCCATTTTATCTCATTGTGTTCAGTGTCACCCAAGCCTAAAAATGGGTGTTCACTATATTGACTCAGTGTCAGTGAAATCCTTCTGTAACAAGAAAAAGCAAAACAAACCAAAAGAAACGTCATCATTTTCAGATCACGTTTAGTACAATCAGAATGATAATATGCTACTGGAAGTTGTCTTAATCTTTATTCTTTAAAGGGATAGAGTCTAGAGGAGCACTGAGTTGGAGTGCAGTTAGTAGTCAACAGGACACTGCTTTGGTTTCACAACACTGGTCCGTTAGCGACCCCATAAGGAGCTCAGCACCAATGAGTTTTTGCCAGTTGCTGGATATTTAGCCTTAGAAAGGAATTTAATACATCCCAGGTGTTGATTAACAGACGTGTTAAGTTTGGGGTTTTTTTCAGCTGAAAGTATTGGTGATGGACAGAATCTTGCTCTATACCAGACTTCTTCTCCTCAACAGATGAAAGCCAGATATGATGACTGGGAAAACAAACAAACAAATGAACAAACAAAACCAAAACCACAACCCAAAAAAACCCACAATGCTGTAACAAAAGATTCGAAACTACTAAAGGAACCAACCCAAAATAAAGCCAATGTGTATGCAAAAACAAAGACTGAGCACCCTAGGAAAGCAAACTGAGTTCCAGAAGTTCATAAAGGATTTCATTTATGGAAAGTACTTAATACTCTTTACCTTGGGTGTGTGTCAGTCACTACAAAGACTTCACAACATAATGTCATATTGGAAAAAAAAATAGAATGAAAGACAAATCATTACAGTAAGCAGTTAGTGAGCTTGCTCTGACATCCTCTGATGTAAATCAGGAGTAATCCCACTTAGATGCTTATTTCACTCTGTGATATTCCCAGTGGAATTATAAATTGAGTGAAACTATAACCCATGACACCCTGAATCGGTTGTCTCTTAACAATAGGTGCCAAGATGACTCCTCGTTCCTTGAGCTTTCTCTCCTTCTTGCAAAGCAAATATAGAAGCTTAACACTGAACACTCATAATGATCCCACTTCTTCAAGGAAGGATCAAACACCTGAGAGCTCCCAATGTCTCCCCTCTACCTCTGCCCAGTTTATGCCCAGCACTAGCATGTGTCTGCACCTTATTTCTTGTACAGGATTGTATGTGTCCTGATGGAACATCCTTCCCCTGTTACAAGGATTAAGTGGGCTCTCAGCTGAATGAGGCTGATACAAATTACTTGGCCTTGGCGTAAAGTGACCAGCATTGGCAAGCTGCTATTTTCACTTGACATGATCTTCTGTAGTAAAGACAAGAAATCTTTTAAAAAGAGGATGGCTGAGACACACAGCTACTGTGTTTGTCCCTCCCTTGGGGCTTTCCAGTATGGAGAAGAGGAGAGGTAAGGGCAGCAACTGCTAAGGATTATTCTGCCCTAGTTGGTCTACAGTCCTGCACTGGCTTGGAAGGAGATGTTAACTCTTGAAACTGATCCAAGCAGTTCCAGAAACAGGTAGGAGTGCTCATTTGCTCCAGCTGACACCAGTCTCAGCCCCACCATGTGGGCAGACCTGATAGTTAGCTGATAAATGCACCCTGTGGAAGGCTCTGAGTGTTTTACAACTAATTGAAGAGACTCAAATAAACATTATTTTACACAATCACAGAATGGTAGGCTGGAAGTGACCTCTGGAGATCATCTAGTCCAACCCCACTGCTAACATAGGTTTGCCTAGATCAGGTTGCACAGATTTTGCAAGAAAAAAGAGACTCCACAATCTTTTGGGGCAGTCTGCTCGGTAACCCTCAAAGTAAACAAGTTTAAGTGAGGCCTGTTCTCATGATCGCCACTTTTAATGTATTCATATGCATTTATAATGAACTCCTCTCAGCCTTCTCTTCTCCAGGCTGAAGAGCTCAAAGTCTTCCAGCCTCTCATATTAAAAGAGATGCTTCAGTCCCCTAATCATCTTTGTAGCCCTTCATTGGACTCTTTCCACTAGTTTCCTGTGCCTCTTGAACTGGGGAGCCCAGAACTGGATGCATTACTCCAGATGTGTCCCCACCAGGGCAGGACAGAGCAGAGGAGGAAGAGAATCTTCCTCAGCCTACTAGCCACATTCTTCTTAATGCATCCCAGAATATTATTGGCCCTTTTGACCACAAGACCACATTGCTGACACAAGGTGAACTCATCCCAGATCTTTCTCTACAGAGCTACTGTGATGGTTTGGGAGTTACCTGTAACCCCCCCACCCCCTCCCAAATGAAATCACCCAGACTAGACTCAGCCAGCTGGAAGTTAAGGAATGAAGCTTTATATTCATAGCTTAGCACAATATACAAGCAGATACTTACAATTACAAATATTTACAGCCACACAAACATACAAGTTAAAGGTAATACAGAAACATAATACCCTCTCAGAAATCAGAGTCCCCAGGAGTGGCTCCCAACCACCCTTCCACCTTCTTTCCACTCCCCTCTCTTATCCCAGAATCTACCTTATGTGGAAGGTGAGTTGGGAGGATGGGCAAGGGAGGTTAGAAGGAGAGTGATTAGTTAGGTTACACAGATCCAAGCAGAACAGCAGAAACCCAGGGAGAAAACACAGACACCGACAGACTCCAACAGAAAGACTCACTGTTTCATCTGTGTTTGTGTCCTTGTTTTTATACACCTCAGCAAACCTATGAGTGAAGTAGACATCACCACTGTTTTCTTTTCACAGCCTATAATCTAATTTTTTTCATTAAAATATTCCAATTAGCTTCAAACCAGCACAGCTACCTTCCAGCAGGTGAACTCCTAAGCTGTACTAGTGCATTCCTCCTTAGGTGCAGGATTCTATACTTGCCCCTGTATTGCAGCACAGTCTTCTGGAGTCTCCAGCCACTCCTCCCAGTTTTTTAATATAGAATCATAGAATGGTAAGGTTGGAAGGGACCTCAAGGATCATCTAGTTCCAACCCCCTGCCATAGGCAGGGACACCTCCCACTAGTACAGGTCACTCAAGGCCTTGTCCAACCTGGCCTTGAACACCTCCAGAGAGGGAGCAGCCACAACCTCCCTGGGCAGCATGTTCCAGTGTCTCAATATCAGCAAACCTGATGCCAGTGCACTCTGTTCCTTCATCCAGGCTGTTGATGAATATGTTAAACAAGGCTGGATCCCATACTGAACCCTGAGAAACCCCACTAGCCACAGATCTCTAGCTAGACCCTGCATTATTGATCACAGCCCTCTGTGATCGAGTCAGAGACCTCTGAGGTTTTCTCTGGTTGTGTTAGCTATCCTCCTCAGAAATAGAGGAAGTATTTGCTCTCAAGTAATAGAAGACAATGCATTTTAACTCACTCAGGAGTCGTATTTATTCCATTATCTGACCAAACTTACAAAACTACCCAGAGACTGACTCGATAGTGTTGGTATTTTTCCCCACTGTTTGATTTCCATGAGTGTGGATTACTTTTTTGGCAAACCCAGAGGAGTCAAAAGGTAACAATGTTAAGTGACGTGCTGCTATTAAGCTACCACAGGAGTGAAAAGAGATTTTTCAGTATATATAGATTGTCTATTGGTGCTACAAAGTCTTCACAAGCTCTCCCTGAAGCACAATTTGTAAGCAATTACCTTTCCTGTGTAAGAAACATCCTTACAGCCTACAGGGTGTTATGTTCTCTGTAAGGAAACAAGGTAATTCTGCAAAAGACAGTCATAACGCTTCTGATCTTGAGTTTATTCTGAATAAGATATCATTGCCTATCATGGAAAAGCCTGATAAAATTTAATTTTAAGAGGTGAAAGTCAATAGCAGTTAAAACTGCAGAGTCAAAGCAATACATGTTTTAAGGATAAAAAAAATCTCAAATGATTGAATTAAGTAGCTGTATCTATCTAATCCCCTTTGATCTTCAGAGTGATTCTTTTGTTTAATACAGTACTGAAATACATCACTGGACTCTTTAATAGTTAAGATCATAACAATGTAAAATGGTGAAAAGTTGAGGCAAATAAAATTCAAACTGGAATACAGTGAACCTTTTTAATAGTGATCATCATATATTTTGATCAGATTATCAATCATATACTATAAAAAAAACTGTTTAACTATATAAAGAAAACTATTCTATTTAATTTTTTTAATTGTAGAGTCATAGAATCATAGAATGGTAAGGTTGGAAGGGACCTCAAAGATCATCCAGCTCCAACCCCTTGCCATAGGCAGGGACACCTCCCACTAGAACAGGTCACTCAAGACCTCATCCAACCCGGCCTTGAACACCTCCAGGGAGGGAGTAGCCACAACCTCCCTGGGCAACCTGTTCCAGTGTTTCACTACCCTCACTGTGAAGAACTTCCTCCTAACATCCAGTCTAAATCTGCCCTCTTCAGGTGTAAACCCATTACCCCTCATCTTGTCATTATAAGACTTTGTAAATAATCCCTCCCCAGCCTTCCTGTAGGCCCTTTCAGTAAAGAGATGTATCCTAATGATCAGTGTAAGTCTCCCCTAGTTTAGCTTTGAAGTATTGCCACACATCCTATCACTGGATACTGGAGAGAAGAGCTCAGCATCACCCTTTCAACTTCCCTTCCTCAGCAGGCTATAGAGAGCAATGAGGCCACCCATCAGTCTCCTTCTCTCTAAACTCAACAAACTCAAAGTCAGCTCAAACGTGTAAACTTCAGAAAATGTTCAGACTTCAGAAGTTTGGAATCTTTATGGCTTCTGTAATGACCAGAAGTGTTTATCAGTAAGGAATCCTTTGGATGGACATTCAATTAAGTCCTAATCTCATTATGATCCATCTAAGGAAGGAGTGATAGCAACCCACAGGTGATGATCACATAGGTAATGATGGAGGTAGAATTGCCTGCTGTTATGGCTTCTTCAGAAGTTTTGCAAGAATAAACAGACAAATAACAGCAACATTCTGTTTCCTAGGGAGCCCAGCTGTTCAGCAAATGTATTCCTCTTGTCAAGGCTCTCAGCAGCTCCCTATGTGCTCATTTCTGCTGAGCAATTGCCATCAATCCTAACAGTGCTTTCTGTCTTCTTTATTTGTACCTTCTTATCAATTTCTGCAAGACACAGTGGCCACACCTGCCAAAACTGGTTGCAGTGTGATTGCAAACTGGCCAGTTTACAACACCTTCAATCGGTCCTGCTGAAGCATTCTTGTAATGGATTGTAGAACTGCTGGGTAGTTTTCTTACGATAGAATCATAGAATGGTTTGGGTTGGAAGGGACCTTTAGAGATGATCTAGTCCAACCCCCTGCAGCAAACAGGGACATCTTCAATTAGATCAGGTTGCTCAGAGCCCTGCCCAGTCTGACCCGGAATGTTACCAAGGATGGAGCATCTGCCATCCCTTTCGGCAACCTAAGCAATCTAGGCTGTCTGTGTTCAGTCTTTCACACCACAGGCATTATTTCAGACTGTGAAACTACAAGCATATTGGAAAGATTTTGATGCAATGGTAGACAATAGCCTGGATATCCCCTAACAGAAAATTAATTGCATCCCTGTGATGCGTACATATGCTTAGCACCAGCAACTGTTAAGAGAAGAATATTTTCTTTCATCAAACTGAGTGAAATTTAACCACACACCAGTCACCTCTCTGTGACAAATGACATGAGATAAACAGATAAAATAGATAAACTGCAGGGAAATTGCATATTGGAGAAGTATGTGAGCGTGTGAAAACCAAAATAAGCCACATGGCCAATATTAAAGTGCATTGCAAGCTTTAGTTTTGGGATGTGTTCCTAAACGGTCAGTATTTAAACTAGCTTCACACCAAAGAAGACTGTCTGCAGTTCACACTTTGGAATGATATTTTGTAGTGGAGGTAGGGAATTAATGTGGCCGAGTCAGGAATTATAAAAATAGAATTATTTTATTTTCCCGAAAGCCCTGCCCCCAAACTATATACAAAACTAGTTTAGACTTATTTACAGGTTCTAATTCAATTGAGAATTCTTCAACAGGATGTTATGGACAAATTTAGAGATTTAGGAAGTCATGAAATGGAAAAGCCTAAGCTTTACCCCACTATCAATCAGGCTGAGCAGAGCATTAAGGCACCAGCAGGCTTTACTCACGGAGGTGAGATAGGTATTGGGCGATGATCCCTTGCTGGATTTCTCTGTGGCTCGGCTGCTTTCTGACACTGCAAGCAATATCCAATAGTCTGGATCCACATGGCAGAAGTCCAAGGTGGGTGGAAAAGCTCCCAAAGTCAGAAGTGTCTCAAGACACAACTGCCACAAGACAGGGATTTGTGGAAGCAACACTGCCTCAGCAGCAGCAGGGGAAAGTTAAACTGCTAAGGTCTAACCAGTTCAGAACAGCAGCCAGGAAGTCAGCTGTAGTGCGGTCTGAGAGCAACTGGGTCCGGGTGCTGCCAGCAGCTCTCTCAAAAGGACCCCAGGACTTGCCAAGCTTGCAAATTTGCACAGAGCAGTGAAGAAGTGGGGAGAGCTGTCCAAAGCAAGGATGGTCCAAACCAGGAGCTCTGTCAAGGCAGGGCACTCTTGAGATAGGAACTCTTCTAAGACAGGTACCTCGTGCCTTCTCCCTTGCTCTATTTATGCTTTTCCAGACAAAAATTTTTCTATTTATGCTTTTCCATTTGCCATTTACACTGGGTGCGCAGACCCAGCCAGCCACCAGCCTGATTCCCAGCGCGGGCTGCCACACGGCTCAGCACATCTGTGGGGAAAGGCCTTTGGGTGTTCCCCCTTCAAGCCTGCAGGGCTGGGGTGGTGGGAACCAGTTTTGTCACCTTCTTTTCTCCATTTAAACATGCAGGGGAGGGGAGAAGGAAGGAATTTGGAGTGCTATGGAACACTTCTAAATGTTTGCACTGACTGCAAGTAGAAAGTTACAGACAGTAATTTTGCTGTACTCATTAGAAGGAAACATTTTCTGCAGTGTTCAGCCATTCTGGTCGTGCCACAATTTGTAGTAGGCCATTCTGGCAGACTAAGGCATCTGTTGTATGTATTGATGATTTTCTATGAGTAAAAAGGCAGTGGCTAATCAAAATGCAGAAGGTCAATGTGAATGGCAACAGAGAATGCATTAATATGCTGTTGACTTACCATCTTTTTACATCTGTTTGTTTTGTTTTTTCCAAAATAGATTGTTATGAAGAGGCAGCTCTGCAGAATTGTTTTTGTAAAACCCTGTACACTTACACCAATACACCAATGAGACACATCAGATCTGTGTATCTCTAAAGCTGAGATGCATAACCTTTGCTAAACAGTACAAGTAATCAACAGAATTCGTTTATAGTTGCTATATCTCTACTGAAATGTGTCTGGACTGATTAAAATTATCTCCACCTCTGTCATATCTGCTGGAGGATGACTCAGTCCAGAATTTAAAGCTTACCAAGAGGGGATATCAGGAAATTGTTTGACTCGTTGCATACTGCTGGATAGCCATAATGAGCACAGACTGTCAAAGATCTTTGAAAGTTCCCAGTCTCTGAAAGTATGCAATTGCTGTTAGTACATGTTTTCAACTGCATGTTCTAAAGGTAGGCAGTGTCAAAGGCCTGGCTGACTACACTCTATCACTCCTTCCCCACCCCTGTGGGTTTGGTTCCTGTGTTCTAATCCTACCCTGATAGACTGCGGCTGCGTAACCTCTGATCAGGCTTCCGGAAGGGCTGTAAGATGCCCCTTCACTCAGGACCACTATTAATGAACTCACTCTTTCCCTGAGTTTTGTGACAGGGATGCCTGCACTCAGTACTTCTCAACCACACTTGGTGACTTGACTTCCTGGTCACGTAGATTTGTCACTGTAGACTTCTCTGGCAGTCACTGGGCTGTGCCTGACCTTGGTTATGGAAAGGGGACCTGCCTTCCTCTTTTTATTTGTGTTCCATGGAACACATTGCACCTTGCAAATAAGATGGCTGTCCTGCTGCCCTGGTTGTCACCTTAAGCTCCTGACTCATCTTCCTCTGTGGAGCAGCCCACTTCTGTTTCTCTCTGACAAGCACATGGTCCAAACAATTTCAAATTCTGCAAAGGATTTTTGATTTCAGGTACATAAGGCATTCAGAAAACACCATCTCTGTTGTCCTTGCCTTTTCTGTTCTAAAATTGAAAAAAAAAAATAGCATTACAGTGGAGTGTAGGTAGCACATTTGACTTCCAAAGCTGTTTATCAGTTTGATGCAAAGATTTGCATTTCATCAGTCCTATATACCCAAACTGTTGAAGTTTAAAGTCAATATTGCATTATATTGCAGTTGTGGAAATACAGCTGGTAACATGTTTCCTAACTTTTCTACCTGATGGCTGCACACAAAGTCCTTTTAAAGCTGACACCTCTCTATTGGAACTTAAGCTTGTTATTTTGAGGACCTGCCAATTTAAGACATGTCCAAATCATACTATCCAAAGGTTTCTTGGCACCCAAGTGACATCATGACACTTAAGGCTGCTACTGTGTGGGTGTTCCTCAGACGAATGACAGTTCTGAACAGTTTTGACAAATCATTGAGAGTCAGCTGTTGAAGAGCACTATTTGGCACAGGGAGGTCAAAATTATTTAGCATTTTCAAAACTTACTGTTTGCAATGTTCAGCATTTCAACAGGGATTTTTTTGCGGTACTGTTCTGAACTGGAGCTGCTGTAAATGCTTAGTGATGTTTTGTGGATGTGCTTAATCCACATTTTAGATGGTAAACACACCCAAACTTTTCCTGTTACTACTGATTTTACATGCACATAGGAAGATGTTAACTCTAACATTGGTAACAATTTTTTTTTTCCATTCAGAGGCAGGGCATAGCTACTGCCCTAAATGTGTTATTTCTGAGTACAGTTTAAAATGAATAATAAGCATCAATGTGAAAGCACAGAATGTATGTCTTCATATAAAGGCTTTTTAAAAAAAGCCTGGATTGCTAGAGGACAAAGGAGTATATATTGCTTTTCTAAGGCACAGTAAAATTACTTTTGAAGGAAGAAGAAAAATAAATTGTATTCGAGTGACAGAATATGCTAAACAGAAAGGTCACCTAAACTTCTTGTGGCATATAGGCATGCCTATTAGAGGCCCACAGTGATCACAAGAGAGCCCAACACTATTCAATGTTTGTTTAAAATCCATAGTCTCAAAGGAGGTGCCTTATGAGAAGAGGCTAAGGGACCTAGGGCTTTTTAGTCTGGAGAAGAGAAGAGTGAGAGGGGATTTAATGTTTATAAATATCTGAGGGCTGGGGGTCAGGAGTGGGGAGACAGACTCTGCTCACTTGCTGCCTGTGACAGGACAAGGAGCAATGCATACAAGCTGCAACAACAGGAGGTTCCACCTCAACACAAGGGGGAACTTCTTTACTGTAAGGGTCGCAGAACACTGGACAGGCTCCCCAGAGAGGCTGTGGAGTCTCTGGAGACTTTCAAGGCCTGTCTGGATGTGTTCCTGTGCGATCTGAGCTACATTGTATGGTCCTGCTCTGACAGGGGAGTTGGACTCAATGATCTCTTTGGGTCCCTTCTGACCCTGACATCCTGTGAGGTATCAAATACCTACTGGTGACAATATGCATACAAGGAATGGTGAAGTTTGATGTGAGTAATGAAATCATACAGCCCAATGGAATCACAGACTCACACAGAATGTTAGGGGTTGGAAGGGACCTCCAGAAATCATCGAGTCTAATCCCCCTGCCAATGCAGAATCACTTCAGGCGGGCCACACAAGAACACATCCAGGCAGCTTTTGAAAGTCTCCAGAGAAGGAGAATCCACAATATCTCTGGGCAGCCTGTTCCAGTGCCCTGTGACCCTCACCATACAGAAATGTCTCCTTGTGTTGAGGTGGAGCCTCCTGTGTTCTAGGTTGTACCCACTGTTCCTTGTCACATCACTGGGCACCACCAAAAAGAGACTGGCACCTTCATCTTGAAAGATAAGGCATGAACGGCAACGGTGATTAAGAAAACACCTGAGAAGATAGATGGTGGCTTTTCCATCATTTGATGTCCTCAGATGAAGATTAATTTATCTTCAAATGAAGATATATTTGATGTTCTTTGGAGAAAAATACAAAGCTAAACAAGTCATGCTTTACTCAAATGTAAGTTAACCTGCTCAAGATGAAAGTAAGTGGATAAAATGAAAGGAAGCACTCTGAGATTTATAGGATGTTAATTATCTTTTGCACTCAATTGAAACTGTCAGAATGAGTTGAAATTTAATGTTCTTGTGATACTTGGAATTTTTTTTCAGATACAAGTAGACTAAAACATTAAGATCAGCATCTTCTAACCCAGATTTTCAAGCAGCATTTGGCTACTTCAGCAGTTCATACATTTAACAGCAAAATCTAGACAGAAGGGAGAAGGTGGTCTTTTGAGTCCCTGAACTGGGGTGCACATGATGGTTCCACCATGGGGGTGACCCTGACATGTGATCTATTTTCCCAAAAACTTCTTGTTTTTGCAGAAAAATGAAGTTTTTGTGTGCTGAGCAATGTGTGAGAGTGTGCTTCAGAGATCCCCAGTCGAGGCAACCAGAGAATCAGTATTTCATGTACCACAATCCTTACTGGTACTTAACTCTGAAGAGTGACTACAATTGACAAAGTATGTACAATCTGTACAATCTTCACTTACTTCACTACATACATAACTGAGTGTGATGGTTTGGGAGTCACCTGCTGCCCCCCCCCNCAGCAGGGGCTCCCAACCACCTTCCCACCTTCTTTTCACCCCTCTACCTTACCCCAGGGTCTGCCTTATGTGCAAGGTGAGTTTGGAGGATCAGTAAGGAGCGTTAGAAGCAGAATGATTAGTTGAGTTACACAGCAGAAAGGCCAGAAGACACATCGGCAGCCAGAGAGACTCTCTGTCTTATCTATATTTGTGTCCTTGTTTTTATACATCTCAGTAAGCCTATGAGTGATGTAGACATCACCATTGTTTTCTTTTCACAGCCAGAATATAATTTTTTTCTTTAAAATATTCCAGTTAGCCTCAAACCAGCACAGTGAGTCTCAAGTTTACCCTTTCACTGAGTAAGAGCGAAACAACAAGCTCTTCCATTGGTATCACTATTCTCTCTGGCAGTTCATCTTAAACCAGGATTTGTTGTTTTATTCTATACTCTTAACATGTGTCTGGAGAACATAGCTTGCCCATCTCAAGTCTGTGTTGGAAATTGCCTTGCACTTTGCCACATTGAAGGACTTTCATTGATTAACTTGAAAGATCACAATCTGAACTGCACAGTAGTAGAGATCAGTGGATCAGTGCTGGAACATGTGAGTAACATTGCCTTCATCTCTGCCCTAGGCCTGCTGTTTAAGTAAATAAATGGTTTGTCCTTTTCAAAATATCTTAATGAATTGTTTGCATTGCCTTCCTTTCCTTTGAACTGGAAAGTGCAGAGCTGGAGTAGGAATGTGAGATCTATTTTCCATATGAATGAAGGGCTGGAGATAAATTGTCATGGGTTGGAACCCTGGAGAGATGAACTACATAGTTCGTGTATACTGATTTGACTGAATCATAAATAAATTATAGTTTAAAACTCAATAATTTGCATATAGTGAAAGTAAAAGAAGCATTAGGATCTGTACTGTGTACATTGTCACATAAACTTGTAAATGCTGTGCCACTGTGATCCAGATACTTCTGCTCAAGTGCAATGACTTCTTCCACCTGTGGCTTTTCAGTTCAGAAGCACACAAGGATATTTGCTATACTCAAGTCAAGGTTTATTTCATATTCACTTTAAAACATCACTTTTCCTGGCTTATCTCTTCTGTACTGATCCACAGTGTGAAACTCACAGTGGTGTAAAACACACTGCCAGGAGGATTTCCATTTGAGACAAGAGTTGAATCTGGCGACAGCCTCTGTTCATCCTGCAGCCGAGTAGGGACTGTGTTACTGTTCCTCATCAGAGGATGATTACAACTCTAACCTTATGTTCTCCAAGGATAATTGATTCAGATTGCTCTTTTGAATAATCTTTGTGGTCCACTGACTTAATTTGAATGGTACAAACATGCATGTGCTTAGTTACATGATGAAAGTAAGTGTGTTTTTTGCTGGGAACAAACATACCCAAGAAAATCAGACACACCAATCGCATTTTATTTGAAAAAAAGGATGGTTATCTGCCAGAGTCCTTTGAAAAAGCCCCACACCTTACTGGTGTTGTCATCCTAGTTTGGTTGGGTTTTTTTCCTGCAAGGAAACCAGATTGCTTTTTTCTTTATGGAAAGTTATTGGACTAATATACACAGAGAATCAGTTAATGCAGGTATAACCTAGTCAGCTGCACTTTATTACTGAATTTTTTGTTTCTGCATAAATTTATTGACTGGACTGCTGTAGTTTTAGAATATCTGCCCGTCTTATGTCTACTTAGTATACTGTAGGGGCTACCTCTTTACATTTCATATGTGTTTTTCTGGATTTGGTAGTGTTTTGATAAATCTGTAGTTGATATTCCACAAGTACAATTTGCATTAGCTAAGCAGAATGCTCTTGCATTGGTCCCATGAGCACCTAACATTTTCAATGAAAAATACACTTCTGCACCTCCAAGCACTGCTTCCCAGAGTACTCAGGATTGACAGTGCTGATGTGTTAGTGTTTCACTAAGAGAAGTGTGCTAGTTTGAGGCTAATTGGAATATTCTAATAAAAAAAATAGATTATAGGCTGTGAAAAGCAAACAATGGTGATGTCTGCTTAACTCATAGGCTTGCTGAGATGTATAAAAACAAGGACAGGAATATAGATAAGGGAGAGAGAGTCTCATTCTCCCTGGGGAGCTGGTGTGTCTCCTGGGCTCTCTGCTGAGTAGCCTAACTAACCAGTCTGCTTCTAACCCACCCTTGCTCATCCTCCAAACTCACCTTGCACATAATGCAGACCCTGGGGTAAGGTAGAGGGGTGGAAAGAAGGTGGAAGGGTGGTTGGGAGCCCCTCCTGGGGACTCTGATTTCTAGGAGGGGTGTTGTGTTTCTGTATTACCTTTACCTTGTGTATTTCTGTAACTATTCCTGTCTGTTGTGTATATATCTGCTTGTATATTGAGCTAAGCTGTGAATATAGCTTCATTCCTTAACTTCCAGCCACCTGAGTCTAATCTGGGTGATTTTTTCAAAGTGTAGGGCGGAGGGGAACACTAGACCAGATGGCTGAACAGTATAGATCCAGGATTGCTTCTGCAGATCTTTTGCATTTCACAGAAATCTGATTTATGCACAAAATTCCCTTGTTTCACACTCATTAATGAATAGGCAGTAATGCTAATGTACTAGAGCATTTTTTTTTTCAAACTGGTAAAAAGAATATTTAACTGTTGCATCATACTATAGGTGATTATGTGAGAGCAAAAAATCTGTATGCTGCTATTTTGGATAAACAGAATTTGTTTCCTTAGTACCAAAGATAATATTTTTCTGTGCCACACTACTGCTTAGTAGCAAATACTACTAAGAGAATGATTTGTTCACTTATTTTACCAGCAGAGCCCTGTTAGCCTCCTTTTGAGTCTCGTTTTACTCTATTTTTCACAAAGCCATTCAGGTTTCACAAAAGGTAAAGTATGCAATCAAGTACAATTTGCTGCTGATGTTAAGCAGGAATACACAGGGCTGCTGCTAGAACAGCTCTTTGCCATCCCAGGGACACAGACATCTGGCCAACTGTGACACCAAAAGGGAGTTTTCCTGTCACAGTCAGAAAAAAGGTTGTGTGCATTCACATAGCATTAAAAGTGCAGGGCGTTGGGATAGCCAAAGCCCAAGGGCCACAAAGTCCTGTGATTTGGCTGCTGCTGGTGCCAGCAGCACCACAGAGGATGCTGGAACCTGACACTCAGCCTACGCAGAGGGCACAGGTCACACTGACAGTGATCATCTTACATCTGTGAAGGCCCAGAGAGAGCAGGCAGAAAAATGAAAAAGAGGGGAAAGCTGCTGTTAGAGACAGTGAATGTTAAGAAAGAAAACCTCTCCCATTCTCACCTTTGGAAATGTATTGGGGTACTCTGCAGAAAGGAAGAGGTTAAAAAAGCTTTTTGGGGGACTGACAAAAAAAATGGAAGGGAGCTTAATTACGTGAAAACAAAATGATAGTTGGGGTCTGTGGGCATGGTGTTGGCATCGTAATAATCTGCTCGTGGTGTTGATTCAAATGAGAGAAGCACATCAGTGATGCTTGACTGCAACACTATCCTGCTAAGTAGGCATCTCCACAGGGAAAATCCCTTGTCCCTGCTTTCTCCCAAAATGATTCATTTGCTTATCCCTACCGTTTAATTTCTGCTCCTCATTTCTCCAACAGTGACTGAGGGTCCTCTCAACAACTAGGAGATGTGTCGCTCAGTACCACAGAGCAGAAGCCTGCACATAGAGCTATCAACACACAAATGGATCATCTTTCATTATTTCTCCCCTTGGAAATTTCATGCTGAGCCCATGCATTTGCTGTGCTGGTGTTGCTATCAGTCACTGCTAATGCATAAGGGGAAAAAGCATAATTTTCTTCCCACTTGCTTTTTTCACTTTTTGTCTTTGGTTCAATGCTTAGCTTGTGTTTCTGCAGAGAGGTTGCCTGTTTTTTCTATATTCATATGGCATTTAATTAATTGCTATTAATTAGTGCATCAACTTCTTCACAAAAAGTTGCTAAAACTTTGCAACTTGTCTGCCCTGCTTGGGTCATTTGTTCATTTTCAGGTTGTCACTGAACTCCAGCAGCCACAGGACTGTATCTCCTGGCTTGTCTTTTAGGCATTGTGTCCCTGCTGACAACCATTCTCCTCCAGATGGCAGAATTCACACCCAAGTGCACAGCTTTTCCTACTGGTGATTTATTTTGGATATGTCATCGCAAATTTTCCTTCCTACAGTTTTGAAATGTTACACAGAGCTACCCAGAAGTTTTTCTGATTTCAGATCTGGCAGCAAGTGATGTAGAATTTCTGTGCTGATGCAAGTGACACAACCATTCATTTGTCATACTACGAGTTGGAGGAATTGTTTATAGCTCAGCAAAGTTTCTATCTTAGATAATACTTCCCATAACTTTTTACACCTGGATTTAATTGTTGTTTGTTTTTTTCCTTCCATTATTGTAATTTATTTTTTTTTTTGCAGTGACCTTTGCTTGTTCAGCTGGCAAAGAGCAATATTTCTGAGCAAAAAGCATATTTTCATAATCCCCCCCCCCCTTTTTTTTTTTCTTTTTTGATTCTATTTCTGGCACTCTCAAATGGTAGTAATTTTTTTACCACTTGCTAGAAGTTGTCAATAATGTTCAAGACATGAAAAATTCAAACAGCATAAAGTAACTTAGATTTTGGATGGCACGGGTTGTAGCTAACAGCTCCCAAATAACCACTGACAAACAATTTTACTACAACCTCTTTCTTAACAGCCCTTATTAACCTCTGCAATTTCATCTAAAAATTCTGGATTAGAGTGATTTACTAAAAAATTCCTCCAGTTTTATCAGAATAAAATAATTGCCTCTTATCTATTTTAGCCATTCATAGGAGCTTTTTTATCCAATAGGCTTAGCTCTGTAAGGATTGAACTGTGAACAGCAATGAGTTTCCAAGCTCCCATTGTAGCCTGGGTCTGGGAAATGAAAGTAATTACATATGATGGCTTAAAACAGAATAGAAAGCAGCTAAGTAAGATTTTTATGGAATAGTATCTCCATAGCAACACTTGGTCATTGGGTTTAATAGTGACTTACAACAGTTCTAGCAATTTAGACAGCAGTTTTCCAAGCAATGTTAGTAATTATTAGTCTTCCTACCCTCCTGCTCCTCACAAGGGCTCGTCTAAAACAAATCAAGTTACTGTTCTGATTTCTTCTCATTTTAAGATAAGACTTCTGAAATAAAACTGAAAAATACTATATAATTTTTCTGCAGAAGACAGAAGACTGCTCAGTTGTGGACTCTTCAAAACAGCAGGGCAGGAGCTATTCCTGCCTCCTGTACGGTATCTGCTCTGGGGATAGGCTGCAAAATCAACACCTGCTCTCTATGCCAGCACCAGTGCTGGATATAAGTTGGCATTCTCACTCAAGTTAGTGCATGCTCTCCAAAGCAATTGCTACTGACATTGATGCAATTACTCACATTCTTGAAGTAATTGTCTTAGCTGTCATCAATGCAGCATTGTGCAAAGCCAAAATGATACATTGCATCTTAAAATATCAATGACAACATAGTAACCTTCCATCCACTGCTCAAAGTGTCTCTGAGGGTTTATTTTTGACTAAGGTATAATATGATAGGATAGATTTTAATGTGTCACAGGCCACTTGAACATTTTCAGTTAAAATTAATTCTCAAATAACGATTTTCCTAATTTGCTGCTGATGCTAAAGCTTTTACATGTTCAAAATGCTGTGCAAGCTCTTATCCATTGCTGCTCTGCGATGGTTTGGGAGTTACCTGCCCCTCAACACTATGAAAATCACCCAGACTAGACTCAGCCAGCTGGAAGTTAAGGAATGAAGCTATATTTACAGTTCAGCACAATGTACAAACAGGCGTATACACAACATACATTAATATTTACAGAAATATACAGAAACATACAAGTTAAAGGTAATACAGAAACACAACTCCCCTCCCAGAAATCAGAGTCCCCAGGAGGGACTCCCAACCACCCTTCCACCTTCTTTCCACCGCTCCACCTTACCCCAGGGTTTGCCTTATGTGCAAGGTGAGTTTGGAGGATTGGCCAGAGGGCTTAGAAGCAGTGATTATTTGGGTTACTCAGCAGAGAGGCCAGCAGACAAACCAGCTACCAGAGAGAGACTCTCAATCTTACCTATATTTGTGTCCATGTTCTTATACATCTCAGCAAGCCTATAAGTGAAGTAGACGTCACCATTGTTTGCTTTCCACAGCCTATAATTGTTTTCATTAAAATATTTCAGTTAGCTTCAAACCAGCACATGCTCAAAGAGAAGCCATTACCCTTTTCAGATAAGTCACTACTAACTTTTTTTATACCCAGGAGGCTTGATGTAGACTTCTGAAGCTCAAGGAAGGTATTACTGTGCCACAGAGAAGTTGAAGCCACCTCAGAGATCTGGTTTCACGGTACAGCAAGAACGTCTTGGCCTGTCCTTAGTCCACATGCTCCATTCACTGCAACACAATCTTCTCCCTCCTCCAGTGCACCAACACTGGATCCACAGTGGGTAGACCAGTCCAGTGAATTAAGTTGGATTGCTAGAAAGTAATCCCTGCTAAAAAGTAGTGCCAAATCTGCTAGAAAGTATGTAATTGACATCTGGGGACTAAGCTGGATAACCTTCTCCCTCCTCCTGTGCACCAACACTGGATCCACAGTGGGTAGACCAGTCCAGTGAATTAAGTTGGATTGCTAGAAAGTAATCCCTGCTAAAAAGTAGTGCCAAATCTGCTAGAAAGTATGTAATTGACATCTGGGGACTGAGCTGGATAACCTTCTCCCTCCTCCTGTGCACCAGCACTGGATCCACAGTGGGTAGACCACTCCAATGAATTAAGCTGGACTGCACTGGATCTGCCAGAAAGCATATCATTGACAATATGTGGGGACTGAGCTGGACAACCTTCTCCCTCCTCCAGTGCACCAGCACTGGATCCACAGTGGTCCAGTGGGTTGAGCTAGGTGAAAACCAAGTCCTCAGAAGTCCACAGACGACTTCTGTGAAGGAGGTCTGCTCAACAAATGCTTTCCATTTAACTTCACCTTCTGTTGTCAAGCAGTATCTTTTAGAGGCAGCATCTCATTGTGCTTCCATGATTTTGAATTATTACAAATTATTATGAACAGAAAGCTTTGCTTGCTAAACTGCAGTATGGAAAACAGGTCAGTAGCATAAGCATATGAATCATCAATATGCTGAAGAAGGCCTTTCTCTGAAACTAAAAGAAGCAAACTGGGTGAACATCTACTTATTCAGCTTCATTTATTATTTCACAATATATGAAAGTACTGGGCCTGGTCTAAACATCTAATAGAGATAACACGTACTGAAAACTCCAAAGCTGGTTTTTTTTTTTAAACAAGCACTTTTCATTTAAAAAAAAAAAAAATCAACAAAACAAATCTTATCTGTTTCTTACACTCACTGAAGTTCTATTTTAGAAAACTGTACTTTAACTGAAAGTTTAACAAAGCTTTTCCCATGCCCAACTGTGTGAAAGAAAATGACAAGCATATAGGCAAACAGCAACATTCTCATTTGCATTTAGATAAACATTATAAACACAGCTGAAGTAGTAGTGGTTCTCAGAATTTTAAAATGGCTTCTAGTGGTAGCAGCAATGCTCCACTGGGCTTAAACAGTTATTTTCTACGCATCATTAGTTTTGCTATAGACATCCTGTACTTTCACACTCAGATCAAGGCCAGCCTTGCAAACGTCAGGCAGCAGGGTATGAATTTTCAGTGGCATCGTTGTTTCCAGAATACTGGATCAAACTATAAGCTGGTTTTAGCCTGCAAAGTTCTTTTCACTTTAGCAGAATTAAACTGATTGGAGCCTGCTAGCAATCTGTCCCATGGCATGCATTTTTTTTTTTTCTTCTGAAAAGAAAAATAAAACCAACCAGGTTTACAAGTCCCCAGATCAGGGAAGTAGCTCTAAAGCACAGAAGAGAATGATTTCACTACAAAATCATGAATGGTACCTTATGTCAAGGAGACAATAAAAATAGAATGCATTTAAACTGATGCTTTGACAGTGTTTTAGCTGTTATTACTTAACTAAAAATACCCAGATCTTTTTTAAGTAATTAAATAAGCATTGGCAGAAATTGGTCAGCTTATAGGCATAGCACAGAAATCTACGACCACAACTCAATGGTCTAGCAAGCTCAAGGTAACAGCTCAGCTCATGAGCATTCTTCTCTCTCAGCTGATGGAAACAGGCTAGAAGATTTTGACACAATGATACTTGTACATAAGATCTGACTTGAACATAAATTCAAATAACAGAGTTAAATACAGCATACATCATTCTTATCCAGAGTGAATGGATACAGTCTCTGATCTTCCTAGGCTTAGCTTTAGATCCTTTGGAACTCAAACTGCAGGGCAGAGATATCAGCACTCCCACTGGCAGCCTTTGAGTCTGACATCTTAGCAGCAGAGAGAGAGGTCTGTCCATCCAGCTGTCTTAGCTGATCCATGGCAAATCAGTCCTCACTCAAGAATATCATAATTTGCAAGCTGTCTGGCAACAGTACCACAACTGTGTTTGCTCACAGGAATTTCAATAATAAATACACAATAGAAATAATTTAAATGTAAATTTAAATTGACATTCAGGATCATTTTAAAGGTTGTCCAGCCCAGGCTGAGCTGTATGAACAGTTCTTCCTGCTCTATTACCATCCTGTAAGTTGTTTCAAATCCAAGAGTAAAATATGCTATATCACAGTACTGAAATTTAGAGAAGATAAGGTTTGTTCAAACTTAAAGGACACAAATTTTGGAACAAAAAAAAAAAAATCATGGATAAAAAATAAATGTAGAAGTAATCAGAAGCTTGGTATATGGAATAAATAAGGGAAATTGGGAAAGGTTTTCTTCAGGACAGCATTCTCAAATTCTATTTGAACTTCTCTGACATTTTTATGATCATATTCGACATGAGGGAGAGGATAAGCCTGTGTGAGTCCAAATTAAAAATTAGAGCAGAAGCTTGGGTTCAGTTTTAAAATTGTTTCTCCTTTTTGCAGCTGAGACAAGTCATAGAGACTGTGAAAAAGAACTTATGAGTGATCTTTGGTATCTGATTCTTTGCTGGTGATTTTCTTTGCCTGGAATCAAATAGGAAAGCCTCATTTGCTCCCATATTACACTGCAGCTCACGCACTTGGGTCTGACTTTCTCCTGGCCCATCTGTCAATCAGACACTGCTGTGCAAGGCTACAAGACACCTTTAGCCACTAAATACAAAGTCTCTTCTGCTTATTCCATATTCCTTTGCTGTCTCTGCCTGATTCTCTAATTTCCTGAATTCAGGTAGGTGTACGAAAGTAACCGCAGGCTAACCAGGATGCTGATCCCTTACATATAGGACAGTAAAGCATCTGCAGAAATGGTCCAGCATTAATTGCCAAAGACAGCTCTTGACCCCGTATGCATATGAAGTTTTTCAGATGCTCCTGCCTGCCTGGCTGTAGCACTGCTCAATGATCACCCAAAACCTAGCTGCCTTTAGGCACAGGTAGGTGAACCAGTTGATAACAGGCAAGCGAGGGTAGGCATCATTTTTATGTGATTGTCTGAATGATCTCCCCCTGTCCCAGCAAGAGCTGGAGGTGAGCATGCTGCTTGGTATGTATCTCAGCCTTTGTCCAGTCACTACCTGTGTCCCACCCCTGAAGGTAGAAGTATGTCTGTTTTAGACACATAGCAGAAGAAAGGGAGAGATGCAGAGGGTTAATCATACTCCCTTTACCTTCCCTAGGTGTCAATTATATACTTTCTAGCAGATCCAGTGTATTCCAGTTATTTTGTTTTCATCCTCTCCACAGCAAAGTTAAGTTTTGCCTTTATCACTGAAGAGACCTTGAGTCACACTGCAGGGAGTCTGAGGTCTGCTGCTCACTCATTACCATCACGTAAGATGGCCTCTCTATAACACACTGGCCAGCCTTCTCAAAGTTCAGCAAAGACAAAGCTTAATAGATCACAGAATCACAGGATATACGGTTGGAAGAGACTTCAAAGATGACCTTCAATCCAGCACTGAAGGGTCAACACTAAACCATGTCCCTAAGAGCCAGGTCTACACACTGCTTGAATATCCCTAGAGATAATGACTCCACCACTGCCCTGGTCAGATCATTCCAATGTTTGATAACCATTTAAGTGAAGCAGTATTTCCTAACATCCAGCCTAAACCTCCCCCCGGTGCAGCCTGCAACCATTTCCTCTAGACCTATCCCTTAGAATCATAGAATCAGTCAGGTTGGAAGAGACCTCCAAGATCATGCAGTCCAACCTATCACCCAGCCCTAGCCAATCAACTAGACCATGGCACTAAGTGCCCCATCCAGGCTTTTCTTGAACACCTCCAGACACAGATCACCTCCCTGTTCCTGCTGGCCGCCGTGTTTCTAATGCAAGCCAGGGTGCCATTTGTTTTCTTGGTGACCTGGGCACATCATCCTGTTAACTAAAAGGTAATGAGATTCAGTAGGTGTCCAGTATGCCCTGGAATGTTCTATCTTGCCTCTGCTGTTTCTACTTGTCAAATTGTTGCAGGCGTGAGAGATTCAGGGTCTTCATCCATTGAGCTTTGTCATCTACAATGACGGAATTCCAGCTGGTACATTGCTTTGTTGTCCATCCTACAGGGATGAGAATATAGTGCTGTTTCTTTCACAATTCATGGCCATCTGGGCCCAAAAGACCTGCTGTTCAGTATCTTATTTAAAGTACTCACTGCTCAATGTTGAGGTAATTCATACATGTTATTCTGGACTGTAGATTTCTTTCACAGGCTCATACATTCAGTTTTTGAGCACTGCAGCTCTGAGAGTCACAGCTCCTGAGATCTTTTTGAAGTTGCCCCAAGATGTTGAAGACCCACTGAAATGGTTGATAATGAAACATCTCATTGCTTAGATCCCTCATACCTACATTGCTTTACGCCCATTCCCACAATCACAAACTTTTCCATTGCCTATGACTTCCATGCAGGTCTTACAGAACCAGTAGAAGAGAAGCAGCAAATTGGTTACATATGTCAAGGGACTGTGGCTTTTGAAGTTAAAAAATAATCTTTTAGATTGTTTGATTACATATCATTGTCTGATGCAAGTCAGTTGCCAGAAAGTCCATATACATAATCCCCTATCACAGATGACATATAAAGTTCTGTCCAGTTCATATAATTTTCATACTAAATAATATACCCAAATTTGGAGAAAATCAAAGATTTTCACGTTTAATTAAGTGTATAAATTATTAGTTTAGATTATAATTTCTTTATTAAAGTAAGAATTGTACCAAAGACTGAAATACTTGTGATGGTTTGGGAATTACCTGCCCCCCTACTCTATGAAAATCACTCAGACTAGACCCAGACAGCTGGCAGTTAAGGAATGAAGCTTTATATTCACGGCTTAGCACGATATACAAGCAGATACTTACAGTATATCACAAAATACATACAGCTATATACAGAAATATACAAGTTAAAAGGTAACACAGAAACACAATACCCCTCTCAGAAATCAGAGTCCCCAGGAGGGGCTCCCAACCACTCTTTCACCTTCTTTCCATCCCTCTACCTTACTCCAGGGTCTGCCTTACATGCAAGGTGAGTTTTGGGGATCGGCAAGGAGGGGGTAGAAGCAGAATGATTAGTTAGGTTACACAGCAGAAACCCAGAAGACACAGCAGTTCCCAGAGAAAGAGAGACACTCTACCTTATCTATGTTTGTGTCCTTGTTTTTGCACATCTCAGCAAGCCTATGAGTGAAGTAGACATCACCATTGTTTGCTTTTCACAGCCTATAATCTATTTTTTTTTCATTAAAATATTCCGATTAGCTTCAAAACTGCACAATACTGAGCAGTCTGGACCTAGTAACTCTGTTGGACAAAGATGGAAGAGAAGCAAAGACTCAGTTTATATTTATTGGAGAGAATATTCTCTTGGGGAAATAATAGGAAAAATATTATTTACTTCATAAAACAATAAAATTATAAGCATTTTTATTTTTTATTAATGATTAAGCTAGTCACTGTTGTTCTCATAGTGCATAACATAAATAATTGATAAGCAATTACAACATAAACCAACTTTTGGAAATTATTAAGCTAACATAGAACTATTCATTTGTCACATTAAATGAATATTTATCAAAATACTACATTGCAGTACTGTGGCCTCTAGCTATCTACAACATTTTGATGCCTCTGAGAGATTATCCTATCCTGGTAAACTTCAAGATAGTTTAAGAATAAAAATTACATTTTTTGGCATGTCTGATGAGAAATTATCTCATCGAAAGCTCCATTTGCAATCAGACTGTTCACACATAACTTGGGAAAACAGCTCTCTTTTTTGACTAGCACAACAATGGCTTTCTGTTTTTTTAAGTCTCTTGGCAAGGTACCTGTTTTTTAAGGTCTTTTGGCTACTATCGACTCTCTCAATGAGGAGGCATAACTCTTGTATGTGATTTCACTATTCCCATCAAACTGATAACGTGAACATTGTTGTTTCAACTGATTTAATGCAAGACTGATTTTGATGTCATCTGCAATAGAAGCTACAGTTTTAAAACTCGATGAAATCCAGCAACTGCCTTACAGCTAACTGTAAGAGCTGGACACAGGTAGACTTCTCTGAAGACGAGGCAGAACCACAATGCACAACAGAGGACTCACAGTGCCTGTTTAGTTGACTCTTTGGCTCTACCTGGGTTGCTAGAGGTAAAGAAAGCAGCAGGCTGGCATCTAAATCCATTCAGTAATAGCCTATAGCTAAAAGCAAAACTGGCAGTATAGATAGGTGAATGCACTCAGTGGGTTATACTGATTTCTGTTTGAACATTAGGCTCTAAAATCTAGTGATACCTTTCCAACACAAAACAGACTCAGCTGGAATAACAATTTTTCAGTGGTTTTTCATCTCTGTAAAAGCTTGAAATCAAGGCCTTTAAGGCATTAAACAAAGCAAACCACTTGATGATAGATGTGTCACTCCATTTTGTAAGTGAGAATGCAAATGCATTGATGGTTTGCTGAAGGTCCCATGTAAAGGGGAAAACAATGCCAGTGCGATCCACACAGCACAAACCCAAACACTTTCTTGTCTCATTACAGTGTCAGGTCCTGTCTCACGATGATGCAGTGAAGAGATTTAATGAACCAAAGCAGTCAAATAACTCTACTATGACTCTCCTGTTCAAAAAAGAGTGGACATGAGCTCTGGAAAAACGTGGATGAGTGTACTTCTGCCTGAAAAGAGGGTTATAGAGTAACTGGAGGCACCTTCCCCACACCTGTAGCTTGCATATGGCAGTGTGAGATCTAAAGGTTATGTAGGAGGACAGAACAATCTGGTAAGTAAAATGCAGATTTTTCTGTCAGGAAAAATCAAAGGGACTTTAGACTGGAGAAGAGGAAAGTGTATCAGGAGGGAAAAAAAAATAAGGAGAAAAAGGGAATAACCTAAGTGAAAAAAAAATTAGTTAAAAATACAGAGACTCAGATTGCACATACTCAATCACACTTCTGAAAAATGGGAATCCATTGCACTGAGAGGCTTTGCAGACACTGAAAGAGGGACTCGGACTCAGTCCCCACACAGAGAAATTAAACTGAAAGGGGTAAAAACATGAATAGAAGGTGTTGGAAGAATGTTCTGTGATTATCCAGTACTTGTGAACTGGCTTTGGATGTAATGAGCATCACAAGAGACCTCGGTCTGCACAAGATAAAAATAGCCAGCCAAGAAATGGTAGGTTAAGCAGGAGAGCATGGCAAGCAGAGGCCATTTACACTAAGCACAACTGAATTATCTTTGAGTTCATACGTACACTCGCATTTAATGAAGTTATGATACTGTCTAGCCTTTGGCACACTGCCTGCTGTATAAACACTACTGGCAGAGATATTCTGTAATTCTATTACAGACTTATTAATTCAAATGGAGTTGCAGGCAGAAGACAGCTAGAGATTTCAACTGAAAGCCACCAATCACTTGGACAACAGCAGCATGCCAGTGTGGAAGAGTCTAACAGCAACGTCTCCACTCACAGGAGCCACCCAAAGCCCATGCCCATTTCTTCAGCATATTAGCAGTCAAACAACCAAGTCTGTCTTCTCTTGGCACAGTAACTCATGATCATTCCCCATGCAGAAGAAGAGCATTGTCTGAGTCTGAAGGAGTTGCTGTTGGATAATTAGGTTTGTCATTGGTGGGATTCAATTATTCTTGCATCATTTGTGTACGAGTAATGCAAAGAGGCTCCAGCTGGGACCAGGCCTCCATTTTACAAAGCACTAGAAGACAGTTTCTTTCTCCAAAGGAGCTTCCGGTTTCAGATGATACAATGTAGAATCATAGAATATCAGGGGCTGGAAGGGACCTTGAAAGATCATCTGGTCCAGGTCCCCTGCCAGAGCAGGATCACCTAGAGCAGATCAACACTGGAGTGCATCCAGACAGTTCTTGAATATCTCCAGAGAGGGAGACTCCACAACCCCCCTGGGCAGCTGGTTCCAGCGCTATGTCACCCTCACAGTGAAAAAATTCTTCCTCAGGTTTACATGGAACCTCCTATGCCTCAACTTCCACCCATTGTCCCTTGTCCTGTCTCTGGGCATCACCAAGAAGAGCCTGGCTCCATCCTCCTGGCACCTACCCCTTACATATTTATAAACATGAATGAAGTCACCTCTCAGTCTCCTCCTCTCCAAGCTAACGAGCCCCAGCTCCTTCAGTCTCTCCTCATAAGGAAGATGTTCATCTTCCTTAATCATTTTTGTGCCTCTGCACTGGACTTTCTCGAGTAGCTCCCTGCCCTTCTTGAGCTGAGTGGCCCAGAACTGTACACAATACTCCAGATGAGGCTTCACCAGGGCAGAGTAGAGAGGGACGAGAACCTCCCTCAACCTACCAACCACAGCCCTTCTAATACACCCCAGAATAGCATTGGGTTTCCTTGCCACAAGAGCACACTGTTGGCTCATGGCCATCCTTCTACCCACCAGGACTCCCAAGTGCTTCTCCCCTTCACTGCTCTCCAGCAGGTCAGTCCCCAATCAATATTGATCCCTGGGGTTGTTCTTTCCCAGGTGCATGACTCTACACTTGCCCCTGTTGAACTTCATTAAATTTCTCCCTGCCCAACTCTCCAGCCTGTCTAAGCCTCTCTGAATGGCAGTACAACTCTCTGGTGTGGCAGTCACTCCACCCAGTTTGGTGTCATCAGCAAACTTGATGACAGTGCACTCCATGCCCTCATCCAGGTCATTAATGAATACATTGAATAATACTGGTCCCAGTACCAACCCCTGAGGAACTCCACTAGTTACAGGCCTCCAGCTGGACTCTGTCTCATTGACTGCAACACTCCGACTTCTTTCCTTTAACCAGTTGCTAATCCACTTCACTACTCCATCTCTCAGACCACACCTCCTCAGTTTAGCTATGAGGATGCTGTGGGAGATGGTGTCAAATGCTTCACTGAAATCAGGGTAAAGCACATCCACTGCTCTTCCATCATCTATCCACCTGGTTACATCCTCATAGAAGGTTATCAGGTTGGTCAAACGTGACTTGCCCTTTGTAAAACCATGTTGACTGCTACCACTGACCTTCTTGTCCTTGAGATGGCTAAGCACAATGCTAAGGATAAGCCACTCCATTACCCTTCTGGGGATGGAGGTGAGGCTGATTGGTCTACAGTTACCTGTGTCCTCCTTCTTACCCTTTCTGAAGATTGGAGTGATGTTATTCAGATAGAGGGGAAAGAGGCATCAAGAAGTGATGTTATTATGATTGCACAGAAATACAGCCATCAGGCAGACATTAATTCTAAATGACACTTTCGTTATTAGTGAGTATCCACTTAAAACCTAACCCTATGACCTTTCTTGATTAAAATAGAAGCAAGGCCATTTCAGACCTATGTCATATATAAAATCACAAGAAAACATATGTTAGAGAGACAGAAATGTTGAAAGATGGAGGAATGGAGAAAAATATCTTACCATAAGGATTGGAAGACCCCTTCATTGTTATGTCACAGCTGTGGCATTGTCCTGTACTGTTTCCAACTGAAAGTGCATGTTTGATTTCCTTTAAGAAAAAAAAAAAAAAAAAAGAAATACTAGAGTCTTACTTTATAATCTATTAACCTTATAAAAAATATTTAAATCATAAAAATCACACCAGAAGCTGTTTTACATCAAATTAGGTTTTATCTGCCCTTGTACTTACCTTAAGAAGTGAAGCTGTTTCTTCCAAAGTCTTGTTTGATGCCAGTTCAAGTGTTAGACTGGTTTGTAGCTCTTGGTCTGCCTCAATTTTCTTAACCGTTTTCCCTGGTTTATCAGAGCTCTCAGACACCCTCGCAAAGCCCAGGACGGAAGCCTTGTGTACTGAATAGATGAACATCTGATTTAGTGTCCTGTGGTTGAAATTGGATTCCTTAGATACAGGGAATCCTCTCAAGCAGGTGTATAAAAGCTAACAGCTGTCCACCCTCAGCATCTCGTGATGGAAGAGCTCACAGGAGTTTAGATTTTTGTTAGAACTTATGCTGTTGATTGTTCTTTCACCAATAATGTTCATTTATGGCCACCAAGAGTTATGTTTGGTTAAGTCCTACAGAAGCTGTAGTGCTAAGGCAGCATTTCTGATATCGTGCCTTATACCAAGACCATGAAACCACATCAGCAAAGTAGAGCACCAGAGCTGTTTAACTGTGACATACCCACTAGATTTTCTAATTAACAGGATTTTTACTAATTGCCCATCCACAATGTCAGAAGTCTTTTTCATCTGTTTTCTGAAACAGTTGCATTGCAAATCTTCTTTTGAAGACCTCTCAGAAGCTGAAATATATTTCAAGTGTATACAGTGAAGATCTCACAGATTTTCTTCTGACATACTGGCTGTTGAACTAGGAAAGCCTTTGAGACTTAAAGCCTAAACTAAAATAAATTCAGAGCAGTCTTGTCTCTCGGTTTCTGTTGTCAATTTCCTCCACACCAACTACCAATCATCAAATGACAAAGCAAAAAAACAGGTATTTAACTATACTGTTCTTTTTTCATATTTTTAAGTCATGTATTCCTAACAAAAGTTTCCAACAGATTAAAAAAAAAGTCTTAATACCCTCCTCATATTTGTTCAAGGCACTGTTTTTAATTTCCCCACTGCAGTTCTTAATTCTCTCTTGCATCAGGCAAATGTATTTGTACCATTTGTGTCATTTGCTCTTGAAGCTCTTTCTTACAATTCCTGGTTACTGAGTTGATAAAGCTGGGGCTAGTTTCTATTTACTGCAAAGGTCATTATGGGTATATCATATATATATATATATATATACACAAATGTGTATATGTGTGTGTGTGTTTATACTCCACATCTATAGCAACTCTCTGATACATCCATCAGTGATGGCCAGGCCGTAGTCTGAGAATGAGTTAAAATACAATGCATGTCTGAAACATCTGCATTAACACATGTAAAATTTAATGCAACTGCAGTTTTATTTCCTTTTTAAAAGCCCATTTATACAAACTCAACAACTCAATCAATGCTGCACTCAAACTTCTGTCATGACAAAAAACAAACCCAAAATACCTCAAAAATCCAGTCTTATCACATTGTTCCAGAAGTCCTCAATTTGACTTCTGTAAATAAATCAGATGTATTTTAAAATTCCTGGCACACACAAGGTTTCTTCAGTGTTTCAGAAGCCCTTTATTTTCAGACAAATTATTGCCTTCATCTACTATTACTTTCTTACCTCTGTTATCTCCTGATCTCAGAAGATAAACTTATTTTCTGGTTACTGAAAGGCATTTACATGACCAATGCTTCGTAAACTTTATGGCCAGCATAACCAAGCCAACTGAAAATAGTATGCTTCCATTGCAATGAGCACTATGCTGCTCAATCTTTTGATCCTGAAAAGGTGACCCAGAGATAACAATGATTTCTGCAAGTAGGAGCTTCCTGACTGCCCCAGTTTAAATGCAAATAAATACTGTAGTATACTTTAGGGAAAACATTCTAAATTAGTAAGGTCAAGCACCTAAAGATCCTGACAAGCAATTAGGCAGAAACAATGATATCAGAAAGATCAGCCTTTTTGTAATATGTTCTTTTCATTCACATGAGAATTTTAATTATGGTATAAGCAAGTACACAACTGAAAAACATTTACCCACACAACTTTACCACACAAAATTAACCTCATACATTTCCCTAATGTTGTACAGATATCTAATTAGTTGTAGATCATGTTAACTGCCACAAGATTAACAAAATGTTTTTATGTAGATAGTAAATATTGCTTCCTCAGAGTGTTACTCTGTTAAGTAGGCAATACTTGAGCTTAAAATATGCAGGAAAACTTCATTTCACTTACAAAGATCCCAGTGACCTCGTTGAGTAAGTAGCTCATTGTACCTTTCTGCAGTGGTTTAAGGCTCATTGGGATATTCTAATAAGAGAAATTAGATCATGTGGCTGTAAAAAGAAAATAATGATAAAGTCTTTATCACTCATTGGTTTGCTAAAAGGTATAAAGAGCTAAAGTATAAACAATTCTCCCTTCTTTGCTCTTGGGTGCTTGTTTGCTTTGTTTATCCTTAGCTCTGCTCTAATCTCTTCCACTGACCTTGGCTGACCAGGTAACACGTAAGCTTCGCTGGTTGTTTTCTATCCAGGAGAGAGAGGGTGGTGATGGGCCCCTTATGGGTTTCTTTTCTTTGTCTGAGGGGGAAGTCTGGATTTCTGTATTATTTATAATTTGTATGTAATTGTAAATACATGTAAATATATAGTGTATATATGCTTGTAAATTTAGCTTTGCTGTAAACACAGCTTTATCTTACTTCCAAGACATCTGAGCTGGTCTGGTAAATTTCAATTGCCAAGCAGGAGTTTCCAACTCACTACAGAAAAACCTTCCTGGAGGATGAGGAGCACATTCTACAAACAGTTGAGACATGGGTTGAAAATACACTGATAAATCAGAGAAAACTTTGCTGCTAAAACTGAGAAAATGCAGGACACTGACTTCAAAGCAAAATATTTCCTAGCCACTATTCTCGGATTTGAACCTGTGTGCGCTTTCAAAAGCAAACTCAAAGTAATTTTAATATGCAGTCATTTAAATATTTCAAACACCACTCTGCAACGAATAATAATAGTTTGTGCATATAGATATATGCTTCAGTGCATGAATAGGCAGACAGATCTCCTTTACTGAAAGATGACTTGAAGAGCATATTACAGGCTGACAGAGGCAGGGTTACTACTTGTAAGGTTTTTAGTAAGTAAAGTTCTTAGTCAAGAAATAAAAGCCTGAAATTAGCACTTGAGTAAGACCTTTGCAGAAAATTAAAAGTTTGGGGGTTTGTACCTTGTTGCCACGACTGCTTGTGTGCTTTGCAACAGCTGGACAAAACCTTAATCATTAGAAGCTCCCACCTAGTTCAGTTTTAATAACTAGGCCTCCTTAGTTGTATGTGGAGCAAGTTAGATGTGACATCTAGATCCACTATGTCCCAAACTACTCTGTCTCTCACTGGGCTGCTACTAAAAGCATAAAAATACATTAAATTATTCAGCTGTTAGTAGTGATGCAACCTATTTCCTAACAAATTATACTGATTTATTGCAGATATGTTTTTATGTGTAGTATGAAGATTCTATCTTTGTAAGGCAGTTACTGGGCAGCTTCCTTAACCCTTTGCTATATGACAGCACTTCTTCATTAGTGTGTGAAGTAGATGTAAAGGCGTCTAGGTACCTCTAGATGCTGGAAGATGAAAGACACATGTCACTGAAATACCATCTTCTGTTTACATAGAATGGTAAGGCCGGAAGGGACCTCAAAGATGATCTAGTTCCAACCCCCTGCCACAGGCAGGGACACCTCCCACTAGTACAGCTTACTCAAGGCCTCGTCCAACCTGGCCTTGAACCCCTCCAGGAAGAGAGCAGCCACAACCTCCCTGGGCAACCTGTGCCAGTGCCTCACCACCCTCACTGTAAAGAACTCACTTCTAAATCCAAAACAGTTTTTCAAGGGCTTTAAAGAAGACCCTTGTGAAGCGTTAAGTATGTTTTCTGTGGAATGAGCTCCTACAACAAGCTAAAGAAACTTTGTACTACTCTACAACACAGTTAAAAAAACCCCAAAACCCCAAAACAAACAACAAAACCAAACCACCACCAAAACAAGCCAATCCAAACATTTCTTTACATGTAACACCATGCAAGTGCATAGCCTCAAGTTTAGCAACACTTCCAAGTGTTACACCTCACGCTACTATAATTTGGACCATTCAATGACACATAATACACCAACATTATGTCATAATTATGTCAAGAATCTAATCTGCACATTATTAAACTTGCAGCAAGAAACCTGGGATTGTCTTTGTGCTGAAAGAAATAACTGAACACACCTTGCCTCAGAAGAATGCCAGAGTACATAGCTGGTCCAGACCTGTGTGTCATGATTCATCCAAAGGATATCTCCAAGAGTATACAGCTCTTTGTTCCCACAAATTGCTTCCAAAACAGTATCAGTGTTAGGCAAATGTTTCCATAACCCCATCCATGTCTTGATCCAAAAAGTGATGAGATTAAAACCCAAATCCATAAATAGACAACACAAAATCAGAACACAAGCCCAAAATAAATAACTTTACTTCAATAAAGAAATTAAACTCAGAAATTGGAATCATACATTGTATCTCATCACAAAAGCACGTACAGCAGTATGTACAGCACAAGAAATGTAATGTATTACAAAAAGTGAGGTTTTGAAGAAAAAACAACCAAAAAACCCCAACCAAACTCCACGTTTTAGATGCTGGTTCTCTTGAGAAAAAAAAAAATTTAAAAAATCAGACTTTTATACATTTACTATACATTATTGAGCAATCCAAAGTATTAATATTCTGGGGAAAAAATGAACAACTTAGCATGTGCAGCCACCTGCAGAAGCAGGCAGCAGGAAAGGAAGTAAGTCTGAAGCACACTGTTTTAGACTTGGTTGTATTACAGAATCACAGAATGGTCTGGGTTGGAAGGTCATCTAGTCCAACGCCCTTTGCAGTAAGCAGGGGCATCTTCAACTGAGCCAGGTGGCCCAGAGCCCTGTTGAGCCTCACTCTGAACATCTCCAGGCATGGGGCTTCAACCACCTCCCTAGGCAACCTGCTCCAGTGTTCTACTCTCATAGTAAAGAACCTGTTCCTAACATCCAATCTAAATCTTCTCTGGTTTGAAGCCATTGTTCTTTGTCCTATCACTACAGACCTTTGTAAACAGTCCCTCTCCATCCTTCTTGTAGGGCCCCTTCAGGAACCAGAAGGCTGCTATTAGGTCTTCCCAGAGCCTTCTCTTCTCCAGGCTGAAGAACTCCAGCTCCCTCAGCCTGTCTTTGTAACAGAGGTGCTTCAACTCCCTGATCATTTTCATGGCCCTCCCCTGGACATGCTCCACCAGGTCCAAGCTCTTCCTGTATTGAGGGTTCCAAACCTGGATAGAGCACTCCAGGTAAGGTCTCACCAAAGCAGAGTAAATTGGCAGAACCAACTCTCTGGATCTGCTGGCAACACATCTTTTGAGGCAGCCCAGGATGCGACTGACCTTCTTGGCTGTAATCACACACTGTCTGCTCATGTCCAACCACCTGAAGTCCTCTTCCAGAGAGCTGCTTTCTATCACCTCATCCCCTAGTCTGTACTGCTTTGTAAAATGCAGCACTGTCATCTTGTAAAGTTCCAACAAAGAGATAGCTATTCAGTAAGTGCAAACAATTCTTTTCCTTCCTGTTTCAATTTTCATTAAAGAGCATGGCTTCACAGTAATGTTTAAAGTAAAGATGATTGTTGAAAGGCAGCTGTTGCCTGAGTGCTTCCAAGAACATGCAAGTTACAACCATACTTCCACTGCTTCTGCTGCTACATCTGTATTTCTTGTCTAAGGGAATTATATTTGATTAACATCATTGTAAATACACAATGTGGTACAGGTTCACAGATTTGTGACAGGCTAAGAGTGAATTTCTACGATCCACTTTTCAAAGTCACAGATTTTCATTGAGTGGCGCCAATCTCTTTTCACGCAGCTGCAAACTGTCTTGAGATCAAGTTCAGCCCCCAATGTTAAGTTCCTAATCCAATTTTTAACAGAGACAGACAAAACTTCAAATATGATAATATGTCCAATTTAAGGCATTTATTCACTGAAGATCAAAATATCTTTAATATAATTTTTTTTAAATCAGACCGTTAATAGCTACTCCTCAGAAACAATGGGCTGATCATAATTCTGCACTTCAAGTAAGAGGGAGACTGGTTAATGCTGTTCCATAGCAAAAAAGCCTAGTCACAGTCCCTGCTGGGAAAAGCTCCTGTGGAGTTGAGCTGTTTTTCCAGGTCCTTACCCTTTAGCAGGCAAGTTAATGGCATGGTCATGTCTGGGGCAGCATACAGAAAACAGAGATAAAAGGAACAGAGCTCCAGAGAAAGTTTGAGCTTGAAGGACAGAGGGCTTCTAGTCCTGACTGAGAAACTTCTTGCAGATAGTGATGGGACAGAAGCCAAAGTCAGCTCATCTGCACTGTACTGGGCCAACAACTCAAGCTAGTGGAGGAAGTCAGTGCTGTGCTGGACTAGCATTTCTAAAAATGGCAGAGGCATTAAGACTGTGTTCTGTGGAAATATAAGGGAGACAGTGTTACAGCCAGGGGTGGATACAAGGCTTGATTTTTTTTACATAAGGGAAAGTAGAAGGTGAAATTTCAAAAAAAAATAAGGTGAAATTTCAAAAAAGCAAAATAACACAAAACTTCAAAAGTATTCAGACTGGCACCATTTATTTCAGCACATGCCTCTGCTGTTATGTAGATGCCGACGACTTTGTAGTTCATTTCAATGTCCCAGCAAAGAAGCTGGCAATTTAAACTAGATACAGCTGCAGTTCATGGGGCTCTCAGTGACTGGTGAAGATTGGTGTGAACCGAACCATTTAGCAGCCAGTCAGCCATTCAGCTTAATACTCTCCAGGCCTGAATACTCTCAATAGGCCTCCTTATTCTGCAGACTTCCTATGCCTGTGGCAGAACGAGTCCTTTCTTTCAGCTAAGTGCCTTCATGGGTTTGCCCAGCTGGTATTATAGCCAACTTCCTGAAGAACTGAATTTGTTAAAAATACCCTCAGCAAGTGATACCACTACACGTGCCCTGAATAGCCCTTTCTGGCCTCCATGGAGTGCAATTTATCTCAAGTTGCATTTCACTGAAAAAGAACAACCAACAAACACCCAAACCCACAGTAAGTCTGGAATAATTTGTACATAAATTACTCTATATTTCTCTGAACTATGAAGTTTGAATTTACTGAACATGTAATTTAACCTCTGTGGAATCTGGCAAGAAGGGTCACTGCTTTACTAATTTCCAGTTTTGGAAGAAAAAAACAAATTACTAAATTCTACAATTAGTATGCAAGATGAGAGAGGCACTGAAATAAAAACAGAAATAAAGAAGTTCAGTAGCACCTTTGAACTCAGCATTATCTACAGCAAAATTCCAAAAGCTTGTATAATATTGTAAACCCCATAGCCTTCTCTTTTTATCTTTGCAGTAAATCATGGCTTCAATGGTTACACTACACACAGATTCTCCATTAATAAGACTATAGGGCGCAGCCAAGTTAAACACAAATGCAAATTCACTGAAGATCTGTTTACATGTAGGACACAAATTAATACTTTTTTAGGTGTGAAAATTATCTTGTTAAGCATGATTCACTCTGTCCACTAGGTGTCCTTACATACAGACAGAACATAATGTATCTATGACTTCTTGAAAAAAAAGCAAAAAATGATGGTATGACATAGGATTTGTTTTGGAAAGGAATATGAAACATTCTAAAGGGCACTCAAGATCTAAAGTGAATTAAAATTTCTGGAGACCTGCAAGAAAATAATATAGAATCTGTCTTCAGATATTATGTATTTGAAAAAAAAGTAAATAGGGTCTCTTTTTCTTTGGTTTGTTTCCCCTTCCTGACCCCAACATGACTTGGTGTCTAGGAGAGTACAGATGTAAATGCAAGCCTAGGAAATCTGAACTGCTGCTTGGCTCCTGTCTTTTTGTGTTTTTCCCCTCAGCACAGAATTGCTAGAAATCAAATGATAAGTCACACAGAGGAAGCTTTAACTAACACAAATAGTAAGTAAAAAGGCAGTGCTACAGGTCTGAGGCAGAGCAGCTGAAAGCTGCCCGTAAGAAAAGGGGTGCTGACAGCCATATGAGTGAGTTGACAGTGTACGCAGGTGGCCAAGAAGGCCAACAGCACCCTGACATGTGGCCAGCAGTAGTAGGGAAGTGATCATGCTCTTGTACTTGGCTCTGATGAGGCTGTACTCTCAAATACTATGTTGTTTTTGGCCCCTCACTACAAGGAGGACACTGAGGTGCTGGAGCATGTCCAGACAAGGGCAATAAAGCTGATGAAGGATCTAGAGAACGAGTTTATGAGAGAACTGGGAATGTTCAGTCTGGAAAAGACAGAGCTCACAGGAGACTTCATTGCTTTCTAAAGCTACCTGAAAGGAGGTAGTATCAAGGTGTGTGTTGGTTTTTTCTCCCTAATACCAGACAGAACAGGAAAAAAATGGTGTCCAATTGCTCCAGGTGAACTTTAGATTGACTATTAGGAAAAATTTCTTTAGAGAAAGAGTGGTCAGGCATCAGAATACGTTGCCAAGAAGGTAGTGGAGTCACTGTCCTTAGAGGTGTTGAAAAGAATGCACAGACATAGCACTTCAGGACATGGTTAAATGGCCATGGTGGTGTTATGCTGACAGTTGGACTCAGTGATCTTAGAGGTCTTTTCCACCAAAAATAATTCTGTGATTTTATGATATGGAATAGTTGTAAGTTAATTCCCTGCCTCAACTAGTTTTACATGGTTATAGTTCCAAGACTACTAAGATTCAGACTTCTTCAGCCTGCTATTACACAAAGTATTGTACAAACACTTGCATCATATAGTAAGAGCAAAAGGATTTGTACCAATTATTCTGGCTTCATTCATCCATCTGAAAACAGAAATAATATTTTTGTAAGGAAAAAGGCAGTTTCATAATTTAAGTTTCAGCACAAATGGAGTAGGGAAACAGATTTTTTATATTAAATGCTTGTTGACTAATGAACAGTGTTACTGTAGCAGTGCTCCCTGTTGCTACTGCAGGCAATTATTAAAGTGTAAGAACGACAGGCATAGAGGAGCAAAAAAGCATGAGTCCAGCTTAGACTTTTCACTGACAATTCCTTCAGAGAGGAAACATGCACCGTCCTCAAGACACTGATAAAAAAAGTTAATTTAAAAAAGGTGACAAACAGATTATTAAATAAGGAAAACCTTGTTCAATTTACACATGCACTTATTCCCATACTCTGAATTACACAGAGTGACAGCATAAAGACTTTGACAATTTTCTTATAAGCATTTTGATCTCAAATGTGAATTCTGTTGCACTGGACACTCCTGCTTAGAACAAAAACTATCCCAGTATGTAGAATCCTCAGGTGCAATCGGAATACCAGATGCAACCAAGTCTTCAAAAGTCAATACTGTGAACTGTGGTTGGTTAGGCTCCATGGAAGATACCTAAGGAAAACACATTAGTATTACATGATTACATGAATCAATAAATCAGTTTTCTTCCTGTAGTACAGCCTGTCCACTTTGAGCTAGATATTGCTTACTGAAGAACAATGTAAATATTCCAGTTGAGACCAATGTCGCTGTCCCTGACTATACAATAACCAACAGCAGCATGTAACAGGCTATATAGAAAAATAGAAACAAACAAGCAAGAAAAAACCCACCCCACCAAAAAAAAAATAAAAAAAAAAATCGTAACACCAACAAAAAACCAAAACCAAACCAAAACCAAACCAAAAAACCACCAACAGAATCAAAACAAGCTTATCTTTGAAACAGTTAAGCAAGCTGGAAGAATGAGTGATAGAGAATGCTGCAAACACCACAGAATGAGTGTTTAATTACAGGAAAAAAAAAAAGTTAAAAGAAGGATAAAAATCCATCTCCAAACCGCAATTCATTCTTCAGTAGACATGATTATTTGAAATGACAGTGTGAGGATCTATTCCACTAGAAGTGTGCCTATTCATACTCTTTTTAATACCAGTAATCACTGAAGTTATGCTTCTCTCGAGCTCATGGTATTTAAGGACCAAAAAAGTGACCACAATCAACCTACAATTCTCTGTGTTAAATCCAGATTAAGTGCTGCCTGGGATATCAGAAATTAGAGTGTCCTGGTGCCTGCATTAGTTTCACTACTTCAAATCACACTTCTAAGTACAGATTTGGGTTTTTCAGCATGCTGTTGTGCAACCCACTGTATGCTATCTGCAAGTGTAATACTTTCCAGAGAGCAGGATAAAAATGAATGAATTGAACAGGAGTATTTCTGATTCCTTCTAAACACAGCACTTACACAATCCACACATTCTTTATGTTTAGTATTTGACAGAATTCATCATGGCTGCTCTGGGTTACTCTGCATCAAAGTGACACTTTTTTGATGTAGATTAAGGTATTGTTAATTTATTGGTAGCAAATACTGATGTCTAGTAACCACAGAATGTCTGAGATCAGAAGGGAGTCCTGGAGGTCATCTAGTCTCACCTATCTGCTCTAGCAAGGCTACCCAGGACTAGCTGCCCAGGATCAGGTTACCTTGACTTGTCCTCTCTTTAATTCTAACTCAAACTCTCAGCTGGTTCCTCATCTATCCCACAGCAAACTCCATGTAATCCAGCTGCTGTTTCATATAAATGGCAACTCCCTTTTTGTATCTTCCGAGGATATCTTCCCTTAAGAGCCTGTACACTCCGCATCCAACACTCCAGCTATGTAAGCCAATCCATTGTGTCTCCAAGATCCCAACAAGATTGTAGCCTTGTAACTGGACACAGATCTCCAACTTCTTGTGTTTATTGCTCATACGGCATGCAGGTAGTGTAACAGGCACTTCAGAAAGGTGTCCCAGCATGTTTGAGATCCTTGAGACTGTTCAGTGGATTTATTCATAATGATGCCTTGTAGGCATTTGCTTACTTAAAATGCAAGTACTGGAGGTGACACTACCTAATGTTCATTTAATTGATTTTGTTATCCATTCCTGCAACCTTAATGAAGGCAGATCAGTAAACAGGTAAAAGAGCAAAATGCCTATTCGCTGCTTCAGTGTTTGAGTAACAAGCTACTGTTTGGAATAAATTGAGAGACAACAAAAGTTTGTAAAAGCACAGCAAATATGTCCAGTGCAGACTGAAAGCAACAGTTAACTGAACTGCCTGTTACTTTATATTCTCAACCAAGTGACAGCGTGTTGAGACATTCCTGTTCCTCTGGCCTTTTGCAGTGGAGGTAAAGCTCCAGGAACTGTGCCTGGAGCCACACAAGTGACATCACAGGTGCATGCCAGACGTGAACTAAACCTGGGAGCTGCGAGGATTGTTAACAGCCCTAGACTGAACTTCAGCACGTGATCACCTGCAGACAAGCGTGCTCTGACTGAATTCATCACAAGTTCTGAGAAAGGTAGCAAGTGACAGATGAAGATTTGATTTTACAGACTATGTAGGAATGTAAAGAATTATAAAGTCAGCCATCTTCTGTTGAGACCTGCCTCAGATCACTGCCTAGATCTAGTTAAGAGTGCAGATAATGTTCCGTTCCTTCAAGCCTACAGCTACCACTATCAGGCATTTTAAGATTCATGACACTAGCAAATTTACATTAGAGTACATTAAAGCAATAACTGTTCTTTCCTGTGAATTATAGGTACTTGCTATCAGGTTGTAAAAACAGCTCACTTAAAGTACATTTTCTGCAATTTTCTTTTCCTCTCAATATTTCTAGCAATATATAGAATCCTTTCTTACAGTCCTGTTTGAAAGAGGCAGCCTCTTTCATTTCCTCCACACTACAGTCAAAAACAGTCCTAAAAAAGCACAATACAACAGTACAGGAATTTTCACTTCATTTCCATACTATGGACTCACAGACTGTTCACTTGTCCTACTTAAAATGACCTTTCTTTAAGTGAACTGAGCTAATGAAATTTAGGTCATCACAAATTTAGTCAGTGGACAAGTATTGGTCTGAGACTTTTGATTCAAAGGCTTTCATCTTAGCTCTTGAATACCATGCCTATTCTTTTTATGACAATTTTAAGGTGAGTGACAATGATAAGAGGTCAATGCTTAAAAAGCCCTGTAGTTTTCTAGAATAACTGGGTAATTGTCTTTACAAATAATGGCAGCCTTCTTTTACCTCGGACTGACATTTATCAATGTTACTGTAGGAAGAATGATATGCAGCCTCACTGGGAACTTAACTATGTCCTGTCAAACAGAGCACACATATTTTCTTATGAGTATCTGAGCACTTATTTACCACAGTAAATCCTCAAGAATACCTATTTTTCCAATTTAATACTAGTTAAAATGTCTGCTTTTTCCTTTGTGTAATCCATTCACTCAGACTTCATGATCATGACAGATGTGTACCTGACCACTTTCATCATTTTACTCATTCATATATTAATTATTTCTTTTTCTAGTTCCTAGCAGAATCTTTGTATTAAATAACTGAAAACAACTAATACATCATCTTCTGTAGCAACTAAACCACAACAGAGAAACCTGGCAGTCTCCTGCAGTTTGCTACACTTTCTTTTCCTGATTAATACTATTTTGGCTACAATTTGCCAGTCTGCTTCAGATTTGATATAAAAGTCAATTTGCTATTTGTAAATGCTATTTATTTTCATGAACCAGGTCTTTGTTAAATTACACAGGAAAACCCCAAAAGCTTTTAAATAGCTTTGTTGCTTCTCTCAATACAGGTGACACATGGAATGAAGGCTAGAATTTCTCTTCTTCCCATCTGTTGACTGTTGTTGCTTGTCTCAAGGACCATCTTGTCAGAATGGTGTTTGGATCTGGAACACATGCACTGACAGTTCCCCATTAAAACTAACTTGGTGAGGTGTCACACCATATCTCAGCAGTCCAGCCTGGTTCATTGTTTCCACTTTCTTTTGTGAAAACCATCTTTCCCACAGGTCTACTAGCCAGATGTGACAATAATCACTTAATCTTCTCTCAAATGAACACAATGAATGCTGTTAACACATTCCAGATTTGAGAAGATCTGTTGCCGTCCTCTAAATTATTTGTCCTTTCCAAACATTTCCTGAAGCAGGTACAACACAACTACAGGTAGCACTTGAGTAGTTGGTTAATGTTTATGATAAGCTTCCTCCTTGGCCCTACATCTGAGATAACACACTTGTAGCTACAGTATCAGACTAAGTTTATGTTGAAGTGATTAGTATCAAGATGTGGAAATGTTTAATAATTTCTTACATAAGAATGCTTCTGTCCAAATCCCTCCTGTTTCCCAAGAGCCACTGCAACATGATGATGGTCATCTAACCGGGTTTCCTAGTGAAGATGAGAAATGGCAATGTAAATTCCAGCAACAATGACATAAACGTTTAGAATATGGTTCAGAAAAACAGCAGAACATAATTTACAATAATTTAAAATAATGACATTCAGGAAGCAATAGCACTTTTTAGCAGTTTCTCTGGAGAGTTCAAGAACACATTAAAAAATTAGCAGGGATGAACTAATTACTATAGGCTACCATCATCTCATTCATTTGTAGGTATTTATATGCAAGTTTGTGACCTTAACATTCCTTTACCCATCCCTTTTGAGTCACAACCCATGTAACTCAACTTGTCTGTCTGTTCTCCAGTGGGATGAACTGTGAAGTTGAGAGGTATTCTGAAATACAACGATGTAAGCATAAACCTATACTAATGACTCTCTCTTGGCTCCAGACAGAATGTAAGATCACAATTTTTTATAATTTAAAGGGATACACTTATGTTTTTAATATAAATCTCTGTAGCAGATCTGACATGGGAAGAAATCTTATTTACTGATTTGCAAAATAATTGCTTCATGCAAATAAAAAAAATAAATCAGCTCTCCTCAAGAACTTTTTACATATATAACTACATATTTAGTTATGTATAATACCTTTTAATGGCTGGCATCCCTTCCCTACAGCATGGCAACTGCATCACACAGCTTGATATGGTCAAGCTCCAAGTGAAGATGTCAAGCATAAAACGACTGCAAGTTTGACAAAACCTAAACCATTTGTTCACATCACTCACATTTCTATAGCTTCCTCAAAAATAGAGAGACTATGAAAGTCAAATGTTTGGATTAAGTGTTGCTAAACAATTTATACAGATCTAGGGTAGCAATATTTTGTCTAAACAGAAAAATTGCTACATTCAGTTTTTCACCACTCCATTTTCTCCCTTCGATTATTTTTCACATGTCCAAGAGTATAATAGAGGTCACAGCACATTGACAGCGTACTACATCTGTAGTCTGACCTCTTAAATCATGGTTTTAAGCTAAGCACAGAGAAATTTCTTACTGTTAACTTAAGTATTCGTTTCTACAACAAGAATCATATTAAAGTCTTTCACATATTGTTAATAAAACAGTTTTTGTCAGCTAAAACCTGCATTTAACAGGCAGTGACTCTTAAATAGGAACCATTTCTCTGCAGAGACCCAGCCCAGTGGATAATGAATTCAGGATGTTCCAACTCATTTACTTCATGTATCCTCTGTAATCACAAAAGTGTTTTCAGCATCTTACAATAAAATATAACAAACACTGCCCTTCATCTTATCTTTGCCATTTCAGAGAAATGTAAGTCAAAACAAACACAGAAGGGAAAAAGATCTCTCCTGGTCCCTACTAGCAGCCAGCAAAAACCTTTAGATACAGAGTTACTGAAACATATCCAAATCATGAAAAACAGGGGAAGAGCTTGCTTCTCTATTCATGTGGGAATACTGCCATACCAGTTTATAAAATAAATCCAGTTTCTTAAGCAGAAATAGAAGATTGAACAAAAAGAGAAAGAAAACAACTGTCTAAAAATTCCTCTGAGACAAATGAATAATTCCTTTATCTTCCTTTTGCTAAGATTCCTCTCTATAAAGCAGAAAACATATAATGGATCAAAGTTTGTTTTCCTCTGCACAAAACTAAAGCGTTACTAGAGCTGTTCAAGCTACAGGCACGCTGTGACTTACAGTTACCTCATTTCAAAGGCTCAGCAGAAGGATGTGTCTGGGATTCGAGTCATACTGGAGTCACTCAAAACCAGACAGTTTTGAGGAAGGTCTTATCTTCCCAGTCAGCAGAACTGATTGCTGTGTGAATCCAGCTTGATTACCTAGTTTTAGAAGTTTTCATTCCTATTACTTCTGACAATATGATAGGATTCACTTCTTTTAATGAGACTCCGCATCAACACCAATTAATAAACGTTTCAAATTAATCCAGGTAACTGCAATCTAAAATTTGTATTCTGAAAGTAGTGTGTTTGCATACAGAGAAACCAAGCAATCAATTTTTTTCAAAAAGAAGGAAACAATGCTCTGTTTGCACTTATTTGCAAAGTCATTATTCTGCAAATCAGTAAATAAGATCCTTCCCCATGTCAGATCTGCTACAGAGATTTATATTAAAAACTTAAGTGTATCTCTTTAAATTACAAAAATTGCCATAATTTTAACAGAACATTTACTTTTAATAAAATTAACTAGTACTTAATTCTGTACTTCTATTTCCTTCAAAGGAAGTAAATGGAGCATATAGCATTACTTGTAATAAACATCATCATCATAATAATGACTAAATTAATACTCTGACACAAATAATCACTCTTCACAGGGTTAGTAAGCAAAATATTATTACTGAAGAAATTCACCTTCTCAAAGTGTGCACCATTCCCTATGTGAAGAATGCATATTTAATACACATACCGGATACATATCTTAATTGAAATTTGGTTTTTAAATGAAGATTTTCTCTATTTTCTTCCCCTGTTTCTTCCAAAACAGCTGGAGGAAGTCTGAGCAGCAATTTCTAGAGTACTGTATGAAACCAAGTGCCTAAAGCTACACCAATCCATCAAGATCAAACAGCAAGAGGCTGTTCTTGAGTTACTGTCTTCAATCCAAGCTCAAAAAGATGAGGAGCGAAAGAGGGGAAAGATACTTTGAACAAAACTAAACCCTTCATGAAGGGACAGTAGTAAATAGTCAACTACATGAGGTAGTGAGTGCACTTACCATTTACAACGCAATAACAGAAAAGGAACATTTTTAATATTAATGGAAAATCCTATCTCCAATGTGAACAGGCTTCCTTCTGTTATGAACAGTTACAAGGTATCTGAACAGTGTCAGCTTTGATTTGCTCTGATTCCTGAGTAATTCTCTTGACTTTACCATGACTAATGTAAGATCGTTGATCTTTTTGTCTAGTCTTTATGCCTTTTTTGTTTTCACATTATGAAGTGCTTTCTAGAGGAAATTTCAGAATACCATCTGCAGTTTAAATGAGTGAAAGCCCATTCATTTCTCCCTTCTGTTTTCAGTAAATTAGATTCTCTACAAAACTGAAATAAGACAATCCAAACGATGTGATAACTGGATTTTGAACAGCCTTGCTCTCTTCTATCATGAAGACACAGGCAGATCTGAAAAGTAAAAGTTAGATGATTTATTTTTTTGAGGTTCACTCAAGCAAACTCAGGACATCAGGGAACACAAGGAAAATACTATACCAGTAATATGCAGTCCTACAGATGATTCTTAATAACCTGTCTTGATGACTAGTCCAGATTTCTCAAAATCAGTATTTTCAGTTAACGAGTCATTTCAAGAACTTGTCTCAAGGGTACATAATGAAAAAAACAAAGAAAAAAAGCCTTTCCCAAGTAAGAAAATTGGCACAAAATTAGAAAAAGAAAAAAAATGGGAGAAGAAAAAACCAACAACTTATGTTAATTTTAGGCTGGGGAATGGTATCTCAAAAACTAATTATTTTTTTTTCAATTTCATTTTAATAAATGTTGATATTGAAATGACATAATAACCCAATAGAGCTTACATTCAAGTGAAACTTTATAATAAATCTTTCCTTAGAAATACTACAATCTGCCTCAATATAAGGCTGTGCTCTTGGGAAGCAGGAGGGCAAGCATGGAAAAGGAGATATTCCTCAGACAAAAATTAAATTAAACTTCTAGCAGTAATTACTGTGTAATAAGGAAAAAATCAAATAATTATAAAGCATTTAAGTAATACAGGGAGCTATCTACATCATCATCTTCAGGCTATTTAAGACAATCAAGCACAGACATGTCATCAAAGACCAAAATTAGGAGTTCCAGAAGTCAATTGAAAGAGGCAGATGCTTCCTTGACAATAGTACCCTGTTAGCATCAATACAGAAAGCACTGTACTACAAGATGTGGCACAGTCTTTCCTGACATTTTACTCTGTCAGTCTAACTAGTGAATGTCATGATATAATTCTTAGAGAGTATGGCAGTACCAGGATAAGGGTTGATTTAGAACAGGTACACCTTTAGAATAACACAAGCTCATATGTGGCTAGAAATGTTGAAAGGAATGAACTGTGAAGAGGTCAACATATGCCACAAGTTAACTGTTACTGGTACATTTCTTCTTTTACTACATGCATACCACATATGTAGTTTGCATACTATACACAACAACCGTACAGCAGAAATCTGTCATTTAGGCAAGCTCTGCTGGTCCAGTTGTCTCCAATAACACCAATATTTTAAAAATGTAAATAGGTATTGGAAACTGAATACTCTTACTGAAAAGTGTGCTTATCTATTATGTGAAATTGCATGGTCTGTATTCTTTGAACTGCTACATACCAGTAATGTAGAAACTTAAGGCAGGTGGGAACCAGGTGCCCTTTACAGACAATTTTAAGGTCAATTTCTTCTGTATTTCTTACTTTGTTTTAACAGGTTGAGTGAAAATGCCTCTGGAGTGTAGGGACATAGCACTATAATAGACTTCTTTTTTAATAGTTTGGTTCTTTAAATAATTAAACAATCTCAGCTCATTGTATACCACCAGGGAATCATTTAAGCTTGAAGAGTTTTCAAACCAAGTCTATTAACTTAACTTTTATATATAGACACACACACGCGTAAGTATACATACATACGCACACACACATACACACCTTTTAAGCTACATTAGATGCTATTCAATATCTCCTACCCAATCTAGCAGTATAGACATTCTAGTGATTCAAGAAGGATAAACAAAATTGAGCCGAAACAAATGTCCCAATGAAGGAAAGGCAAGTTTCTTGCACCTCTCCGTTCCCACAGAGAGCAGTCAGTCAGCACACTGTGACTCCAAACTGACAAAAAACATCTTTCAACCAGTTTGCATGTCAAGAAGAAACAACCCAAAGAAGCTGAAGACATCTCCTCCATTACAAATATTTAACATAAACATTAATGGAGATAGTTATACACTAGTCCCATTCTAGACCAACTGATGAAGAACTTTAAAATCATAGACACTGTTCAGAAGTCTGACTTATGCATCAATGAACTTCTTGGATGGCCTAGGATGAATTCACGTAGTGCAAGCAATATACTCCAGGAAAAGAAAAAAATTAAAAGTCATTATAATGAATCTTTCTCGGGTGTTTTTCCAAACATCAGAAACACTTTACAATGCTGCAGATTTGTATCCTAAATTTTGATTGACATAAATTTTCCATGTGGTTATACATCATAAAGGGGCGAAGATGCAACTAAAAAAAACCAAAAACAAAACAAATGTGCAAAGTAGCCTTAGGGTCTTGAGACTGTTTAGCATTATGGAAAAAATACATTTGAATATTTCTTACCTCAAATGACCACTCTTCTTCTTTATCTCCATCCAGAAGCATTTTGGTCTCCTTGTACACCTTCCCTATTTCCAGTTGCAATGGCGACACATTAAATTCAATTCTTTGCAAATTAAAGCCAATTCCAACCCCAACAGCCTTTAAGAAGCTTTCTTTCAAGGCCTAAAACACAGAATAAATAAATTTTGTTCATATTAACTGTTTTCAAAATGTTCTATAAATATTACTTCTGAGCAGACACTGCAGATCAAATAAATTTAATACTCGTGCTATTGTAAATGTGAGGGTAGATTTGACAAAGTTTATCAAGAGTAAAAGTTACAAGTGTTGTTAATGTCTGTCTTAACTTGCTGCAGTATAATGAACACACAACTGGAACTACCGAGTGGCACATGCAGATATGAACCCTTTGTTTTGGTTATGTATTTAAAACCAATCATAATTCTTTCTAGCAACGTGAGTTAACATTAAAAAAAAAACAAACAACTAAGCACAATGTGCTGGTTTGAGGCTAATTGGAATATTTTAATAGAGAAAATTATATTATAGGCTGTGAAAAGGAAAACATGGTGGTGCCTACTTCACTCATAGGCTTGCTGAGATGTTTAAGGAAAGAACTCAAAATATAGATAAGTGAGTCTCTGGGGCACAATGTCTTGGTCTAGCAGCTTCTGGGTTTTTCTGCTCTCTTCTCGGTAATCTCACTAATCGCTTTTCTTCTAACCTCCCTGGCCAATCCTCCAAACTCACCTTGCACGTAAGGCAAACCTTGGGGTAAGGTATAGGAGTGGGAAGAAGGTGGAAGGGTGGTTGGGAGCCCCTCCTGGGGTCTCTGATTTCTGGGAGGGGTGTTGTGTTTCTGAATTACCTTTAACTTGTCTGTTTCTGTAAATATTCCTGTATATAGTGTATATATCTGCTTGTACATTGTGCTAAGTTGTAAATATAGCTTCATTCCCTACCTTCCAGCCAGCTGAGTTCTAGTCTGGTTCATTTTACAAAGTGTGGGGAGGAGGGGAACTCCCAAACCATCACACACAAACAAAACTGAAACATGATTCTCGTTAAAATATTATCTGTATATCAATATCTAACAAGTATCTCATTTTACCATAATGAAAATACTAACAAAATATGTAAAAAGAGAAAGTGTAGGTTCTAGCACTGCAGTCTTAAAAAAAAACCCAAACCAAAAACTATTACCCAGTGGCGATGAAACATATCCAGCTGCATCCATTCATTACCCACAGACTTGATTACATCCCACTCTGTTTCAGTGAACTGCCGCTTCATAATGCGAAAGAAATTTGGAATTGAGCTACTACCTATAAATTAGAATGACAGATTTACAGAAATTTTAATGAAGTAGTAATAAGAAAATTAATTTCCTCGTGGTATTGCTTTAGCAAAAACTCACGAGAAACAAAAATTATGACGAACTCTACAATCTGAATACATATATAGACTTGAAGCCGTGATGCTGGTGATTGCTCAGGACACAGTATGAAATTCTTTCCATTCTCACAGCAGAATTACTGCATTAAAATTGTGCAAGCTATAAACATGGATTTTTAGCATTCTCCAAAGAGGGAATTATTTAACCAATGCTGATTTCATAGTTAAAAAATTAATACACACACACACATACACATATATATGTATATACACACAAACACACACAGTCTGCTATGGAAGCAGCTGTCCTGGTTTTCCTAGGCGAGCCATCGGCCGTTGGCTATCAGCACCTTCCAGTCAACCAGGGCAGTGCATCTCAGGTGGCTCGCAGGTGTACCCCCATAAAACAAATGTCATGCTTGTTACAAAGGAGGAAGTTTCTAGAGGGACCGGGGCTCTTCCTGCTCTTCTCTATCTCTGAAGGAGCTTGCTTATCATTCTGCTCCTGAGGATTCCCTCACTGTTTATTAAGGCCACGGCATATTCACTGTGCTGAGTGCAACTTTTATACTTCGTATTGGTATTGGTTTTGCTGTTTCATTAAATTAGTTTCCATTTCAACCCATGGTTTCCTGTCCTTTTCCTAAATCCCCATTCTCAGTTGGAGAAGGACAATGAGTCATAGGGCAACTGCTACAGTTTAGCCTCAGATACATGCTAAGTGTAGACAGCAGCCTATACAGTTTGGGACATTTGACAGCTTGACCTAGTAATATTTATAAAACAGCATGCTGTTTGTCTGAATTCATCAAGTTATTCTGCCTCCTATTCTTGGATGCTGGGATACAAAAGCAACCCTTTAAGCCCATGTGAAAATACAGTCTCCCAAATTTATCACATATATATTAAATCTTTTGGATTTATTCTGTAAGAAAAATGAGGTTAGGGAGAGAAGCACAGTCGCAATAAGAAAGGCGTCAAGGAGACAAAAAACCTACAACAAATAAGGCTTCAAATCCTTAGATTACATTTAAGCCTCCTCTAAAAAGAAGCACAGCTGCTCAGTGCCGCAGCAGTTCTTCAGGGGCTACACCAGTTTCCCCCACTACTCTAAATTTACTTTGCAGAAGACTAAAGACTGAGTTGTTATATTGATCAATAGCATTTCTATAATGCACTGTAAACTACGGACCTCATTACATGCTTGGCTAGTCACCCACAGTCTGTATCATTAATCAGCGTACCACGCAATCTGTCCAACAGGGCTCACAGCTGGCTACACAGACAACAGCAGAAAGCAGGCACACAGCTGGCTAAACAGACAATGGCAGAAAGCAATCTATTTTCTTTAACAGGAAGAATAAAAATCTGCATAGTGACAATTTTGCACATTGAGAATTTTTCATAAAGTTATTCAATGTTCTTATCGGAAAGAAAATATTATTTGTATTTAATCCAAATCCCCTTCTAATACCACACTACTGTTAAGAACTCATCTCTAATAACTGCTTAACAAAGACACAGATTCTAACCACAGCTTTGCCACTGATTATGCGAGTGACAGGCAAGGAACTTTCCTTCTCTAAAGTTCCCCGTGTTAAATCAGTGAAAGTGTATTAATCCATCTCTACAAAGTGGTTGCCTTCTACAGATATCTATGCGCTATATAAAAACAGGAATTGGAAGCAGTAAGAATTGATCTGAACAAACTATTACTACACTACAGCACAAATTCAGGTTTTCTGATAATTTCCAGACCATATTGCAAACTGTGACATGCATGTTACACAAGACACAGCAGTGACTTTTCAGACACACCCTCAATTAATTTATAGACTGAAGTGAAGGAAACATCTTAAGGCAGAAATTTTGTTGGCAAACACAGTAGTCAGCTAATGGAATGATCCAGAACAATTTAAGGACAGAATTAACTTTCCTCTGTGGAGAAAATGATGGTACTGAAAAAATTAATTCTCTTTAGCCCTTCACTTTAAATGTATAACTTAATTTCCCAAAAGACCAATATAGGAATAGATTGTGATTATTGTAAATTCAGCGTCCAGAATAGAGTATTTCAAGAAAAACAAAACAAAACAACCCGAACACACAACTCAAAACCCAGAGAAGTATTCTTACAGTTTCTCTTTGTTTCACCTCTTATTTTCCCTAAAATCCACTGCTTTAAGGTTTTTTGCTTTCTTAATTGCCAATTTACCCCTCAATTTAAACATATATGTTCTCCATGACTGCATTTTACTTTTGTTTTCTGTTTTAATCCAAAAGTGTTTCTGTTTTCCCATTAGAAACAATGCCTTATGATTTTTAATTCTCAAAAGCCTATTTCCCCTCAAAGAGATTATATCAATACCAAAATTTCCTTTCACAGTTTATCCAGCACTGGTGCTTCACTGATTACCAGAATGTTCAAGTCTTTTTCACAAACATGATTACAGGTTAAGCCAGTGTCTCAAATGTGACTAAAGCACAGTAGTGAAAACTGCTATATAATATGTATTCTTTAAGAGTATACTTAAGATGGCTGTTTCTTTGCATTGTCAAAGAGAGGAACAGAAATTTATCCTTTACTCAAAGTAAGGGTATACGACTGCCAAGATTTGTTAGTTCAACATGGCTATCAGCTTTCTGGATGTTTCTTTACATCCAAAAATGATGTATTTTTGTGTTTAGAAATTTTGACTTCCTTAATTAGAAGTAACATTTAACCTAAACCACTTTGTTAATTACTTAATCAGAAATAGTACATTTATGTATCTATAGCTGTGCCATTAACTAATAATTTTGCAGTTATCTCGTTATTAAGGACTGGATGCTGACTGCTGCCATGACATTTACTGAAATACAACGAAATGCATTAACAATTAAAACTTTGCTCAGGGTAAAGCTAAAGCACAGTAAGGACAGCATTTCAAGGAGCAATCTGTTTCAGCATTTCAGTCTCCATCAAGAAATTCTTACTGCAAAACCTGAAAAGCAGCAACTAAAAGAGCAATTAAAAGTTAAAAAAACCTGAACATGATTGCCAGATAAAAGACATGCCAAATACTTTAAACTATTATGTGTGTATGCCTAGCTGTAAAACCACTAGTAAAAGAAATGGCACAAAATTTATGATCAGTTGGAGAAAGTAGTCTTCCCACTAGCTAGCCTGAAGTCCAGTATTTAGTTTCTTCACATGGAACTTAGCCTGATTCCAGTATGACACAGCTCTGTTTTGAAGATCTCTTATCACCTCAATGATGAAATAGTGAGAGTAAGAACAGAAAAATTAGTTAAGTTCTGTTTGTATTTCTTTGCCTTGGAGAAATAGTTCCAACCATCACCGAACCTAACAGCCCACTTTCTTAAAAAAAGCATTTCAGGAAGTATTTTTAGATCTAATTAATTGTATGTAAAATCCATATGCAAAAAAATTATTGTCCTCCGTGTCTTTTAATCAGTAAACCTAACATAAAACTGAAAGACTGGTGAAAAAAATAATTTTATTGCATGTTAAATATTTATTTCTGGAATTACATTGAGATTGTAGAGAATGCAGTAAGTAAGAAAGATTGCAGGTTGATTATGAAAAATCAAGAATGAATTGTTAATTTACCTTTGTAATTCTATCTATGCTAAAAAATTGTGTAACTGCAAAGAAATTGACTTGCATAACAGGAAAACCCTCGAACCTAAGATCCAAACATTTTTCAAATGCTCAAAGCAACCTTTACTAAGCTCCAATCATTTCCTAAGTCTCTGAAAATGGTTCTACTTCACACACTTTGACTGGGAAACCAACATGAAACACACCACTTAAAGCAAATTGACTCTTGTTGCAAAATGTCTTGTCCATATTTTAAAAAAAATGTATCTAATGCATTATAACAAGCAGGTTTTTTCCACAGGACTTAGTACTGTGAGAATCCTCGTTTTTCTTTTGTGAAAAGGTTAGAGTAATTTCATATGCATTACCTCTCTTGACAAATAATGCCCTCAATTAACTCCATTAATGGGAAAACACACACTGTGCTACAAATCTAAGTAACTCAAGAGCTCACCTTAAACCAATCATAATAGAATTTAAAGAGTAATAATTTATCTTGGTAAATTGTCAAAAACCAGTAAAGTAAATTGAAAGCCTGATTTAAACCTACAATGATAACCTGCCAGATAATTAAAAGGCAGTAACAACACACAATAGCTAAAGAGGACATTTTCCTTTTCTACCAACTCTATGTCACTTAGTTCAGTATGTGACTACAGGAAAAGAACCAAACTGCTGCATACCAGTGGAACTGTTGTACAACTGCCTCTCTTTCCACTGGTAAGAACAGCTTCTTGTGTGGCCTGTCTTCACCTTCAAAGAAGGCTGTACCTTAAAGCAGTTTCATTTTTCAGATTTTAATAATGCAGCAAAAGTACTGTGGAAAGACACAGCTTCCTATTGCTCAGAAGTAAAACAGAATTAGATAGTACAGATAAACACGACACAAAATGCTTATGTGCACCAAGTCTCCTTGTTATATTCTACCACACAATAGTCTATTTCTCAAAAGTTGCAGCAACGTAATACTTTCATATATTTGCACTGCATATCTTGTTCACTGGCCAAACAATAAAGGAATGCAAGAGCTAGAATATTTGAGACCTCAATTAAGATTCTGTTGAGTAACATCAAAAGATAAAGTACTTTGTATTTAAACAAGTATTTGGAAAAAAACCCACACCTACTGTAATATAGTTTGTACAAAGGGAACTCTTTGTCCTTGTTGCTATTCCAGAGAAAGAAATTTATAGCGGATTCACTCTTCAGAAATATTATGTACTCAGCAAATGTAGAGCAAGAGCACCACTCAGAGGAACTATTACATAAAACAATACTGGTAGAAGTCAAAATATTCATAGCAGAGCAGTAAAACCAGTTCCAGGTAATTCTGCTGAAAAAAACCTTTCTCAAAAAATTTAGGTGAAAAGACGTTACCAAAGGTTCGTATTACAGAGACTATAATTTAAAAGTCTATCCTCAATATAGCTTATTTGTTGGCTCACTTTCCTGCATGACCACTGAGTTTTCATTGCCTTATTTCTCAAAAACTACAAATAATTCCAAAAAAGGAAGACATATGGACATAAAAACACCCCCTCCTTTACATTTGGAACCTGAGGTTTTTTCATTTACTTCACAAACATTAAAGTTACCTAAATTTGAAAACAACTGCGTGATCAGGTGCTGACACACAACTGATATTTCTTTATGCACAAGAACTGAAATTCCTTTCTCTTTTTGTCAAAAGACAGAAAAGAGGCATACAAGTTGTTGGCAGCTAAATTATTTCAGCATAGACTGTGCTACCTAGCTAGAAAAGAAAGCCAGAAATTTTGTAATGGCGGATTTTGTACTGCTCTGTATACACTGTGAAGCTTGACACCATGAATTCAGATTGTAGATAGAACAATGCGACGGAATAGACCCTTTTTTGTTTATGTATACCTAGATCTCCAACAAGGAGGAGGGACGGATACAGGACCCACGTTCAGGAATCCTAGCAGGGTTGTTTCACACTGGTTACCCAGATGCGTAAGTCTTCAGTATCAATTTATTACAAAAGCACCAACTGAATTTCATTATTAGGTCTCTGGAATCACAAACATCTCCAAAATAACCACCATTTTTGTCTCTATGGGCAACCCCTCTGAAGCCTGTTTGTATTAGATCTCAAGGTGTTATGGTCTCACTCATTCATATTCACAAATCAAAGCTACACAGATGCTGACTGCTGCAGCCCAGGGGAATGCGGCAAAATCTGCTTTATGGTGAGAGGTCATGCCTGGTGCTGCCAACAATTCTAGGACACATTGGCAGGAGGAGCCTCTCGCTACTGAAGAAGTTAGCTGAACGCTCTATCTAAATTCTCTTTTCAATTAACTAAAAAATGGAGTTTGGTTTCATCACTGCTTCGCCATTTCTGCTGGGATTAAACTCCTGATACCAAATCCTTCTCTGAATGTCAGTTTCACGGTGTTACTTGGAAATGCTAGGATAAGCAATCAAAAAGTGACATGATGGAAGCAGAATACAAACCAAAACATAGTCAACACAAAGAACTCAAGATATTTTTTTCCTAAATTTAGACTTCTAAAGAATCAACATGAGTAAGTGACAGTATACACTGACAGCCAGTGTCATGGTCTAGTTGACTGGGTAGGGCTAGGTGATAGGTTGGACTGGATGACCTTGGAGGTCTCTTCCAACCTGGTTGATTCTATGATTCTACATCTCTTATGATGTAGTGACTACGGACACTAAATGAAGAATACACACACACACAAAAAAAAAAATCAAAACAAAACACTCAAATTGTTTTGAAGCTGCTTGTAGTATGAGCACCAGATCAACAGATATTGATTTATCCACTATCTCAGTGATTTACTATGCAGGAAATAAGAAAGTCAGTAAGTAAAATAATTGAAGAGAAAGCAAGTTATGAGATTGTTTTTTTTTAAATAAAACCAGATAATACTGAAAAGATTTTTTTCCTATTAACTGGAAAAGAACTAATAATATACTCCCTTACAAATTTGAATATATTCTGTTCCAGAATGTAGAATACAAATAGAGGTTGCTAAACCTAAATGTAAAATGAAACCTCTACTTTTCACAACTGTTTCCTACTTTCGGGAACGGAGTTTAACACATTTTGTAAGACTTGTCCTCTTTAAAACATCAGCTGCGTTTCCAGCTGTATAAAATGCCAGCAAAGGATGCAAGACATCCCTATCTCCACATATAGCATCTATCAACGACTTACAATTTTTCATTTCACAAGAAAAACCTAAAACTTAAATAATGAAAATAAAAGCATTCATGTATTTAATTGCTGAAACAGGAAAGTTTCTTAAAATGACTGAGGACTAAGGCCTGTAGCAGGCCCCATGTACACATTTCTAAGAGTACTGGGTCTGGGTGTTAATTTTTTTTTTTTTTTTCACTCCAGCCTGTAGGGCACTGTGTTTTTGATCTATGCCTAAACAGTGTTGATGCTACACCAGTATCAGCGGTGTTTGCACAACATCAAGGTCTTCTCCGTCTCTCTGCCTCTCCAGGAAACAGAACAAGGGCGTGCAAGACATTGGGAGGGCCTCTAGGCTGGGAGAGGTATGATAAAAGCACCAGCCTCAAGCTTTACAGTAGTCCCTTCGGCGTCTACCATGGGGGTAGCAGAACACTTGAACAGGTTGTCCAGGAAGGAAATTGAAGCCCCATCCCTGGAGATATTCACGGTGAGGCTCGACAGGGCTCCGGGCAATGTCATCTAGATAAGCATGCTACTGCTTCCTGTAGAGGAAGCTGGACTAGATGACCTTTGGAGGTCCATATGATTCTATGTACCTGTTCCAGTGTAGGTCTATCCACGGGCCACAGGTCCTGCCATGAAATATACAACTGCTCTGATGTGGGGTCCTCCATGGGCTAGAGTGTGGCAACATACGCTGACCACCATCTTTAGAGATAGAGTCTACAGTAGATGCCAAGTGGGTCACTTTAGACTGCAACAGAGTTTTTGATCATCTTAGCTAAACATGCCAATCCAGGAATGTGCACTTGTAATAATCATTAAAAAGGTGTAAAGCAATTCAGGAAGAAAGTTATGCAATCGCTGTTTATTTGAGTCTTTACAGATTATTTCATATCAGAAACATGGATAAATTGAAGATTGTGAAGAGACATTTTCTATGAACTTGGCTGTTACTGTTACATCTGGTTAAACTGCTGAGGAACATTCCCTAAAATTGAAATTCCTGTAATTCATACATCTCAGTATGTTTCTTCTTTAATCCAGCCACACACTGGTAAACGTTTGTGAACTATATGAACTCAGCAAAACCATATTTAAAAATACATTTTGCTGCAATTCTTACTTGTAACTTGGGTCCTAAAGTTCACCAACACGGTTGCGTTCATGCAACATTTCATACAAATAAACAGCCCAACAACTAAAGTTTTTATAGTTTAGGGTTTTACCAGAGACACCTCAGGTGTTCGTTCCTTATTGTCCCCTCTCACTATGGATTACTGCACACTCAACAGTGAATGTCTTACGTCACCTTGCTAGAGTACTGGGCTGGTGCTGACACATACAGCATCCATGCTTAAAAGGATGAGGGAGTAACATGGTCTACAAAGTTCACACAAGGATGGATCCCTAGTTGAAAAGATGCCACTCATTCTACCTAGCAGGCAGCAAACCCTCAAGAAACATAGCTGCAGATGCTAGTCCTGCCAATACTACAGCAGAATTCATGACCTTATTTTTCCAGGGGTCTGCCTTTCTAGGCTGGAAATATATCCATATACGGCATAACAGCAAACTCAAAATAAACAATGAGGAACACAGTTAATAATAAAAAGGCAATACACAATACATTCACATACTCTCTCCTAATTACACAATTTTTAGGGCATAGATTGCTTATTTGGAAAACATGAAAACATTCAGCACTTAGACACCACAAAATCTGCTTCAGTCATCATAACGCATTACCTGGTAAATTAGTCTTCATAATATCAATGCCAACTTGAAGCTCGGGTTCAGCTGCAAGAACTGCATAATCTCCTTGATGAGAGACATTGAAGTTGTAATTAGGATAGATACTGACTATGTCATTTGCCAGAAAAGGTTTTCCTTTGGATGTCCTTTGCAAGTGTATCTCATTCCAAGGTACACACAACTTTTCTGCAATTAATTTCCGCATCAGCAGGCGACCAGCCTATAAAATAAAACAGAAGTGATTCATACATTACTATTATGCTGTGTGCAAGATACCTGTGATTGCTAGCACTTGCTTTTAAAAAGTGGCTTTATCGTTGCCAATATAAAACAAAAGCATCTATTAGCCAGAGCTCTCCCTTTTATGAAAGCCTGTGCCATGTCTGTTACCACTACCAGCACAAAAACAAGACCAAATAAAATGCACAGTCAGCCTAGAAGAATCAAATAAAATAGTTCTTTCTCTGCCTTACTCACTTAAGGCACTTCATTCTAAGAATATTTTTTGCACCACAGTAAGTAATAAAGTTTTCTGAAGAGCTGTACTTCAGTCACTTAGGGAGCGAATGAACCACTGAACAGCTAAAAAGATTAGTAGTTTCTTACAAGTATTACTACTACAGTATTACACAAGATTTAAAACCGGAATGATGTAAACCAGTTTTGTTTTCTAATTACACCTTACACTACTGCCTTCATGTATAGTCTCCTAATGTACACTGATTTTGTCTATTAAATTGACATCACGACTTCAGAAATCTTTCAGGACAAAGACTGGTAGCAGACAGCCAACGTCCTTTTTCCTCCTAAGCGAAAATGTTACGTATAGCTGCCAAAGAGTATTTGCAGTGCGTGCTTCCCTTGTGTGTCCGTGAGGGGTGGTATTTTCCTACAGAATCGGAAATCTGGGTAACAGAGAATCTAGAGACGATCGCGTCCCCACGGTAAACAGCAGTCTCGGGTTCGTGAGCGGTACCAGAGGCCTCCACCCCGTGGAGAGGCCGAGCCCCTCCGGCAACGCCTACGCTCCCCTGCAGCAGCGGGGAAGGAGACGGAGTGCTCCAGACAAGGCGGTGGTTTGAGTCCCTGTAGGCTCTGAGGGAGGGCAAGCCTCCGCTGTCGTGCCCGCCCCCCGTCAACATGTACCAAGGCAGCTTTGGCATCGCGGGCAAAAACAAAACGGTCGATGCGTTCCTTCTCCTCGGGCTGCACCAGCCGCGCCGCCAGCAGCCACTCTTGGCGGCAGGGGCGCCACGCAGCGCAGGGGAAGGCCCAGCGCACGCTCCCCATAGACGCCGACACACTCTGCGGAACTCACACCCGTCCGCTACATCCGCCCTGTCGCAACCCTGCGGCCCCACCGTACGTGCGCCTATTGGTGAATGGGCGGGAAAGATGTAGGGTCGAGGCACGGCGACCAATCCGGTATCAGAGTGCCCTCTGAGTGACACAGGAAAGCGCCAGGTAGTGATTTTTCAGGGGAAAGGCGGTGCCTGCGGCTGAGTTACACCCGAGGTGGCGTCAGAGAGCTCACAGAGGAACCCGCTCGGGAGGATGGGCGGGCTTTCGTCTGGATTGACGGCCACGGAAACCACTCAGAGTTCAAGAAGTGGGAGAATGACACCGGAAGCAGCCAATGTGCTGGCGTTGGGTGGGCCAGACTGGTCGGTGAGCTGCTGGTGTTGGTTGCAGGTGGGTGCGCGCTGTTCGGAGGGAGCGCTAAGGTGGGGACTAGCTCTTCGATGGTTGCGGAGAGGCAGCAGCGATGGAGACTGTCACATCCCGCGGCCAGGCCCCGCGGTCGCACTGTGAGAGGAGAGGGAGTCCCTTAACCCTGTCCTGCTGGTACTCTTGGAATTAGTCCTCCCTTAGAATGAACGGAGCCGACACACGGCGCATGCGCGGGCAATTTGGGCATGCTCAGTAGCTCAGGTGCTGCCCTCCCACCGGCGGGCGGGGCGAGGGGGTGGTGGCGGTGGCCGGTGTTTCTGACGGTGGTGCCGGTAGCCGCAGCCGCAGCCGCTGGCTTCGGGGTGTTTTTATGTTGGTGAGATTAGAGGTGGCTGATAACTGTAGTGATGGCAAAACGAATGTAATTTCCCTGTAACTTTGGTCTGCTTTCAAGCTTTGTGTGAGACAGGACAGCCTTTATCCGGTTTGGAACAGTGTCAGTTGGGCTTTTTTCTATTATCGCCTGGTATTATCAGCTAATAGTAGGTGATAACTCCAGTACCCCCAGCACCATCGTTGGCATTAGTAGATCATACTTCAGAAAGACCGTCCCGCCCTCTGGTGGAGGTTACACATGCCAGTAGCTGCAGCAGCGAGGGTGTCCCCCGTGTCTTCCCTGGGCTTGCTGCTTTCTACTGACTAGAAAAGAGTAGACAATTGTTTACGCACCAAATGAGAGTACTGCCTCACCCTAGTTTGTTTCTAGCCTGTAAAAACTATGTCCGAACGAAACCTTTTTATGTCGTGTGCTCACTGTTCTCATAAGAACTGTGCGGGATGCCAGGACTGGGTTCCCGTGTACCCTCAGTTACAGGCTATCTGTTTACCCTTTGGTTTCAAAGTTGGGCCGTGTCTAAAAATTTATGGTCTGTTTGAAAATATACTACCCACTTTTCTATTGCTTGTCTTCAGAAATATTTATGCTTTTGCTGTTGCTTATTTACCATGTACAAATGATGCAAAAATAGTGGAAAATTACCTAAGGTATTTCTTAGAATCTTCTTTTATTTGGGGATGTGGTGGTGTTATTTTGGTTTGGTTTTGGTTTTTGGTTGGTTGGTTATTATTTAGCATTCCCAGCACCCTGTTAATATGGAAAAGTGGTGTTTCTACACAGACTGGATGAACTGCTGCCATCCTGCCTAAGTCTCAGTTATAGCTGAACACAGGTCTTTGAAAAATATGTTAAAACATAGAAGTAACATTGTGAAAAAAAAGAGACAAAGTTAACGGACAGCACCATAGGGTTTAATATAGTAAAAAAACCAAACAGACAAACGAAACCACAAACAAACCTCACCAAGACAAAAAAGCAACCAGGAAAATTCAACAGTATCACATGCATCGTATTCTACACACTTTGAAGAGGAAATTATGGCCATATCAATACTTAGTTACTGATACGTGATCATGCATTATAATGGAATGTGGATTTCAACTAATTCCAGCAAACCTCTTCAGCTTTGATTAACAGATTTGATTTGTCAGTGCTTTCTACTTAGCTGTAAACATGTAGCAGTTTCTTTCAATAGTACATTTATTGATTTAAAAAAAAGAATGGTTAAGTGCAAACTGTGATTCAAGATGCACTGCATTAATTATTAATATATCCAATGTTCAATTATTAATATATTCAATGCTCTGGTGAGACCGCACCTGGAATACTGTCCAGTTTTGGGCTCCCCAGTTCAAGAGAGACAGGAACCTGCTGGAAAGAATCCAGGGGAGAGCCATGACGATGATTTGGGGACTTGAGCATCTCCCCTACTAAGAGAGAGTGAGAAACCTGGGACTGTTTAGGTTTTTCTGGAAAAGAGAAGACTGAGGAGATCTGACCTGACCAATGTATACAAATATTTGAGGGGTGGGTGTCAAGTGGATGGGGCCAATCTCTTTTCAGTCAACAGCAATAAGGAGCAACGGCTACAAACTGGAACACAGAAGGTTTCACCTCAACATGAGGAGAAACTTCTTTACAGTGAGGGTGACAGAGCACTGGAACAGTCTGCCCAGAGAAGTTGTGAAGTCTCCTTCTCTGGAGACTTTCAAAACCTGCCTGGATGTGTTCCTGAGCGAACTACTCTATGGGATTCTGCCATGGCAGGGAGTTTGGACTTGATGGTCTTTGGAGGTCCCTTTCAACCTCTAAAGTTCTGTGATTCTGTGATTTTTTTTTTAGATAAGTAAAATGTGCTATGATAATCTATGCTCAGTTATTGTATAAATATGCTTAATATTACATATATGTTTTGTAAAAACGTATTTTAATCACAAACAGAAAGGACAAACTACAGAACTCAGTAAAAGCAGGAATTTCTGGTTTGCAGTTGTTACTGCTTTTGACAGAATTTGAAGTACCACGTGGCATTTTACTGCCTTTTTTTTTTCTGAAAAAGGAAATTCAAGTTTTTGAACTTTTGTAGCTAAGAAAATAACTTCCAAAGGTGCTTGGCGAACTTGAGAAATTTAGGATAAAATCCAGTCAGTTCGAGTTCTTCTGACTGATTATTTCCTTTGGTGGATTCATGTGTTTGTGAGAGGATATGCTATTAAAGATCACTGCTTAGAAGAGAGAGAATCCTCCACTTTTGGAATGTCTGTGGGAATCAGTGCAATTTCATTGCTTCCTACTGGTACCATGCTGAGGGGTTTGTTTTGTGCACTGGTTTTCTTTTTTTGGTTGGTTGGTTGAGATTTTTTTGTTGTCTGTTTTAGCCAGTCACTTCTAAATAACCCAAAGCTTTAAAGCTTTAAAGCCTGTGTCACCTTTCCTTCTTAGAATACTGTCTCAATGTGTATTATTAATAAATGCCACTTTTCTGGATTAAATGTCTCAGAATGTCACATATATTTTTTTTTATTGTCTAAAAATGATTGGCTGAATGTTAATTTTCTTTAAAGTTCAGTTATATATTAAAAAGCTGTGAGACTCAGTTGCATTGAAATATCCAGACAGGAACATGGAATTCTGTTACCGTTTTCAATCCTGGACAGTCAATGACAGTCAAAAATATAATACAATGTACAAGTACAGAACTTTTGAACTGATGTCCAGTATTCATAGAATCATAGAATGGTAAGGTTGGAAGGGACCTCAAGGATCATCTAGGTCCAACCTCCTGCCATAGGCAGGGACACCTCCCACTAGTACAGGTTACTCAAGGCCTTGTCCAATCTGGCCTTGAACACCTCCAGGGAGGGAGCAGCCACGACCTCCATGGGCAACCTGTTCCAGTGTCTCACCACCCTCACTGCATAGAACTTCCTCCTAACATCCAGTCTAAATCTCCCCTCTGCCAGTTTAAACCCATTGCCCCTTGTCCTGTTGTTGCAGGACCTTGTAAATAATCCTTCCCCAGCCTTCCTGTAGGCCCCCTTCAGATACTGGAAGGCTCCAGAACTCTAGACATACATAACATGTCTGCACTGCCTATACGTCCTATCTTTTTGTCAATAACTTGATCAAATATTTATAAATGTAACTATTGATTAATTCATATGGCTTGCATGAAATAATTGTAAATGCTAGCTGGCCTTGTTTAACATACTAAATTTTAGCTGAATTCTTAATTTGGAGAGCTCTAAAATCGTCAACAAATCCAGTGAAGTGGTAAATTAGTACCAAAATTATCACATAAAGCAGAAATTGACTACAAGGGACATAAGAATTAGAATTTTATGATACTTACTTTTCTAATAGAATGCAGGGTGAAATAGGGGAAGCCTTAATACAGTGTTCATTAGTATCTTCTTTAATGATGGACAAAAACATTAGAGGTACACTGCTGAAATATGCTTTTAATGAAAAATAAGGAGACACTTCTGTTACAGATCAGGATGCACTGGATACCCTGCAAATTGCAATAATGAGACCCTGATGAGATCTTAACTGTAATGCTATATGACAAATCTGATATCAGTAAAAGACATAAGACATCAGATTGGAGTGGATGAAGAGAAAACTTCACGAAATAGTATGTGAAACAGAAAATCAGTCTTAGAAATGGACCTTGGAAAGTTTGACAGTTGTTCATTCTAATAAATTGAGAGAGGATATCAAGATACACTCTTGCTAACTCTAAGAGTGAATAAATAGAAATTATACCAAATTACAATTCTGACAGAAGAATAAATATATGTAACCGTTAATACATTGATTTGTAATTCCAAGAAGATCTGCAGTCTCGGTACCATGTGGGATAGTCTTTTTGTGGAAATAGTGGTGGTAAAAGAAAACCTTCAGAAACACAGAGTGGGTTTATGAAAGTGATTATATGATGTCTCCCTAAAACAGCAGAGACTGGCTTGATGACATCTGATGTTTCTGTGTTAATTATACAAAAATTAATATTAGTGAAATTAGTAATTTTACCTACAGAAAGCAAGTTGTAGGTCAGAGCTTGCTATAGAAACTACATGTAAAGGGAAAGATGTCTCCTATTTATTATTGGTTCCAGAATTTTGTGAAGAAGTTTACATTTCCTTTAAAAGAAGTGTTACTTTACATGATGCGAAATAAACCTTGAAATTCTCTTACTTTTTTAAAAGTTTCATTCAAATGTGGGAAAGTAATTCTACTGTAACAACTCTGCTTTTGAAGATTCAGTCTCTTCAGGAATAGGCTTTTAAATTCACAAGAAAAGGGTATTCTAGAGAATTCTTTACAGTGAGGGTGGTGAGGCTCTGGCACAGGTTGCCCAGGGAGGTTGTGGCTGCTCTCTTCCTGGAGGTGTTCAAGGCCAGGTTGGATGAGGCCTTGAGTGACCTGTACTAGTGGGAGGTGTCCCTGCCTATGGCAGGGTGTTGGCACTAGATGATCTTTGAGGACCCTTCCTAACTTACCATTCTATGATTCTATAAAAGAACTTCATCATTTATGGAAGTCAGGGTTTATGAGGCCATACATTATCAGAATAAATGATGGTCTTGTTCTTCCGTATTTTCTTAGTTCCTCAGGCTTAGAGTGGAAAGAGTAAATATGTGAAATGGTCATTAACATTCTAACACCCTCTTTGGTGTGCTTTCTGTGGACTTTATTGAAAAAAATCCTGCAGGTGGGTATTATTTCTACAGTTGTTCTTTAACATATATCAAATATTTTACTTTTCCAAATATGCTGTGGCTATATGTTTTGCAAAGTAGAAGTGTTATCAAATTCAGTGTGCAAGTCACAACGCAATTTTGTAACTGCATAGACTTTAAACTGGCTGGGATTTTTTGTTTGGTTTGTGGTATATTCTGGTTTGTGGGTTGGTTTTGTTTTTAAATAGTAAAACTGTAGAATCAATGACTTATTTTTCCTTTTCAGTTTCAGGAATAGTTTGAAGAAACTATGGCAAATCAACGGGATTACATTAGCAGACCTATTTGCAATGGAATTTCTGTTCCTGAAAATAAAATCAATTCATTAGTGGCTGAAGGTCATGGACAACAAATTCTAAAAGTACTACAAAAGTTCAGAGAACAAAATATATTTTTTGACTTTAAAATTCTTGTGAAAGATGAAATAATTCCGTGTCATCGTTGTGTGCTGGCAGCATGCAGTGATTTTTTCAGGTAAACCTAATGTTGCCCTGAGTTTCCAGGAAATTAATTCTAAGTTCTCTGGGATGGAGGGAGGGAATATAATTACAAAAAATAAAAGATAATGATAACTTACACATGTCTGCAGAGTTTTGAGCAAAGCAAACGTCATATTAAAGATGGCAGAAAGAACCAAACCACAACTACACTGTTAGATATCTAACCATACCCCAAATACATGTTTGTTCTTCCAAACTGACATGAGGACTTTATGAATTAGAGATTCAGACAGTAAACTGTACTCTGAAGCACAAATGGCAAACTGTAAGTACATGGTTCTGCTGTTAAGTAGAATTGACAGAAGTTTGGTATCTCTAAGACTTATTTGTTGTGTGTCTCCATTCTTGAGGGTCCATAAAGTATTGTTTGACTTTATATGGAAGTCTGTGTGCTTCGACACATTCATGATCAGAAACATAACAAGGTGATTACAAGTACATCATGCACTGAGCAGCTGTGGATGAATTGCATGGTTTGAGAATGGTGCTGTATTTTGTCTAAAATCTTTGTCAGAACAGTCTTCAAAGGTATTCAAATGTATTTTTTTCTGAACTACAAATTTCAGCCTTTCAGCATGGAGTAGATCTGTGATCTTCCTTCTGGGCCCCAGTGCTATGCAGACAGATCATTCACATACAGGATATTTATGAAGAACCTTGTCAATCTTTTAATTAGTAAAGCTCAAACTTGCAATTCCATGCTGGAAGTCTGTTTCCAAATAGATTCTTTACTAAAACACAATTCTAAGATGTTATAACAGTGATCTGTGCATTCTTAAGGGACAGACAGACTATTCACATATATGATATTAACGGATGAAGAACCTTGTCAACCTTATTTATTAGTAACACTTCCACTCTGGCAGTCTGTTTCCAAATACAGTTTTTAATAAAAAGCAGTCTGTTTCCAAATACAGTTTTTAATAAAACATAATGCTAAGATGCTCCAATAATGGACAAAATGCTCCTGAAAACGAGTTAATGACCTCAGTTCAGTTGCCCATTCTTAGACAACAAGTATTCTTTTAAACAGCCTGGAGCATCCCATGGTTTGTGGGAGTCTGCCATACATGACAGGGAGTATAGGCTAAATGTATTGTTAGGACTTCTGCAAAAAAGAAGAAATGTCAATGAAATAAGCTATTTCCCCTGTGCAGTGGCAGATTTGTTTTTTTCTATGACACAAAGAACTACTTGCACTTCAGTTGCTTACTGCTTGACAGCACAGAGGTGCTCTGGTTGAAAGGAATATGAGGATAAAATAGCTTCCAGTGGAAATTTTTTGAACTGATGTCAAGCACATGGTAACATAGGTGTCCTTTTCACTGCCTATGGGCTCTTCAGGTTAAAATTTGCTAGGAGCGACCTCTCCCTCCATATAACAGTTGATAACAATAGCCATCCAATCCCTAAGCTATCTTGGAATGCAAGGCACATTTATTAGGGAATAGAAAGTATGTAGGTATACTAGATAGATTGTTAAATGAAACACCTTTTGTCTTCCTTGGCCTGTGGACTCTTCTTAGGTTTGGTTTCCCTGTGTAAACCCAAGATCAGTAATATGCTCCTGTTGGCTTGATTGGTCTCAGTCAGTTGCTATTTTAACTTATAAATTAGAGATTAGCTCTTGTAATGTAGGGGTGTTAATGAATGCAAAATTATATTTTTTCAAAAAATATTTTTGGTATTCATAAATCTCACCACCTCAACCACTAATTTTAACAGGTTTTTTGCACAGTCATGGAAACATACAGATGAAAACATAGGATCTAGAACGTTTAAGAAATAACTAGCAATAATATAAATATTAATTGAACTGGAAGACATTATTGCAGTCAATACACTGCTTGCCCACTCAATGGACACAAGGAGTTTCTGCTTATGGCAGAAGGCAGTTAGTGAATTACAAGAGGCTTTAAGTATTTACTCACAAATATTAGTCTCCTGACTCATGGAGCTAGCTACAGCTTCAGACAGTACCCAAACACTTGCAGAGGGTTCTGTTGGTGTTGTCTTAGCTGCTGAGGCTTCTGATTCCTCCCAGGCTTCACAGGCTGATGGAGAAAGGAGTCAGATGATCTCTGACATTATCCTGGCTCTTTTGGACGATCTGTGTGTCCCTCCCTGCCCTTGTCTTGGCAGTTGTAGGCAGGATGTCTTGCAGTGTGCATGCAGTCTTGGCTTGATGTCACGCTACCTGTGCAGGCCTATCACTGGAGGCATTTGGAGCCTCTTCCTGGTAAACTTGAAGCAGGCAGTTTCCAGCCAGTTCAGGCGCGAAACACAGGACTTGTTATTCAGCAGAGCTAACTTACAGCTTAGCATATCATAATGCTGTAGAAGGCTATGGCAGGATCACTGGCAGAGGGATGGGGCAACGGCAGCAGCAGCAAGCAAGCGTGAATACAGTGGCACAGTACACTGTGTTACCTGCTCATCTCTTTTTATCAATACAGCCCCAGACTAATGGGCCTTTGGACATAAATTAGCCAATCAGAATGGCAGTTAGCCAACCTTGACCATATTAGATGAAGCCATAGGGTTGCTTTACTCAAATTGGGGAACAACATAGGCCTTGCACAAGGCAGGCACAAGCCAAGTGTGTGTACCTTGTTTACCATAGGAGGTAACCAGGAGTAAAACAAGTCTGGGCAAGCCAGAGTCCTTAGACTCAGTGGCTCCAGGTTCTTTGTCCTCTTTACCATGGTTGCTTCTCCCCAAAACGGAAGGATAGAGAGCAGAAAAACATGTTTGGGCAAGCCAGTACATGTTCAGGTCTATTTTGGCCTATTTAGACCTACCATGACAGCTTTCAGGTTAATAAGGAAAGGAAAAATCATTTAGTATGCAAAAATTTCTTTGAGACATGAATGTTGTACTGTAATTTTGTGTTCTTGTTCAGGAGGTCAGACAAGTTCCGGTTTTACCTGATGTTCATTTCCCAAAGAGTATGCCATACACAGTGGTTTTTGTCTTTTTGGCTTAATGAAAGCATGGAATTTTCACATACTATACAGATAGTAACTGTATAAATGAACTATGATATTATACTCTTCTTTAAATAGGAATTATCTATGATACATTAATAATCCAGGTTATATATTTGATGATTTATCCAAATCTTTCACCACTGTCACCTTTTGTCAAATTTAGAAGCTGTTGCTATCACAGCCTGATGTTTGGGCTCTTCAAGGGTAGGGCAAGTGATGTTGCAGCACTGTTCTGTTGCCAGCATTTACCAGCTTGAAAAGTTTTAATTATTTTATCTTGCCATATTCGACTGTGCAAAATAGTTAAATGTTAGTAGGCATTTAGTAATAGTCAAAGTTGTAGTAGAATTTACACAACTCTACAGATCAACTGTTTGTTCCATAATTTCACCCATCATGTTTGTATTCAGCCATGATGTACCTTCTGCACAAGCTTCATTGTGACATAAAATCCTACATCAAAGCTTCCTTTCCCCACTGACATCTGCGTGTATGTATACATCTATCTGTCAATTCTAAGGCAAGAATTAACCTTCCTCATGGTTCTTCTCCTCTTCCATCCCTCACTTACTTTTATTAGTGGAGAATGCACTCATCATCCATCTTGCCATTTGCTCAGCCTGGAATTCAGAAGGCCTTTTTTGTTCTCTGTATTCATCCATGGTACATGACCTAAATTCTGCAGGTTTTTTACTAATTTTTTTTTTTTTTTTTTTTTATTGTTGCTTAAACAGCTTTCCTCAAGCTGTTGAAACTGATGCTGTCCTGAACAATTTCATGTATTCTCTCGTATTGAGAGCTACAGAATTCATCACACTCTCTGAAAATCCATACAAAGCACAGATGCTGCTATCATTTGTATGTGCCATCACTTTGAATGTGTTCTTATCACCACTTTTTTCTTCAACCATATGAAGCAAATGCATTGTTCTTGTGAGAACCCTCCACCTTTCAGACCTATACAGCCTGCCCACATTATTATATGCCCCAATTGTCGCCTTTCACATCAGTGCTCTCTGCTGTTTGCTAGATCTTTAATTTGTGTATCTTCTATATTTTATTCACAGAGCCATGTTTGAAGTTAATATGAAAGAACGAGATGATGGCAATGTTACTATTAGTAATCTGTCACCCAAAGCCGTGAAAGCTTTTCTTGATTATGCTTACACAGGAAAAACAGAGATAACAAACGATAATGTGGAAATGCTCTTCCAACTGTCATCATTTCTTCAAGTCTCCCTCCTTTCCAAAGCTTGCAGTGACTTTCTAATAAAAAGTATTGATCTTGTGAATTGCTTACAGTTGCTTTCTCTCTCGGAAAGCTACGGTTCTGTCCGCTTATTTGATCATGCACTAGATTTTGTACAGCACCACTTTTCCCTGCTGCTCAGATCAAATGATTTTTTGGAGATGAACTTTGAGATACTACAAAAATGTCTTGAGTCTGATGAACTAAATGTCCCTGAGGAAGAAGCAGTGTTGAAAGCTGTCCTTCAATGGACCAAACACAGTTTAGAAACGCGACAGAAATACCTGCCTAATTTGATGAAAACAGTGAGACTACACCAGTTACCTGAAAAGACTTTGCAGGACTTTCTGCATTCTGAAGAACACTTGCTTAAGAGTGCTAATTGCTCAGTAATAATCAATGATGCAGTCAAGAGCGTGCAGAACTTTAGTGGACTGTTTCCAGATGCACGTCCTTCAACAACAGAAAAATACATATTTGTTCATAAAACTGATGAAGATGGAGAAAACAGACATACATTCTGCTACAACATCAAAACAGATACATGGAAAGAACTACCACATACACATATGATTGATCTGCCAGGATCAAGTTTATCTAGCTATGGAGAAAAAATATTTATAACTGGAGGATGTAAAGGGAATTGTTACAGAACTGTCAGGCTTCATATTGCCGAACCATTTCATGATGCCACTGATCAAACCTGGTGCTACTGTCCAGTAAGCAATGAATTTTCCATAGTATCAGCTATGAAGAAACCAAGGACAATGCACACATCTGTTGTAACCTTAAACCAGCTGTTTGTAATAGGTGGAAAGACCAGAGGAGCTCAAGAAACCCGAAGTCTTCTGGATGTAGAATCCTATAATCCTCTTTCCAAAGACTGGAAATCTGTAAGTCAATTACCAAGAGGTATCTATTATCCAGAAGCAAGTGCATGTCAGAATATAATTTACGTCCTTGGCTCAGAAGTAGAGATTACTGATGCCTTTAATCCATCTCTTGACTGTTTCTTTAAGTATAATGCTATGACTGATCAGTGGTCTGAGCTTGTAGCAGAATTTGGGCAGTTTTTCCATGCAACTCTAATCAAAGCTGTTCCAGTGAACTGTACATTGTACATATGTGATCTCTCCACCTACAAGGTCTACAGTTTCTGCCCAGAAACCTGTGTTTGGAAAGGGGAAGGATCTTTTGAATGTGCTGGCTTTAATGCAGGGGCAGTTGGCACAGAAGACAAAATTTATATATTGGGTGGTGATTATGCTCCAGAAGAAATCACAGATGAAGTTCAAGTCTACCATAGCAGTAGGTCTGAGTGGGAAGAAGTTTCACCAATGCCAAAAGCCTTAACTGAGTTTTACTGTCAGGTCATTCAGTTTAATAAATATAGAGACCCCTGGTCATCTGTACTGACAATTTGCTCTGGAGAATTTTGAAACTCCTGAATCGAAAGAATCTATTCAAATGCACAACTTTTAGAACAGATTTGTAGGTATTAATTTATAGATGGAAAAATACGTTTTGTTTAAATCTTCAGTTTAAAATGTGTGCTAAAGAACTGCTTTTGGAAGAGTCCATTACATTGTCACTCATGCTAGTCACGATAGAAAGTATCACTTACTTTTATATGCAAGTTTTATCTGTAATTCTCTGATTAGTCTGCAAAATTATATTAATTTAAAAAAAAACACATAGCAGTGAGGAATTAATTGTGTAATATGTGCCATTATTTCTGTAATAGTCATAACTGTCCCAGTAGGTCAGTTGCTGAGTGAGAGAACTGACTGTGATACTGTTTTCCCTACGTAACTGAAGTTTAAAAGAAATCTATGTTAGTGTTGTTTTATTTAGGCTTTTTATATTCATAAACCTGTAAGAGGAATTAATTGTCAGCTTTATCTTATTCAACCTTAGCAAGGATAACAGCCAAAGTGACCTTTGCAGCATTAAACCCAGGTATCTAACTTGAATAGACTGGTAATTCCTGTCATTTTACTTCAGCTCTTCAGTTTTACCAGATTTTCTCCATCCTTGTGCCTTAGTAGTAGCTGTACTTTCTTTTTTCATCCCATTAAGTGTGGAAAGATAAACTTTGATAATGTATTGCAGGGTGGGCAAGATTTCGAGTGGGTGGATGATTAATGTAGTATCTTTGCTTCAGTTATACTGTTAACTAAAGAAAAATGCACTTCAGAATGTTTTCTAACAGAAGTCTTCCATCTCTGAAGTCTCCAGTGCTACCTACTAAGCAGCCACTAGGTTGCTTACAGCAGCAAGCTGTGAAATAAACATTAGTAATTTCTTTGGTTAACTCCGGAAAACGTTCATATCTCATCATACCTCAAATACAAAGTTGCAAAAATAAACCCCCAAGTGTAAAGTCAAAGTAAATACTATTTTCTGAGGTGAAATAACTTCTTTTTATAACTTCTGTAGTAGTTTAAATGAGTTAAAAGACATTAACTTGTACTTTATGGTAATTTTAAGTGATATTACATGGTGAATGCTATATAATATACTGCTTGATAAACTTTCAGTAGTCATCTATTATAATGTTAAAATTGTAATGGCCTTGCAGTATTAATATTAGTGTAGGCATAAATTGTGAAGTAAATCTGATCTTCATGCATACAAAGTAGGACCTGTGTGTGACAGAAGGACACTGAAGTCATTTAGGTTTCATAAATTCATTTGCAGTCTTGCACAGCCTGGACATTTCTTTTCTTAACCAAATTTTTAAATAAGATAGTGAGAGGTTTAAATTCCATATAAGTATCATTTAAGCAGTAAGCTTAATGCCAAACAGAATGGTTCTGAACATCAAATCACATCTTTTCCAAGCAGTCTGAAAATGAAGAAAATTTAGTGAGGCATCTAAAACATTTTTCATAAGGCTTGGGATGACCATGGTAAGTTCATTATCACATCACTTGATGCATGTACTTTCTGCAAAACTTAAGCTCAGTATTAAGGCTTAAATCTCAGTATTACCTAGAAACGTACTTCTGTTTTAATCAGTAAACAATAGCAAGTTCCAATTCTTTGACCAACTCTGTTAATTCATTATCAGATACTTTTATAAATTTAGATAGTATTAACCATAAATATTTTCATAAGGATGCAAATTAAAATTATGCACATTTGGAGAAAATAATGAAGTGGAACTTCCCCACTTAGTAATTTATTTGTATTAAATTTGTGTTAGTTCTGTAGAAATAAATAGCTTGTTGTTACAGCATTTCAAGCAACTTCTACATTTATTTTGCTCTTCTATAATCAGTCTTCATAACTACACTTAGCTAGGTAACCTTTACAATCACTATACTGAAATGCAAGCATTTTTATATTGGAATACAGCTACTTCTTGTTACTGCAAAGTATTAAATAGTTTAGGAAAGATGGAGAGTACTCTTCCTGCTTACTGAAACACTAGGAGGAAAACAGACATATAATTGAACAGTAGTATTAGCATTAATAAAGCTACTCAAGGTAGCATAAATACTTCATTAACCATTAATTATCGCAGCTTGTCACTTTATCAAAATACAAGGCTGCATTCTCCTTTGCTTGTGTTATTGTTTTGTTTTTATACCTGAGTAATAATAGTATGATATTTAGTCAATGAGAAAAGTCACATGCCAATAGTACATGGGTATAAATTCCTATGAAAATTGCAAGAGACAATTGTGATTTTTTAATTGCCACTGCCATGTAATTGCTGGGTCACATGAACAGCAAGTGAGTCAGTCAGTAATTCAGGTGATGCTCTCTCCTACAATTATTTCCTTATGGCACTTCTTTTTTTTTCAGTCTTTCATTCAGCTGCTTGCTTTATGTATAAGCCTCTGGCATATGACATCAGAGAGAGTAATGATGTATGTGGTAAATTACTTATAAGTAGTATATATAGTGAAAACTGAATGAAGTATAATTTGGAACACAGACATGCTTCCTTAATATTGTATGGTACATTTGCACAGGAGTTAATGTCAGTTCCAAGTCTGACAAATCATAGATTTCAAACGGAGGTGAGCCCCCTTACTCAGTGACCAAGAAATAATGTAGTAGTGTCACTTATTTTATACTACTGCTTACAGAAAAGTTACTGTGAAATAGTATAATTTTCTTCAGTTATGTAGGTAAGCCTGTACTACAACTCTCACAGAGGAAAAAAGCTGATTTACCACAATCCCATGTACAGAGTCTTAAGTCTTATAGGAAAACTGAGTGCAGAATAAACTGTGTTAGAAAAAAGCATGGTTAAAAACAAGGCTTTATGGCAGAATTAAAGGCCTGTGTTCCCAGTCTCATGATTAATCACTAATGTAGTAAGAAATCTCAGCAAAGTCAACTACACTACTCAGAAGAACATGGATTACTTGCATGAGTAACTATTGTAGGTCTGGATCAAATAGATTTTTCAGACTGCTTTATGCAGCTGTTAGGCAGTTTTACAGTAGTCACAAAATTATTGCACAGTATTTTTTTACATAGTTTCTGACTTTTCAAAACTCACAGTACTTTATGAAAATACCTTCCTCTAAAAATAATCAGGTACTAGATTAATGATTATCTGTATTCTCACTGAAGTATAGTAAGATGTTTAAAAGAAACTGCATGTAAAGCTATAATCTACTATTTGCACTTAAACGATGTAACCAAAACATTTCTAATAGAATTGTAGTTGATGTCACAGAACACAACATAAGCATGCCCAGTATAATATACATGAAGATAATATATATTGTATGTGGGATTTCAATATCCAGTAATGGTTATATTGGATAATTTTAAAAGAATGCTATCAAAACATTATGGCACTTTGGTAATGTTATCATAATGGTTTGTTCGTTATAATAAATACCAATTATTCAGGTGTTTATATTCATTATGTTTGCACAGACCTGATGATTATTATTTATCTACTAATGAATTTATTTTCTATATTCTGAATACATTTAAAGTAAGTTTATTACTGTTGTTAAAAATTCATTATATCCACAAAATGGAGTAGATTTACCAGGTCATATTTATTTCTGCTACTACTCCATGAACAAAGCTGTATACCTCCTTTGATTAGCAGTAGGTAAGGTATAGGATATAGAATGTGCTTTCTGCAGTTCATAATGTGGAGTCTCATTTTAGGTGCTTTTGTTTGTAGATGACCAACAGGAGGCAGCATGAGATCTATTTTAATTAAAGCTGACTGAAAGCAGGGGTATATTCGACAATATTTATAGCTGAACATTATGCTCAATTTACTTTCTTTTTTTTCCCCTTATAACATCCAATAAAACATATGTGATCAGTAACAAATATTCTGCTGCTGCCTGGGTTCTGCTGATATGTGGGAAGTGTGATGCTACATGTTTGCTGAGATGTTAATTCTTTTGTGAAATAAAAGCACCATTGCAACTGAATCATTTTCAGGCCTTTTGGTTTTTTGTTTGTTTGGGGGGGCTTCTTTTTTTTTTTTTTTTTTTTTTCCTGCAGAAAAAACTGGNCAGCGACTTTCAAAATAGAATCTACAGTGTTTTTAATTAAGGTAACTAATTTTGTTTGTTTCTTTGCTCAAGTGGAGAGCATTTTAAATATTAAAACCGTAACCAAGAATGCAGCTAGCATGCATGAAAACTGCACTGAGAGGGGGGTTTTAAATTGTTCTTGGACCTTGTAGTATTTGATTTAGCCTGCTGAAAAGTTTACCATTTAAGGTGCTCATTTAAATTGGTGTATTTTTCTATTGGATCTGTCTAGCTCGGATTGAAATATAGGGGGCTTTAACAATTGGTGTATTTCAAATCATTAGGTATGTATGAAATGTGCTTCCATACTACTTAGAAATGGCTTTAAATCAAGATATAAGCTAATTAATCTAAAAGGTCTGAAAGGATGCAGAAATGGCATTAATACAAAGTGTGGGAGCCGTGTGTTTTCTTAGGTGACCTTCAAACCTCCACAAACCTCTGTAAAGTAGTGTTACAGTAATAAAAACTAACCTTTCCAGTATTTGCCACACACCTACCAGAAGCCAGTTGAAGACATACACAAAGCATTCCAAGTGTTCCAATGTTAAAAGCTTATATGGAGCAACTGACCAAATTTGAGAGCTATAGTTTCATAACCCTGTTTGTAATCAGAACATTGCCTATGCATGTTCTACAGACCCAAGAAATTCACCATGGCCTGGCACAGTTCATATCTGTGGCAGATGGTATGATGGGGCTTTTCCCATTGTCATAGAAGGCAAGGAAGCAGAGCCTGGATTTAATGAATAAAATGCACGTAAATTGCACAAATTCAAGACACTTTATGTGAATGGAGGCGGTCCAAGGATTTTTCACCCGTTATCAATAGCCTCTGTAAAAGTGGAAAAACAGTAGATGGAGAACATAAAGCTATTTAGAATTATACACACAGCTACCCTAGGAAATCATATGCTTCCTAGTTAAAATTAGTCTAATGGACACTAATCATATTTAGTGGTTTTGTGCTTCCCAATAAAGGAAGGATACTCAGTGAAGTGTGATTAGCACTAATTATTTTTGCAGACTGGCAAAGGTTCAAACTGCTAATGACTTTCACTGTCTATCAATTTTCCACCTACTTGCACCTGAATCTAGTTGGAACTAGCTTGCAAGACCTTCAGGGCACAGTTGCATCACATTTCTCAGCACTGTCAAAACACTGCTAATACAAATCTAAGCCTAGTTCATACTTAGGCCTTAGTAAGAAGTATCCCTGCATATTGCCAGCAACGCGGCATAACCTTGCTACCTCACTTCTTACTATTTTCCTTACTGTTTATGATGTTCAGTACACAACAGACAAGTATGGAAGTGACATAATCATCACCTCTAAGAAAGCTGATAAATTCACAACCTTTTAATGTTGGGTTTCTGTAAATATTTTCAGGAAGTTCATTGACAAAGTTGTTGACTGAAACTAGGAAATACCATTTTAAAGGAAATTTGTTGTTTCATCATCACAGTTCTGATCATTAGAAGCTGTATGTCCAGTGAAAATGCTTAAGTCCAAATGCTGAATATAGCTAAGAACTTGTATTTGATTAAGCAACTAATTAATAAATATGCAACAAGAAGGTAGCAAACTTCAGCAAAAGAGATTTTTAATTATCTGCCTGCAAGTAGTGCTTTAAGCCTGTTCAAAGGTTGTTACCAAAGCAATAGGATGTAATACAGAGCAAATGCCAGACACTTCATCTATGACTGAGAGAAAACAGAAAAAAAAAAACCAAACCAAAACCAAGAACGAGGCCCAAGAACAGAGAGCTCTACAGATATGTTTTTGCATAAATGTCCAATTACATTAATGGCAAAATGGCCTACAACAGGCAGCACTTCCAAAAGATAATATATTTAAAATATTTATTATCTCTACAAATGTAATTTAATTATTTTAATCACAAAACCAACAGTACACTCGACGCAGCTGATGAAGAAACATACGTGGCCGTGCAATATCATTAGCTCTGCCACCATAAGCGCAGTGGTCACCCTGACTCCGGCTGCTGTTTTCTGGTTGCTTCTGCTCGGCCGCAGAGTGGGCAAACGCGCACACTCTGCCTGGGCCTACAGTCAGGGCACATCGAGCAGCGGAGCATCCCCCCCCCTGGCAGACTGCCGCAGGGAGGCGCCAGCCTTCTCTCACTATCCCCAGGCAGCCTGCCGCGCCGCCCCCTCATACAGGCCAGGCAGGGCACAGCCACCAGAACCGCCCTGTCTGGCTCCTTCGTGACCCGGCAAGAGCCTCGCCACCGGAAGCTCATTGAGAGGACAGGCGGGCTTTTGCAGCCAGTGGCCAATCACCGGCAGGTATTGGGAAGACAAGCAGCATCTGTAGCCAGTGCTGTCTGAGGGCTGGCGTACAGCGGCAATGTCGCTGGGAGAGGAGTTGCCGCGCTCGAAACCAATGTAGGGGATTCCGGCCCGTCTGGAGCATCAGGGTGGTGAGGAGGTGGGGCCGGAGGAAGTGGCGGATATGGACTGCCAATAGGAGTGCGGGGAGGATTGACAGGCACGCAGCTTGCCCAATGGGAGGGTGGTGGTTGTTAAAGGGCCGGCGACCCAGAGAGGCGAGTTGGGCGTAGGTGAGTAGTTCGTGCGGCTCCCCGGGGAACGGGAGGGTTATAGAGTGGAGCGGTGCTAGCTGTTTAAGAGCTGAGGGAGCCGCTGCCCTCATGAGGCTGTGCTTATGCGTGGTGTAGGCAGCCCTCAGCCCCTTTGTAGGGAGTGAGCGGTCTTCGCTGTCTTCGGCCCCTGAGAGCTGTGGGGTGGTTGTCCGCCGTCGTTCTCGGCGGCCTCGTTGCGAGGTCTTCCTCCTCATCCCGCTAGAGGCGCCAGGCCCCACCGGCCCGCCCGTGGGTCACTTGCCGGGGGAGACCTTGCGCTGCGTCGCGGAGGGGGCCGCGCACCCACCTGTTCCCCGTGGCTCAGCGAGGGGTTTGGCCCGCGGCCGCGAACGAGGCGCAGCCGGTCTTGGGGAGCAGGCCTGGTGAGGCTGAAGGCCGTGCAGGCGATGCACCCAGCCGGACCTCCACCTTTCTTTGTTGCCTTTCGTGGTCTCCCCGCAGGGCTTCGTGCGCCTCCTGGCGGGACCCTGCTGGCCTCGCTGGCCGGCCCCGAGGTCGGTGACTGCGTTTCAGCCCTAGGGGCTATGCCCACCCTCATGCCTCCAAAACGCTCTGCCTACTCGGAAGGGAGGTGTTATTCCGTTCTTGGGCATTGCTGTCTGAGAGGATGGGAAACCTTTCCTCGATTAATCCGTATACGACCTGAATCCACAGCTGCTATCCATCTTCGGCATCTCCTGTCTGCTTTTTAAATGACCTTTTAAAGTATTGCTGGTTCCCTAAAGTGATTGTCTCTTCACATGTTCAACCTGCAAGCTCCTTGGAGAGAGGACTCTCCAGTGGTGGCCTTGGTGCTCCTGTAGTAAATTTGCTCATAATGCAAAAGTCTTAGGTTGTGTCAAGCTGAGGTAGTTTAACAGATACTTTATTAAAGCTTATATTTTAAAAAATATTTTCTATTGTCATCGTGCTCACATGTTTGAGTATGAAACAGCATTGCTTGATACAGACAACTTTGCTGCAAGTGAACCACAAATTTGCAGCCAGTAAAGCATGGAGATGCGGGATGATGTCTAAACTATTAGGTGCATTATCTCCAATTAGAGAGTTTTTGTGTGATGTGCTGACATGTATGTTTCAACCAAGTTTAGAAGACTAACAGGAGGAAAAATAATAATTTAAGAATTCTATATAACTGGTGGGAGATATTTAAGTCCATTATTCAGTAGCAATGGAATATATAATCAGCAAACCATTTGCTTCAAGTGGACAAAAATTGTGTACTGGGTTAATAGTAAGCAAACAACAGCTTGAAATTGGCAATACAGTAAAATGAATTGTTTGCTTGCTAGATTTTAAAGCCTTTTAAACCAAATCTGAAGTGGTAGGTAGTGTGGTCCAGAGTTCAACATGAATCCTAAATTGGACCATTGCTAAGCAGTCTGTAACCAAGAACCGTTTTTTATTCTCAGTTTCTGCTTCCAGTGTGAGAGTTTTTGATTATGTGGTACAGGATGCATTCATCTCTCTGCATTATTAGTCCACTGCTTCTCCTACTCAAACTTTACATTTTCTGTACCGAGTTGCACAGAATCTGAGTTTTAGTGTTCTCTTCAGCACCAAACAAAGGAGCTGAGGGTGAGGGTGGGATGAACTTGAAACTAGCTATCACATCTGACATGAGTTTTGCAGTGTGAGAAGGCTAGAGGAAATCTTTACCATGGGCATGTAGTGGCTTATTTCTAAGTCTGTTTCCTCTTAAAACATCTCTAATGCACCCCATTTCTTTGAACTAAAAGTTCATCTCTGACATTTGGCAGAATTGCTCCACTTATTTTTTGTTACTGAGTGAGAAAAGCGCCTAAAACTTCAGCTTTGAATACTAATGTAACTGGAGGGGAGTGTTGGGTGGAAATAATGCCTCATTTTAAATGTTTCTCAGAAATTTCAGTCCCTTGAGCAGTTTTTGGTTTTGAAGTAACAATACAACAAATTTAGCTTCTTTTGGAAGTAATTTAGCGTTCAAACTGAAATGTGTATGTCCAATTTCAGCCTTAAGCAAATGCTGATAGGCAAAGAGTTGAAGGAAAATAGTTGTATTTTCAAATGGAAATATCAACTTAACAGTTTGTTACTTAAAGTATATTAATGGCTTTATCATTCATAAGAGATTAGAGGAAGTATCTGTAGCTACTTTATATTCAAATGTTAACAAAATGGTTACCTTTTATTGAAGGAATGATCAGTTCAAGCCATGCATTCCTCAAATGACAACTTTGGAGTGACTTTCATTAAATGGAAGTTATACAGTGTGTACCTTGGAGATTTATGTTGTTTGTTCTTTTTCTCCTAGGAAGCCTGACAAATAAGAAAATACTGCAAAGTGAAGAGAAAATTCACAAGAATTGGTTTCTGCTTTCATTTCAAATTTTATTCGTGTTAATAACTGATTAGTGTCAGATCATCTTTGTGTTTGGTGTGGTGAAATTATTAGGTTAAAACTGGAAAAAATGAAACAGTTAAAAAGAAAAAGAAAAAGCAATTTTAGTGTTCAGGAAACTCAAACTCTTCTTAAGGAAATAAGAAAAAGGAGAGAAGTACTCTTTTCAAAGCAACTTAATACAACAATTAATGAGATGAAACGAAAAGCTTGGGAGGAGATAGCAGAGTGTGTAAATGCTGTAGGTGAAGGAGAGCAAAGAACAGGGACAGAAGTGAAAAGGCGATACCTTGACTGGAGAGCACTTATGAAGAGAAAACGTCTGAATGCAAACATCAAAGTCGTAGGTGCTGGGTTTCACCTTCCTTCATCCAATTTAGATGACTCTCTTAATGAAGACATGGATGACAAAATGGGGTTTGCAATTGAATCTAGTTTTGAATGGCAGAATATCACTGACTTCAGAGAAGCTGGTGGATCTTTAACAGAAATCAAAGTAGAAGAGGAAGAGGAGGATACACAGAATTTTGAAGTGAGTGATTGACATATATTATCTATGTGCAATATGTCCGTCTCATTTCAGCATAAGGCTTTTTGCTGTGTTTCTTTGTAGCATCTGTTTCGGATTTTTCTGAATGTGTGAATTAAAGAAACTGTAGAAAGAAATATGTTTCAAAGAGATGATATTCAAATCTAGCAACTTGGAATCGTGTGTAAGGTCTTGGATGTTCATTATCAAAGTGATTTTCTTCAACTTCTAATATGTTTTTGCACATTTTTCCATTCATACGTGCTATAAATAAGAATTAGTCCAGTCAGTGGAATGAAAAATACGCTGTTGAAGGAAACAGGTTATTTTAATACTTAGGCCAGATGGGTGGATGAACAGGGAAGAAAAATTCACCTCCTTAACAAATTAAAGTATGTTACCTGCAGTTACAGAAAGAAATAGAACACAGAAATGGAACACTGTGTTTCCCAAAATGAACTCGCATGACATAGAAGTATTACAATAAGTCAAACAGCCATTCCTCTCTGTCAGAATTTTAATGTGTTTGACAAGCTGCTGTGGATCCTGTAGACACTTTGGTACTCCTAGTAGTACTGTGTCTGTCCCGGGGTAGGCAGCTAGCAGGAGTGAAGTCAAATGTTTGGATAGTTGTGTTGTGCCTGTACAAAAAATATAGTTCTCATTTCAGACAGGAGTATTTAACAGTTTTGGTTTGAGGGTTTCTTTTTGGGTGAGGAGAGAATAAACTCCTGTCTTGGCTCAATTGAGATGTGTGCTGGGAAAAAATCGGCATAAGCTGTTAAGTGGTAGTAAGAGTTCTGTCTGACAAGTGCTGAAGAACAGTGTGTCCGTTCTAATGCTAGAGAGCTGACAGTCCTCTCGTTGCCTTATGATTTTCTGAATCTGTAGCTTCCTCAGTTTGCCTTGCTTTTGCAGCATACTTCATAGGAAACAATTATCACTTGTGTACTATGAATGTGTGGCACAAGTAGGCTATAATTCTACACGAGTTGTTACAGTCTGCCAAGAGCAGTGGTCTTAACTACCTAGTCATCTGCGTCATAAGTAGCTTTACAACAAATGTGATGATAATACAAAATAGGTTAAACAATTCACGTTTATTGACCCACAATGCAGTTAGAAGCATGTGAAAAATGTCAGTGTTAAATGTTTCTGAGAAATTGAGTCCTCCACTTGGTGAAAGCTGGATTAACCAACATACCTATAACCAACATAACCTATAGATTCAGCTGCTCTGATAATTACAACAAATTCCTAGTGGCTTACATAAATGTCACTCACATATATGGAAAGTAAGAACAACACATTCTGGTTTAGATCAAATTTTCTATCAGTGGTTCTGAATGCTCTGTAATATCTATCTATCATGCAGTGTTTTCTGTGCTGGCATGACCACTGACAAGCTGATTTTTTTTTTTAATTTTTTTTTCCATTTTTCATGATTGGATAGTTTGCAAACAGTGTTCTTCTGCCTGTGTAAAAGTAGAAAACAGTCTTTTGATCAGCAATAGTTATTTCACAGCATGAGATAGTTCTTAGTAGCTTTTAAGATGAAAAAACCCAATGTTATTCTGACATAGAGACTGGAAAGTAATTCGTGTCTGTCACATTCCTCTCTGCAGTTTCCTATTGAGGAAGAAGAAGAAATTTTGTCATCAGTTTTGCCAGATTCAAAAAAGGAAAATGACCTACCGGACTTTCCCCACATTGAAGAGTTTGGAAATCTGAGCTCTGCTCAAGCTAGGCTAGCCTATGAAGATTCTCACCTGCTTATAAATCTGGAGAAGCAAAAGGTGGAGCTGGAGAAGCAGCGACTAGACATTGAAGCTGAAAGGTTGCAAGTAGAGAAGGAGCGCCTGCAAATTGAAAAAGAACGGTTGCGGCATGTTGACTTGGAGCGTGAGAGATTGCAGATTGAGAAGGAGCGGCTGCAGATTGAATGGGAGAAACTCAGGCTAGAGACTCTGCATGCTGAAAAACCTGCTGTGGAAAATGACCTCACCCAAACAGAAAAACCCATCATGCAGCCTCTGGATCTAGAAACTGAGAAGTTAAAACTTGAAAAGGAACGTTTACAGTTAGAGAAAGAGAGGCTGCAGTTCTTAAAGTTTGAGTCAGAGAAGCTGCAGATTGAGAAGGAACGCTTGCAAGTGGAGAAGGAGCGCCTTCGAATTCAGAGAGAGGGTCACTTGCAGTGAACTTCTTCACTAAAGCGTCAATGTTAGCGTTTCGATGTTTGTTAAATAGAGGTAGTTCTTTTCTTAATACTGAAACTGTCCTAGAGTCTTAACGTTCTTCTGTTCAGAGTTGAATGTTGATGTTAAACTAAAAGAGGAAAAAAAAAATCAGAAAAAAAGAATGGTGCTCAGTATGTCAGTGTGCCTACTTAAACGATCTCGTGTGAAATTCATTTTCAGTGTAGCAGAATTAAGTGTTATGTTCTCTTGTCTTTCAGTATTGTGTTGTATTAGTTCGGTGTCCTTTCATAGGCGCGTTGAGAAGAATTAAGGATGAAACTTGTACTTTTTTCACTGTACTAACAGTAAAGAAGAAATTAGAGTAAGTCAGCATATGTTGTGAGGGCATGGTGCTAATGTTAGCCCACACAGTAAAGAAGTATAAATTAGACAGAACCCAGTAACACAGAGTCATGATGTGATTGATTCACTGCATTTAATTTCCCTGTTGGTTTTTTTTTCACTCCCACAATGGGAAAAAGAGTTCAAGAATTATCTAAAAGTTGAAGTATGTACTTTAAGTTAAATTCACTCCAGTTTTGTTTACTGTTGTTCCATTGCTTGAACTGAATGGGGAGTGCAGAAAATAGTACATTTCCTTTTGCGTGAAGTATTCATACTATAGATACAGTTGCACATCAACCATACCTATTATAAGCTGAACTGCTGGTTGCATCAGGTCAGTCATCACTCTGTCTGGAATACAGCACCTGTCTTAGTGTAGCATAGGGGTTTCCTGATTGACCAGACATGCTGTCTGAGTCTGTGATGACTCTTTGAAGTAATTTGCTAGACCTGGTTTGTTCCTTGGAAGAGTAGCTGGTGATGGAAGTCTCTGTTGTGGAGACAGAAACTGAGCACAAAGAAGCACTGATCTTGAACACTTAACACTCATGATGTTACTTCTGCCTGGCCAGCACTGAGGTCGTGTCCATGAAGCAGCTGGAAGAGGCTTCTATGGCTGACACCATATATATATGATACAGTATGTCTTAAAGAGAAAAACAAATTATCAGTGCTGAAGACTGTCAGTATTTTTCATAAGCAATGTCTTAATTTAAAATAATTTTTAAAAAGCAAACAAGCAAGAAAGCTTTCTATTATTTCATATATGTTTAAATCCTGACTGAGCCAGATGTCACATTTCTCCTATTTCTGCAAGTAACTATCTATTGTTCACTCCATTTGATACATAGAACTGTGAGACTGTAAAATCCAAATATGTGTTGAGTGACTTACATGGATTCTTGTGCAAGTAAATATATTTATACCACTACAGGATTACTTTTATTCTGCAAAGAAAATGTTATTTTTTTATTACTGAAACAAGTGTGCTTCTACAGTGGAAATAAATTTGACTACTACAATCCAAATGCTTTTGAGACTCTGTCTCTTCACAGTGGTAAACAGGGCTACGTGTGAAATCTAGATAGTCAGCACCACAATGCCCTAAGGTTGTGGCTCTGTTGCCTGTATAGTTAACTGGATACATGAGGCACGTTAGAGTAAAACTTAAACCAACAGGCATGTATTTCAGAAAGGAAAAAAGAAGGGAGGCAAACCCGCTGGATGGAAATGCCCTGGATGGAAGAATCCTGACTGGTGGATTGACCCTGGCTTGATCTCAGGTGCTTGCTGTTCTGTCACTGTCCTCTTCAAACAGACAGGAGAGAAAGTGAAATGGAAGGTTCATGGCTCGATGTAAAGACAGCGAGAGAACACTCAGCAATTACTGTACGGGCAAACTAGGCTTAACTCAGGAAAATTAATGTCAATCAAAATCAAGTAGGATAATCAGAAAAAAAAACAAATCTTGAAAACAGCTTACTCCCACCCTTCTCCCTAGGCTTGATTTTACTCCGATTTTGTCCAATTTCTCCCCCACAGCAGGGACAGTGAATAGAGGCTGTGGTCAGTTCATCACACGTCTCTACCATTCCTTCCTCAGCAGGAGGACTCTTGATGCTCTTCCCCTGCTTCAGTGCAGGGTCCCTCCCATGGGAACAATTCTTCACAAATTTTTGCAATGTGAGGCCTTCCCACAGGCTACACTTCGTCAGAAGCTGCTCCTGAGTGGGACTCTTCTACAGAATATTGTTCTTCAGGAACAGACTGCTCCATTGTGGGCCCCCATGGGGTCACAAGTCCTGCCAGCAAACCTGCTCCAGTGTGGGTATCTCCATAGTCCCACAGTTCCTGCAAGGAGCTTGCTCCATGGGCTTCCCATGGGGTCATACTCCCTTTCAGGTGTTCACCTTCTTTGGCACAGGGCCCTCCAAGGGCTGCAGGTGAATGTCTCTTCCACTGCAGACTTTCATGAGCTGCAGGGGCACAGCCTGTCTCATCAGGGTATCTTCACCAGGGGCTGCAGAGGAATCTCTGCTGCCTGGAACACCTTCTCCACTGAGTGGTGTTGTCAGAGTTGTTTCTCTCATATTCTCTTTCTGGCTACAGTTATTGTTCTGCAGGTTTTCATTTTCCTCTCTTAAATATGCTATCCCATAGGTTGATACCATCACTGATAGGCTTGGCCTTGGCCAAAGGTGAGTCTATATTAGAGCTGTCTGGTATTGGCTCTGTCAAATACAGGGGAAACGTCAGGAATTCAAGATGGCATCTGCGTAGTGCCCTCTGCTAACAAAACCTTGTGATGCAAACCAAATCCACTGAAATAAAGTGACAATTTTTCACCTCCTTGATACATATCAAATGAATATATATTAAAAATAGCTTCCTGAGATTTAGAGAAATTACTGACCTTTCCCTTTTAAAACATCAGAGAGGTGGAATTTAGGAAGTTTGTCAGGACTGCCTGGTGTGTAGAGCATTTACTCACTGGCATAACTTGGGTTTCATGATTACTGTATCCTGATTGTGGTAGTTTGACCTAGGTCCCCTTAAGAAAACCATGGAGTTTTCCATGAGGACCAAGATGCCCAGGAAGTAGACCTCAGAAACCATGATTTTGTTATTCAATCTCATAATCTTGCTATCACTTTAAAAGTGAGCAGCAAAGTCAAATCCCTCTTTTTTTTTTTTTTTCTTTTCTTTTCTTTTCTCTGCCTTTCTGCTGCTCTCCAGAAGGAGTCTTACCTGGGTGACTATGGGAGAGTAACCTGCCTGTGGTCTCCAAGGCTGCAGTGAACTTCCAGCTACGCAATCAAAGCCTGTTTGGGCCTAATGGGAGACAGTGGGAAAGAGAAAATGAGCACTGGGGGTTTGTGGTTTAGCTTGTTTGGGGGGGGAGAAGGTTTGGGCGGGAATTCTCATCTATCCTGTACCTGTGTTAGGTTTTAAGGATTCGTGTATTCTGTATTTTCCTTCCTTTAAATGCACTTTTCTGCAATCCTCTCCAATTCAGTAACAGCATTGTCATTTTACCACCTTTGAGAGTAAAATAATTTCTAAATCCTGTCAGCTCTATAAACACTATGACACTGAGGTAAGCCACTTTCCAGTTAACTGCTAACTGCCAAGTGGGGTGAGTAGGAAAAAAGGGCAACGCAGCCAGATGTGGAAGAGGCAGCAATGAGAAGTCCCAAGCCAGGTCAGAGAAGCTTCCTTTGGTTTTGCATCAGGAGATGCTTGGCTGGAAAGGAGATTATAGAATCATAGAATCATAGAATGGTAAGGTTGGAAAGGACCTCAAGGATCATCTAGTTCCAACCCCCTGCCATAGGCAGGGACACCTCCCACTAGTACAGGTTACTCAAGGACTCATCCAATCTGGCCTTGAACACATCCAGGGAGGGAGCATCCACAACCTCCCTGGGCAACCTGTTCCAGTGCCTCACCACCCTTACTGTAAAGAACTTCCTCCTAACATCCAGTCTAAATCTCCCCTCTGCCAGTTTAAGCCCATTGCCCCTTGTCCTGTCATTGCAGGACCTTGTAAATAATCCTTCCCCAGCCTTCCTGTAGGCCCCCTTCAGATACTGGAAGGCTACTCTAAGGTCCCCTCGAAGCCTTCTCTTCTCCAGGCTGAAGAGCCCCAACTCCCTCAGCCTGTCCTCATAGGAGAGCTGCTCCAGCCCTCTGATCATCTTTGTGGCCCTCCTCTGGACCCGCTCCAACACTTCCATGTCCTTCCT